>OZ018324.1:209300946-209573446 GCA_963969495.1 Ceratothoa steindachneri | reverse complement strand
GGAAAATGAAACAACGGAGAACTGCGAGGCCTTTCGACTAATGGTCCTTTACTGAGCAGACTAAAAGACAGGGGAAATGAGAAAGATATTTATACACCTGATTAATGAAAATATCCCATATTTTCATTAATCAGGTGTATAAATATCTTTCTCTTTTCCCCTGTTTTTTAGTCTGCTCAGTAAAGGACCATTAGTCGAAAGGCCTCGCAGTTCTCCGTTGTTTCATTTTCCTCGTGGCTGTAACGTTATTCATATATATATATATATATATATATATATATATATATATATATATATATATATATATATATATATATATATATATATATATATATATATATATATATATATATATATATATATATATATATATATATATATATATATATATATATATATATATATATATATATATATATATATATATATATATATATATATATATATATATATATATATATTGTTTCGCTTGACTGTATAGTTTTAATTTTGCATCCTTACTTATTTGAGAAGCTCTTGTCTCAGCATTTTCCTTTTGGCGGGATGGTGGGATCCTTACGAATTTTGATGCGTATACTCCATACTTAACACAACATGATATCAAAAGAAACAAGGACCTATCAAAGGCCATTCACACCTGTCAAAATCTCCCTACCAAATTCATCCATAGGTTTGTTTCAGATCATGCATCCATAATATAAACGGTAATTGTGTAGGCGATGGCTTCATCCTAAGCCTAGCTTTTGGGGTGCTATTTTGGGCTACTTTTCGTTGTTACTTTTTTAGAGATGAAATCGAAGAATTTTATGGCGATTTTCGTTTTTATACTGGGGGCTGTACCTCCCAGACCCCCCCCTAAAGGATTGAAATTCAGGGTGATCGCAGTGTTATCCCCGCGGCGAACCGTACCCAACGAGCCGACGCTCAAAATTTTCGCATCCGGCCATCGTCTACACAATTACCATATAAACTTACCAGTAAAAACTTACCAGCCCAGCCAGAGCTGGTCAAGCAACATCCAACAGTCTTCTTGTTAATGGAGCAGGCAGCCTTCTCAGACTTATTTGTAGCTCCGGACATTCTTCAAATAATTTGCCAATTTTTGATTTGAATGAATTTATTGACCTTGCATAGACCATTTGGTCATCTAAATTGGTTCCATTCATCAATAACTCTTTGACTAAAGGAGAACTTTCTGATATTCAATCTTGATCTATCCCTAAAGATTTTCCGGCCTATGACCTCTAGTTCTTCCTTCATCAATTATTGCAAAAAAAATCTTCCTTTCTTAATCCCACATAACCATGCATCAGCTCAAAAATCTCTATTAAATCACTTCTATGTCGTCTCATTTCCAATGTCATAAGATTACAACTTCTTAATCTATTTTCATATGATTCATTTCTTAAATCAGTTATCATTTTAGTAGTTCTCCTTTGCACTTTTTCTATATTATCTATGATTAGTAGGCCTCCACGCCTGTAAACAATATTCCAAAATAGGTCTGACTAAGCTTTTGTAAAGATTTATAATATTAAATTTTGACTTGTTCTCAATTGTTCTTTTTATTGTCCCCAGAACATAATTTGCTTTATAAACAATTTTAGCTATGTGCTCACTTGGTTTTAAAGTATTATGTACTATTACACCTAAATCCTTTTCTGTAACAGCATTTTCAATATTTTCTTGTGCTAGGCTATATACAGTATTTACATTATTAAATCCTACATTTATAGTTTTACACTTTCTAACATTGAAAATCATCTGCCAATCCTCTGACCATTTATGTTTTTTTTGTCTTCCTGAAGCACTCTAATTTCCTTATCATTTATAAGAACATAAGAAAAGAAGGAGACTGCAAAAGACCATTCATGGCCTACACTTGAGCTAGTCCCGAAGATCTTTATATCCCCTGCAAACTTTAGAATATTTGATTTAATATTTTCGTCAATATCATTAACAAATACTAGGAATAATGTCGGCCCCAATACTGAACCTTGCGGCACACCACTACTTATATTACACCAAGTTGATTTTTGCCCTTGTATTACAACTCTTTGCCTTCTGGAAGTTAGCCATTCACCTATCCATCTCACTATTCCTTCTCCAAAACCATGAATCCTCAATTTGAGTAATAATCTCTGATGAGGCACCTTATCAAATGCTTTTGCAAAATCCAGGTATATGATATCTACTGGGTACCCTTCATCAACATATTTAGTTACCTTTTCAAAAAATGTAAGTAGATTTGTCAGACAAGACTTTTTAGGTAAAAAACCATGTTGACTATCTTTAATTATATTCCTTTCTAATACGTGTTTTAACATATCTTTTCTAAGTAATTTTTCAAAAACTTTGCTGACTTGGGATGTTAAACTTACTGATCTATAGGACGATACTGAATTTTTTGGTGCTCTTGACCCTTTATAGATTGGAGTAATGTTCGCTTCCTTCCAGTCACTTGGTATTTGTCCATGCACATAACTGTGATTAAACATAATTTCCAATAGCTTTTATATCAAATGTCTAAGGTTTCTAAGGACTATATTAAAAATTTGTTCATTTCCAGGTGCTTTTTCTGGATCTAAGTCTGCTAAAATTTTATGTATAGCAGTCTTGGATAAATCAATATCATTTCCATCATACATTATTTTTGGTTGTGGCATATTTTCTAGCCTTTCACTTGTAAAAACAGATGTAAAATATTCATTAAATTTATTTGCCATTTGGAGATACTCTGTTACAGTTTCACCATTTTCATTTTCTAAAGGTCCAACCTCCTCAACAGTTAATTTGCTTCTTACATATTTATAGTAGATTTTGGGGTCTCTCTTAATCTACTTTGAAATTTTCCGTTCAAACTTTCCCTTGGCTTTTCTTATTTCTTTTTGTAATTCTTTCATTGCATTTTTATATCTTTCATTGTGCTGAAAGTCTGGATTTTCTCTATATCTTTTCCACCATCTAGTTTTGTTTTTTCTTTTTCTTGCTATATGTATATTCCACCAAGGTGGTTTAGGTTTCGCTTTGCTTCTTATCCTTACTGGAACACATAAATTTATTTTTCTGTCATGTTCTTTTTTAAATAAATCCCACATTTCATATACATTTTTATCTTTAAAAATCTTGATCCAGTCAACTTTTCTAAATTCTTCTTCTAATTTTTTGAAGTCAGCATTCCTATAATCAACATAAGAACATAAGAACATAAGAAAAGAAGGAGACTGCAAAAGACCATTCATGGCCTATACTTGGCAGCTCCTGTTCCATTCAACACACAAAAGATTTCTTACCAGAGAAAAGTCATCAACATTGTCACCCTTAACAGGAGTTCGTCAGATCTAATCTACAATATACATAAAATGCATCCAGAGGATTATGTCCATTCATGCAACCGCAAAATATAATCTTCGCACTCCTTAGAAAAATATATACATATGTACATAAAAAAAGTCAGTCCCATCTAGCAGCTTCATCCATATATTTATCTAATCTATTCTTAAAACTACCCAGAGAGGAGGCTTCTATCACATGCCTACTGAGCCTATTCTATTCATCTACCACACGATTTGTAAACCAATTCCTCCCAATCTCCTTCCTAAACCTATACTTATCAAGCTTAAACCCATTGCTACGTGTCCTGTCATGTTCACTAAGTATAAGAACCTTACCCAGATCCCCTTTATTATATCCTTTTACCCATTTGAAGACTTCAATCAATTCCCCTCTGACTCTTCTCCTTTCCAATGTATGTAGATTTAGTTTTCTGAGCCTTTCACCATAGGGTAAGTTCCTTAGCCCACCAATCATCTTTGTCATCCTTCTCTGCACAGACTCAAGCAAATCAATATCCTTCCTATAATATGGTGACCAAAATTGTACTGCATAGTCTAGATGAGGCTCAACCCTGGACCTGGTCATCCTCGTCAGATAAAATGTCGTCTACTCTATATTAATATTAGGGGCCTACATGCCAATATTAAAGACTTGACTGCTTCATCCAAGTCTCATGACATTTTGCTCTGTTCAGAGACCCTGGTTTCAAATATGAGGCATGTCTCTGAACTACTTATACCAGGCTTCAAAAAACCAATTTTACTTAGGCGTGATGCCATTCCTAGGGCTAGAGGAATGGCAGTTTACATCAGGAATGGTTACTCTGCTTCAAAGACCTCCTATGCTTGTTCTTGCCATGAGATGCAAGTTATGAAAGTATGTGGTAAGCAAAATAATTTTTATCTTTTTTCTGTCTATCGCAATCCAGACTTAGATGATACTATTTTTGATTGTCTGCTCCTTGCCATGGCCAAGGTACAGGAAAATGACCGGAAAGCCTGCTTTGTATTTATGGGAGACCTCAATGCTCATCATAGGCAATGGCTGTCTTCTGTCTCCCCTACTGACTGTCATGGTATCAGGGCTTATGATTTTGCGTGTGAGTCGGGTTGTGAGCAAGTCATTAGGGAGCCTACCCATTCATCTGGGAACTGCCTTGACTTGGTTTTCACTGATTCCCCTGGAGTCGTTACAAGTGCTGTTGATCCTCCTGTGGGAACTTCCGACCACTGTGCAATTTCTATAACTATCTGTATTGAGCAATCTATTCCTAATATAGCTCATACAAGCAAAGTATTCATCAAATCTCAAGTAGACTGGTGCAATATATTAAATGATATCTCCCGGATCAACTGGCCACTAATATATAAGGAGGTTGAAGCAGTTCGTATTTTGAATGATAAAATTGTTTCAATTATTGATAGACATGTTCCATTCCGTATGATCAGATATCGCACTAAGGACAAAGCCTGGTTTAATGATGACTGTAAGAGGGCTCATATGCAGAAACAAGAAGCCTACAACCTGTGGAAGGGGAGTAGATCTGCCTTTCTATGGGATAATTATGTGCACTACAGAACAGCAGCTCAGAGGGTATATAATAATGCTGAAGTTGAATTCAATACTACCACAAAGGGAACTCTTCAGCGCACAGCAAATTCCCACAAATTCTGGACCACTCTCAAGTCTGCTCTTTTTGGGAATGATTCATCTATGCCACCCCTTCTTAAACCTGATGGTTCCATTACCCATAGTCCTGAAGAAAAGGCAACACTGTTGGCTGATGTTTTTGATAATAAACAAAGTAATGAGAATCTAACTCTACCTGACACTTGTTTCCCTGAACCAAGGTTAAACAAGATTGCTTTCCGTTCAAGTGAAGTAAAACAGTTACTTCTTGATCTGGATGCTTATGGTGGTACTGACCCAAATGGTATATTCCCTTTATTCTTTAAGAAAACTGCAGAGTATTTGGCTCCCAAGCTTTCCGTTATTCTTCGGAAGCTGGCGAGGAGTGGTAGTTTTTGCGAATGTTGGAGAATTGGTAACATCATTCCACTATGTAAAAGTGCAAGTGGTAGTTTTAACCCTACTGAATATAGGCCCATTTCTATAACTCCTGTTCTATCTAAGATTTTTGAACGTTTACTAGCTAAACGTTTAAGTACATTTGCCGAGCTTAATCGTCTGTTTCCCTTTTTACAGTTTGGATTTCGTAAGGGTCTGAGCACTTGTGATGCACTTCTCACAGTCTCCACCATTGTCCAAAAATCATTAGACTCTGGTCAAGAAGTTCGCTTAGTTGGCCTGGATTTCAGTGCCGCATTTGACCGTGTCAATCATAAGGCCCTGATATTTAAGTTGAAGCAGTTGGGAGTAGGTGGTGTATTTTTAAATATTATTGAACAATTTTTAACAAATCGACATCAAAAGGTTTATGTTGACAATAATTTTAGTGATGAGAGAGAGGTGCTATCTGGTGTACCACAAGGCAGTGTTCTTGGTCCTCTACTGTTTATATTATATACCCATGATATGTGGTTTGGACTGGAAAATAGACTTATAGCCTATGCTGATGATGCTACTCTAATAGCCCCAGTCCCATCTCCTGAGTTGAGAGCATCGGTTGCAGAGTCTTTAAATAGAGATCTGGCTAAGATAAATGTTTGGTGCACTTCATGGGTCATGAAGTTAAATGCAAAGAAAACCCAGAGTATGATTGTTAGCAGATCCAGAACACTAGATCCTCCCCATCCAGATCTTTTAATAAATAACATTCCCATCTCCATATGTGATTCTTTTAAGTTGCTTGGAGTTATGCTTGACTCTAGGTTTACTTTTGAGAATCACATTCGATCTATTTCCTCCTCTATTGCTCAAAAAATTGGCATTTTGAGGAAATCTTACAAAGTATTTGGAGAGCAGACTGTTCTTAAAAATTGTTTTAATGCTTTTATTCTTCCGTGTTTTGAATATTGCGCCCCTGTTTGGAGTTCGGCAGCCAACTCTTATCTTAATTTATTAGATAAAAATTTGAGAGCAATAAAATTTTTAATTCCTGACCTCAAAGTTGATCTGTGGCACAGGCGAGCAATAAGCTCCTTATGCATCTTATATAAAATTTTTAACAATGCAGATCATCCACTGCATCACGATCTGCCCAATTTATATGTCCCTCAACGAGTTACCAGAGGTGTACTAAATGCCAATAGTAGGGCCTTTACGCCTATGAGATTCAACACAACACAGTTTTCAAGAAGTTTCATTCCTAACACAACTAAACTGTGGAATGAACTTCCTAGTGTTGTTGTTGAGTCCTTGGAACTTCAGAAATTTAAAGTGGGTGCTAATACATTTTTAATTAACAGAAACTTATAACTTTAATATTTTATTCATTATCCACACATATATAATATTATAATATTTTTAACATTATAGCATTTAATTTTTTATTTTATTTTTTTTTTTTTTTAATTTTCTATTTGTTTATTGTGTTTTTCTTAATCTTTGTTTCGTTTTTTCCATACCAGGTTTCTTTCCCCGCTGGGGCCCTTGGGCTTATAGCTATTTGCTCTTCCAGTTGGGGTTGTGGCTTGGAACTTTAATAATAATAATAATACAGTTTTAGAATGACTTCAGCACTCTTATTGCTTACACTCCTCCTAATGAATCCCAATATCTTTCCAATTCAAATCCAACGTTGGCAAAAATATACTAAATTGCACAATATTGTGATCACTACTACTAAAATGTGATTTTACTTTTAACATTGTCCACTAGATTATCATTTGAGGTTAATACTAAATCTAGAATACTGTCCTGTCGCATTGCGTGAGAAAATTAAATCAAGAAAGTCACGGGCTTCTCCCTCTGCATGCAAAGAGTCCCAATCTATCATCCTATAATTAAAATCACCTGCGATAACAATATTTTCTTCTCTTTGGCAAACTGCTCCAAGAATTTGAAATAAACTATCTTTTTCTACTTGTGATGCTGATGTACTTATGATTGGAAGAGAGCTAATGTAGTCCCCATTTTCAAGAAGGGTAGTAAAGAGGATCCAAATAACTTTAGACCGGTTAGCCTAACTCCTGTAGTCTGTAAAATTCTTGAGAAAATAGTTAAAAAAGGGATTTGCCAACATCTAGAGAGGGAGGGGTTAATCAGCGATGCTCAGCATGGGTTTAGATCAGGTAGATCATGTTTGACTAACTTACTAGACTTTCTGGAGTTTGTAACAGATCAAGTAGATAAGGGAGGGAATGTAGATATAATTTACTTAGATTTTAGTAAAGCATTTGATAAGGTACCACACAGGAGACTAGTTCATAAATTAAAAATGATTGGGATATGTGGGGGTGTTTCAAATTGGATAGCTGAATGGCTGAAAGACAGGAAGCAAAGGGTAGTGCTAAATGGTGTAAAGTCAGAGTGGAGGGATGTTATCAGTGGGGTTCCTCAGGGATCAGTTCTCGGTCCATTATTATTTGTCATCTATATAAACAATCTTGGGGAGTCAGTTAATAATAAAGTGTCAATTTTTGCGGATGATACCAAATTAGCAGCTGTAGATGATAATTTTAAAGTGCAGGGGGACTTAAATAAATTGTTATCCTGGGCACATAAGTGGCAAATGACTTTCAACCTTGATAAGTGCAAAGTTATTAACATGGGAAAAGATAATAGAGAATTTAACTATGAAATGGATGGGCATTGGCTGAGCTCAGTAGAGGATGAGAAAGATCTAGGAGTAGTAATAGATAAGTCATTAAGGTTTTCTAAGCAGTGTATCGAAGCAAGAAATAGGGCAAATAGAGTGCTGGGTTTTATTAAGAGAAATGTCAGTTACAAAAGTAAGGAGGTTATTCTTAAACTCTATAACTCTTATGCTAGGCCACATCTAGAGTACTGTATACAGGCATGTTCCCCACATTTTAGATACGATATTAACCTTCTCGAGTCAGTGCAACGGAGGGCAACAAAGATTATTCCTTCCCTGAGGCACCTTGAATATATAGATAGACTGAGGGTATTAAATATGTTCTCGTTCGAAAGGAGGTGTGTGAGAGGGGATATGATTGAGCTCTTTAAAATTTTTTCCGGGATAGATAAATTGGATGTTAGCAAGTTTTTAGAGTTAGATGATGGAAATCGGACTAGAGGTCACCACTTGAAAATTAAAAAGCAAGGGTGTAGGTTGGATTTAAGAAAATATTTTTTCACCAATAGAGTGGTAGACTTCTGGAACAAATTGCCGCAGAGGGTAGTAGGTAGTCCAAATCTAAATGTATTTAAGAGTAGGTTGGATGAGTTTATGGGAAGGGAAGGTTGTGATGGTTCCTAAGTTTTGTATATATTAATATTGTTTGTATATATCTATATCTGCATGATTTAGTTCTTGAAAAGCCTTGATTGGTGATACCCTTGTTTCTGGATGTAATCCTCTGGATGTAGTTTTCCTGGGAGTTTGGGTGCCTTAAAAAAAGAGGCCGTTTGACTCGGATGACCTATGATGAGCCCTTGTGGCTTTTGTCATCTGTTATATTATATTGTGGGGGGACTTTGATTTTGTCTTCCCCTGGTGATGGTGCTTTTTGTGGGTGGGTTTTGACGGAGGCGGATGACCTTTGACAGGCTCTTGTGGCTTTTGTCATCCGTGTAATTATGTTATGTTACTTAAATAATATCCTCCAATAACAATATTGCTGTTGTTTACATTACTTTTTATCCTACATCATGCTGACCCTGTGTTTTCATTGTTCGTCAAGTCCTCTATTAATGTCGGTTTGAGCTCTGATTTAACATACATCAAAACTCCTCCTCCTCTGTTACCTGTCTGTCTATCTTTTCTAAATGTGTCATAATTTCTCAGTTTTATTTCTGCTTCCCCAATTTTACTTGATGCCCATGATTCAGTAATTATTATTATATCTGGGTCTTTTTCATAAACATATACATGTAGGTCAGGTACTTTATTAACTATACTTCTTGCATTAATCAAAACTGCTTTTAATTTTGTTTATCCTAGGACTATTTTCCTTAAAACTAAGTTTATTTACAATAACATCTTCCTGGCTTACTGATACTCTCTTTGGTTCAGCACCTTTTGAACTACTTTTCCTCAGCTTATTATCCAGTTTTTTGGATTTTGAGAACCTTGTCTCTTCTCTTTTAGCTGATTTCTTAATTTAAAATCTTCCTCCTGCTGCTCCTTGGTTCTATCTGAGTCAACATAAATACCTTTCCATTCTGGTATATTATCAAGTATTTTTGTTTTATTCAAAATTTTATATTACTGGTCCCTATCCTTCACTTTTACAAACATCATCTTTGGCTTATTTCTATAATTTTCCTTCTTCGGCAACCTTTTTGCCTCAACTACATCAATATTTCCGACTTGTAAAATATCCCAAAGTTTATTCAATATATCCCTGTCATCATTCGCATTCTGCAAATTCTTTTTATTAATTTCCCCGATGTCCATCTCACTAATTTGTTTCATATTCTTTATTATCAAGCAATTCTCTTTTTCTTGTCTTCTTCTATTTTCAAAAAACTCTTCTCTAGCTATTTTCTTTATATTTCACTGAATAATAGGATAAATGAGTAGATACATAACTTGATTGACACTATCGGGAAATAAATAATGTTTAAGATTTTTATTCAACTATTTGTCAAGTAGGAAAGAAAGTTTCAAACTTAAAAAAAACACTGTTGAAAGAGTCTCTATACTGAAATTTGGAAGGAATCATTTTTGGAATCGGAAAACTGGGATTGTTTTTAGCAATTCCGATGCCGATTCCTCCCAGATTAATGATTCTTACGACTCCCGATTCTGATTAATCATCCCATCTCTACTCATAGCATTTCATGATGGCATCATAGAAGAATTATTGTTTCAGCATCTGGTTGAAATAGTCTATTTGTCACTGTAACATGGGATAGAAGCTCTCCATTTAAATATTACCTAATTCTAGGACACTTATTTTGACGATACAAAGCAATATTACAATATTAATAACCTGAAATGTGTGCGCTACTCCTATTCAAAATGATCCTATATTTTGTTAGGGCATTGGAATTGAAAAATGGGGGCTTTGCTCCTTATACTCCTTTAATTATGAGGGGATGTACCCTGCACACCCCTGCCATTTTTAAATAATCTAGTAGTATTTACAATTCAAAAGCTTAGCATTTGATTTGAATTCAAAGGGGATTGCTTGACATCATTAAGGGCTCTAATGGGTAATACTCCAGAAAGTACCCTCCGTCACTTTCAACCTTTTGTCCCATAGTATTCATCTATCTCATTTTCACCTTCCACAACTTAAAAATAATCTAGTTATTCATTTTGCAAAAATATGTTATTATTTTGTTAAATGTGAATCTTTCTGCGCCATTTGCCCTATTTCCTTCAACTTTTGGCCTGACTGTAAGCTACTTTCAGTAAGTTCATTAATTACCTGTGAAGGTATTTAGACTTATACCAAGGTTAGGCTGCATCAGTAGGAGAATGTAGTGGAATTTGTGTGGGTAGTGCTGCTACTCCCTGGCCAGATGGGTCTTGAAGCACTGGAGAGTTGGGGCATCGACCGTTTCCTTCCTCAGCTTATTCCACACTTGGGTCACTAGAGGCAAAAAATGGTTTGTGTGCTCCTTTTGATGTTGCACTATGTGCTTCTGCCTGTGACCTCTAGTGGTTGAGCTCAAGGATTGCTTAAACATAGTGTTGCTACAGCTAAAACATTCTCTTTGGTAGTTCACTTGGTCATGCTGGTGTATGATCTTGTAGGTCTGTAGCAAGTCAGCCCTCTATCGCCTAAACTCCAGTGTTGTCAGGTCAAGCTCCCTCAGCCTCTCTGGATAGGACAGATGAGAAATCCACCTGGACAAGTCTTGTGGCATGGCACTGTACCTGTTCCAGTGTGCATGGATAGCTCCAAGTTCATAGATGCAATGGGCTTCCATGAAATATGGACGCCTCTCCCGGCTGCTTAGTAAAGAATTTGGGAGATGGACAAGGGGAAACTAAAGTCTGCTATTGCACCATGACTGTTACCATGGACCTTCCCTCAAATTCTGCATTGGTTTCAGGTTGCTTTCTCTCATCTTCGAATTGGACCCACTCGCAGGACACAACCCCATTTGATGGAGTGTTCACCTACACTTTACTGCGATGACTGCGTTGTCCCTCAGACTGTTCGGCACATTCTTGTTGAATGTCCTGGGTGATCTTCACACATGTTACCTCTCCTGGTAGCAGGGTTGCTACCACTTTTTTCCTCGTACTTGGGATGAGTTTGTGCATACACTCTTATGGACTATCTGACTTTTTGGGAGGAGGAGGAGGAGGAGGAGGAGGAGGAGGCTGGCTTCTTCAATTTTATTTGACTCTATTCTCTTTGTTGTTGGTTGCAGGACTCTGCACTAGGGGGAAGAGACTCTTTCCCTGAACCTACAGCATGCTTCCTTCTCCTTGCCTTTGTTCTGTTTCTTAATTTTTGTTTCTTTTGTGTCTCATCCACTCAGATTTGTATTATCTATAGTGCATCCATTTTTAGCATTTTCATATAGGCATTTAAACTAAAATTGCTAATCTTTCAAACGATACCTAAGTGAAATAAAGTATTGATTATAATTAGCCATTTAAAATTGCAAAAATCCTGTACTAAGCTGGTTGTATTACAGAGTAAATAAAAACAAGGTATGCTGACCAAAGTTGTGTGCGCTCACTTATTCTGATTTATGACCTTACGACCTTCAAAACTTTCTATAACTCCTGGACTAACCTTGGGAGGACCTTGGCAATTGTATCATTCAAAAGAGAATGTGAAACAACATAAAAGTTTCAAATTTCATTAGAATCGGCCAAATAGTTATATTATTGCCAAATAATTCTTCAGCTAACCTTGAGAAGACTTTGGCAATTATATCATTCAAATTTTGTTAGATTTGGCCAAATAGTTATGAAGTTATTGCCATAATAAAATAATTCCCTGGCTAAATTTGAGAGGACCTTAGCAATTATATCATTCAAAATAGAATGTAAAACAAAACAGGGTTTCAGATTTCATTAGAATGGGTCCAATAGTTAAAAGAAAAAGAAATGCAAAATGGGGACCGACCGGCATAGTGAGATATAGAGTTGCACGCGACTAAAAATTGGAGATAAATACAATATATTATAGAATTATTAGTGTTTTAATTATATATGGTACAGAGATTGGTTAACTTAGAGAATTTTACCTAATATGTTAGTTACTTGTTCTTTTTCCTATTAGCCAAATCTGCCATCCATATTTTCATTTCTTGAAGACTAATTAACTGTATTTTGTAATAACGGTTGCTGTTTTTTTGGGGGGTGGATTTTCAGAGGATTTTATTGGAGTGTAGAGTTTGAAGGCTTTATAAGCCTTTAAAACTTCTTCAAAATGAAAGCATTTTTAAAGCATATTGAAGTAGAAAACTTTAAGTCATACCGAGGCTATTGTCAGATTGGCCCTCTTAAGCCTTTTACTGCTGTTATTGGACCAAATGGATCTGGTGAGTAAACCTTGTTCATTTGTCTCTAGTGGACATTGGCAAGAAGGCCTGGGCCCTCCTGCTATCTTTGCTCTACACATTCACATGTTTCCCAACAATGATTATTCAAGGTGTTGGATGATCATTAAAAACTTGAAGAAATAAAACATCTACCAGTTTCACCACACAATCAACACACTTCAATAACTTACTGCCCCTCTCACCCCTTTTTATATTTTATTAAGCACAAGGCTACCCATCATTTCATCTATCAGGTTACCATACAGGAATATTGGCATGCATCATTGCCACATTGCCACCCATCATTTTGTCCATGTGGAAGATCTTTCATAGTTATGGGGTGCTCTGTAGTGTAGCATCTCCTCTAGTCTTGGTGCATCCCAAGGCAGAAAAGCCCCAAGCCCCCCCTCCCCTCACAAATCCCCTCCATGCCCATTTATAATATGTTATATCTAGTTTCTCTTCACTCAGCCCTTTCTCTGTTAAACACTCATTCGCATATTCAACCCACCTTTTACACATTCTTCCAACCCTGATACTCACTCTAGTCTATTCTCCATCCATTCTTACCCATCCTTACCATCTCAGAACACCTTCAGTCATTCTCATTCATACCCTTTTTTTTATATCATAAAAACATCTGTACCCAGGCATTCCTCATCCTATCCACCTTTCACACACCAAGCATCACTCTCAACTTGTCCATTTGCAGTGCTCTCACCAAGCATGCTCTCATGTAGCTTCCTGGTACATTTTACATCATAGATTATGTGACAGCATAGACAAGATAGCAACAGCAGCTTAGACTATAGTCACTGCTGTACTATACCTGTAGAATCAGTTGGTTAGAAGGGGATTTTGCTGCTGCTTTGGGGTCAAATGAATATGTGATTTACTTCATAGCTTACTCTTTTATTTGCCTTCATATATCATTTTCTACTCTGAAAATCAACTCAGTATGGGTTAGTATACACAGATATGCGGAATATCTGACTTCTTGAAGGAGGCTGGCCTCCTCCATCCTTTTCTTTGACTCTTTGGTGGTGGTTGCATGATCCTGCACCAGGGGGAGGGGGGCTTACTCCCAATGCTGGAGTGTGCTTCCTTCTTCTTCTTGCCTTTGCCCCGTAAGGGGTGTGGTGATTTGCCATCCTGGCCACCGTGCTGACGGGGCTCAGCACCCTGTCTGACCCCAGCTTAGCCTCTTCTTCTTTCAGACAGCCTGTATTTCTCCCCTACTTCATCGCTTCTCATACAATCTCTCCCACAACTTTCTCTGGTCAGCCTCTAATTTCACAGGGTAGATGCTGACCTTCTCAGCCAACCGTCCTGGATCGGGGCTGAGGGGGGAGGAAACAATGTTCCCTAACCCCTGAGCTCTGATCCAGGATGTGTTTTTTTAACAACCTGCTTCATCCCCACCCATACCTTCCTCACATCCCTTTTCCTTTCCTCTTCATAATCTATCCTTTTACGCCGTGTCTAAGGTCGAGCCGCCATGCCGATGGACTGCCAGGCCACCAGGCGGGAGGGGTGGTCCTGAATGGCACCACCTGGCTCTGCCAGGCTTGTACGCACCCCTTGCAGTGCGGGCTGTATAAAATACAGGGTCGTCATGCCCAATGATGAACAAATTAAAAAAAACAACCCTCAACTTCCCCTGTTCCATCAACGGAGCCACCCTCGGGCAAATTCACAGAAAAAATGGAGGACCCCCACCCACTGTGCTTGCTTGGGGACCCTCCATATTTCTCTAACCGGAGAGGAGGCTTATTCCTCTCCTATGCCTACAGGTGTAGGGGACTCCCCCTCACCCCCTTCTCTGGAGGTGCTTTCGGGCACCTCCCTGTTTCCAGCGGCAGTCCCTCCTTTTCTTTCCAAGGGGACTGCCAAGAAAGCCAGCAAGCAGCCCATAGCTGACCGCTCCCCATTGAAGTGGCTCGGTAGGGCAAACCCCCTTAGGGGGGAGAGGGAAACCAGGCCCCTTCGGTCTCTTCCCTCAAAAGACCTGCTGGCAAGAATATTAAACCTTGCTGGGGTCAAGGCCTGTGCCTCCCCACACCTGACTAGTGACAATGATGCCAACGGGACCTGCGATGTCCTGGGGGGAGACAACCCACTGGAGGCCCTCCCTGAGATAGACATGGTCCTTGAGGCAACTCAGCCTCAGACGGTAGGGCCTTCCATGGGAGGGAATCCGGGCTCGGCGCCAAGCACCGAACCCGAATCCGCCCCTATGCAAGGTCCTCCTCAAATGGCTAGGGTTTCCGAGGCAGTACGAGGGGAGGGATCTCCTCCAACCGGTGCCCCTACAACTGCCAGCACCTTCTCCATTTTGGAGAAGGACCTGGCTGAGGCCAGGTATGCTGCCACTTTGGCAAGCGATCAAGCCAAGATCGGCACATCCGGCCCCTCTATTCCCCCGGGTGCAGAGCCCCTGACTATGACTAAGACCAAAAGTGCACAGGGCAGAGCCTCGATAACATCCGGGCCCCTCATTCAGTGGTTACCTGGCATTTTCGAGCCCACTGGGCTTTAAACGCTTCCTCGTTATTCGCTCCACTGATGGCAGCATGTTGGCCAAGGGTAACATGATCCATCAGAGGAGAACATTAGCTAGTGTATTTGGTAGAGAGCCCAAGGTGACCCATTTCTCGGACGGGAGCCTTCTGCCAAATGCGGCGAAACGCTCCGAGGCGGCCAAGATAAGTGCTCTTCAGACACTTGATTGGCACCCCGGTGAGTGTGATGCCGCACTCTACCATGAACTTTGTGAAAGGAGTAGTTTATGCGAGGGAACTCGTTGACTACTCCATGAGGATGTCACCTTAGAGCTGGCCGACCATGGGGCGGTCAAGGTCAAACGTGTGATGAGAAAACACTGAGGGGCCTCAAGATCACCCCTAAACTTATCACGTTCGACTGTGACAAGCTTCCTGAGTCGGTGCATGCTGGTTGGTACCGCTACCGCGTAAAGGCATTCGTGCCACTGCCGCGGCAGTGCTATTACTGTCACCGCTTCGACCATACGAATCATTCTTGTAGACATGCAAAGTCGGTATAGGAGAATCGTCACCCACCCGTTCTCTCTTAGTGGAGACCCGAGATGTTAACCGCAAGAGCATCCGGCCAGGCAACTCGGGTCAAGCACATAACCACAGTGCCGCGCCGTGCCACTCATTGCTATGAAAGGCCTAAAGGTTAAAATGCAAGATTTCCCTTACGAGAGGGAGATTCAATTTCACCTCAAGTAAGACATTGGAGACGCGTTTCTTCCAAGTTCGAAGGCTAATGAGGAGCTGCTGTAAGACTTGGTGAGAAAAACTGTTTGGAATAAGAACCCTCCTGGGCCGTCCCCAAGCCCCCCCCTCTTACCCCTCCCCCAGTAGGGTGACGAGGTATAAATAAGAAACACTCAGGAAAATCGAGGTAGAATACGTCAGGCTCCAGGTGATGAAGTCCCCGGATTAAGATTGAGCTACCGAGACTGGACAGGTAGAATACTTGGGTCATCAGACTACGAAGTCCCCTGCAAGAGAGGCAGGGTTACCTTAAGGGGCTAAGAAGCAGCTCATCCTCGAGCTAGTCCCTGGTTATCAAACCGAAAGTTAAGTTAACTTGGTCAAGTTCAACTTACTCTCATCAGAGAGACTTCTCCTATCTCGGTGCATTGTACACGCCAGGGAAATTCCTCGCCCATGAGGAATTATGAAAAGAAGCGGAAAAAAAGCTCCAACTCAAGCCCGTTACTCGGTAGCCACACCAAACTCATAAGTTAACTTGGTTGAGGAACCAAGTTCAACTTATTCTTGTGAGAGAAACCCCCCTCCGTTATACTCGCCCTTGAGGAAGACTGTGTAGCGGGCCGAAAAAAAATTAGACTAACCCCAATCGATCCAACCCGCTCCCTATACTAATCCGGATGTGAGAAATCGAAGGAGAATGAAACGGATTGTATGTACAGTCCTTTACTAACAAAAAAATACAATATTTACAAAAAAATATGGGTAAATATGCACAAAATATCTACAATAGAGAGGGGCGATTATATTGGAGATCTTACTTTTCACCAAAAAATACAAAAAGAAAATCCTATATATATGAATACTATTTAATCTATCCTAATAAACATGAAAAATCAAACAACCAAAAAAAATCCTGACTACAACAGTCAATATATAAACAACAAACAAGGCCTCACTTTATTCAAAGAGGATGGGGAGATGTCCAGCCACCTGCCACTCGAGCGAGCAAAATGCCTAGGACTTACAACAAATGTGGCGCCAATGCGCTTGATGGAAGATAATGACCTTAAAAAGCTTGCGTGGCTATTATAAGCCCTCCTTCATTAAGCTATACTATTGGCCTTTATTTATTAACAATAATAATATATTGCTTTCCAGGATATAACGCTTTGTTTGTAATATAAGGATATACGAAACTAAGTCCTATCTTTCCAGAATATGGCGCTTTGTTTGTAATATAAGGATATATGAAACTAAGTCCTATCTTTCCAGAATATGGCGCCTGGAAAGAAAGAAAAAAAAAACATGGTAATCATTTTTATACATAAAATAAACAAAAAACAACAAACCCATTCCCATTCAGACACACACACATTTTTACAGAGGAAGGGATAGGGTACTGAGAAAAGGGGTGGGAGAATGGCCCTTTTACACACATTCACATTCACTCCACCACACCCCTCCTTCCTTAAGCCATTTGACCAGTCACTCACAAAACCTCTTCAATCACTCTTCACGGTACCACTTGTGCTCAATCGCACCCTTCTGCACCCATTCACACTCTTCTACTGGTCCCTGGCTACGCGTAGCAATTAGTCGGGGTTGTTCATCAGTCGTCCTGTCAGTCTCATCGTCACTATTGATCATCTCATCAACCATACTCTTAGCCCTCATTACCAGTTCTCCCATCTCACGACAGAATTCTTTCATACTCTTCCGTTTAGAACCCTCACTCTTCATACCCCCATTCATCAGCTCCTCACTCACAGGTCTCATCCAACTCAAGGTACATTCTTGCGAAACAGACAGGTCACTCACATCCCCTGTATTCTCAACAGGCATACCAGAAACCCCTTCGACTGGTTCCCACCAGAAACCTGAAAAATCAGCCACTTCATCATTCACTACATCAAACTCATCCCTACTATTACCATTTGTAAAACCCGAAAAATCAGCCACACTAGGTTCATTCTGCCCAAACACACTATCATTCATACTGTTCCCAAAACCAGAAAAATTTGGCACAGGCAGCTCACTCACTCGTCTACTTATACCAGCCAAATCACTCACCTGTTTACGCAAAAACTCAATCTCCCTTTCAAGATCCCCCATACCAGAAACACTCTGCTCAGACTTACTTTCATTCATACTTGCATTCTTCCTTTCACCCTTCTTTGTACGCTTTCTACTCCTCGAGACTAAGACTAGCTCTTTCCCAGACAGATCCATACTATCACATTCAATCTCATTATCATGCACTTTACCTCTCTCTCTACACAGTCCATACACTGGATGGCTCACCAGGTAGTCAGGAGGTTCTCTCCATCTCCTTAACTGACTCTGATGAGCCCGCACTCTCTCAGTCATGCCATCATTCAAACTCTCCAAAACATACGTTACCCCATTTTCCCCAACTCTCACAACTCTATAAGGTCCATCAAACTTCTCACTCATCTTTGATACATTCAACCTACCCTTCACTTCTTTCACCTTCAATACTTTTGTACCTAATTCAAATGAACGGAACCTTTCATGCGCCTCACGCCATACACTCTGCTCACTTTCACTCAAACGAAACCTATCTTTCACTCGCCTTTCAAAATTCATCACAAACTGACATGGGGACATTCCAGTTGCACTATGCACAGTTGAATTATACGCCCACAAACCTCTCCCCAGACAGACATCCCAGTCATTCACTGTCGTACTCATCATTCTCAACATCTCACACAAGGTTCTTATAGTCCGTTCAGCCAATCCATTTGAAGACGGTACATACGGAGTTGTTCTCACATGCTCCACACCATTCTCTCTCAACATTTGCTCAAACACTTCCCCTACAAATTCAGGCCCATTATCACTCAGACATCTTCTAGGCTTCCATACACACATAGGAAAAAACAACTGCTCAACCACACGCGCAACAGTCACACTCCTTTTATTTCTCACAGGCGCTGCATACACAAACTTACTTTTATGGTCAACCATCACAACCATACCAACATTCTCAGCACTCGTACGCGGCAAAGACACACAATCAATCACTACCAATTCAAACGGTTCTTTCGCATCAACTTTCAACATCGGTGGTTTCACTTGCACACCTTGCATCTTTCGCTTCTGACACCTTTCACACGTAGTTGCAACATCATTCACAACAGTTCTCAGAAACGGGTGGAACACATGCTCCTTCATACACTCCCACAGCTTAAACTTACCCATATGCCCATAATTATCATGCACAACCTTCACCAGACCAATCATACCAACTAAGGACATCACAGGTACATACATATCATCACCACCCTTCACATGCCTCACAAAATATACAACATCCATACAAACAACAAAATCCTTAGCATACCTTTTAAAATCACTTAAACACTCTGGACATTCATTCAAATCAACACGCATCATTACACACCTCTTCAACTCACTAACAAAAGGACACATCTCTTGCATCTCTAGAATATCATCATCACTTAAAATCTCATTCTCATCAAACATGACCAACTCAATCGTACCGCAAAACTTGACAACATTCTTTGCACACTCATTCAACTTCATCACCTCACATTCACCTTTCATAAGACAATCCTTATCAGCATCCAAAGACAAATCATTTAATCTCATAAAGTCTACACCAAGCAAGAAACAACAAGGCATTTGCTCACCTTTCAGAATCACAAAGTCATGCTTCACATTCACACCATTACCCAAACTCACTTTCAGACTAACCTGTTCCCATGCCACTATCATGCCATTCCCTAATCCACTTATCCGTAACTTCACAGGTTTATGCTCACAACATCTAAACTCTTCATACTTACTCAGAATATTCTCATTCACTAAACACACTTGCGCTCCAGTATCAATCAAACCACAGAACAACCTTTCACTAACTTTCACTCTCGCTTCCATCATATCAGGTCCACCATGTTCGCAATACACAGAAGGAACAAGCACACCAACATCAGCACTGATATCCACACTGTCATTAACTCCCATATCATCACTCAACACACACTCATCTTCATCCAGACAATCATTCTTCTCTCTTATATATGAACACTTTTCAATTACCCAATTGTAGTGCACACCGCTCAAACATTGCAGATGTACCACATTAGGATTCAAACCCTTCATCTTCTCATCCTTGTACACAATCGGCCTCTCACCACCAAAGTGCACATAAACAATCACTCCATACAAACGACTCACTACAATCAACACTTCCTGAAATGGCGGGACCCCTTGCATACACATCGCTCTCAATTCTTTCATGAAGTTCCGCACCTTTGCCATACCAATGCTTTCAGGCTTACTACACACTTCATTCATTACCTCCTTCCTTAAATCATCTACACTATCGGGCACTCTCACATCTACTCCATCACTCTTCAAATCTTGCAAACCATTCCATACACTCTCAAACAAGGAATCACCACCACCCTTACTCTCTTTTCCATTCATAATTCCTTTCGGCAAATACTCAGGATCACTCACTCCACACACATTTTCATCATTCGTACCAGGATACCTTGACATCAAATCAGCCACTCCATTCCGTTCACCAGGCACATACTCAATCACATAGTCAAAGTCACTCAAATCTTCCAAAGTCCTTGCAATCCTACTATCAGCCCACTTCATACGCTGCAGATACACAAGAGGTTGATGATCGGTTTTTATCACAAACCTCACACCATACAAAAATGGACGCAACATTTTCAAACAATATCTTATCGCAGCCAGCTCTCGTTCCACAGTCGAATACTTTTGTTCTGCAACATTCATAGCCTTGGATACATACCCAATTATTCGCCTGACATTCTCTCCATTCAAACGCTGCTCTTGCATCAGAAAACCTCCCATACAATACCCACTCGCATCTGTATACAATTCAAGCATTTTAGCATTTACACTATAATCTGGGTAAGCTAATTCAACATCTTCAGCCGCTGCCTCCTTCAGTCTCTCATACGCCTCATTCATCTTATCATTCCACTTGACAACCGTACTACCTTTCTTGCCCATCCACTCAGTCAGAGGCTTACTCACACCAGAACAATCACGTATAAACTTTCGCTGGAACTCAATCAAACCCAAAAATGACTTCAGTTGCTTCACAGTCACCGGTTTAGGAAACATTCGCACCTTCTCAACATACTTCGATGATTTACGCAATCCATTCTCACTCACCATATGCCCAAGGAATTCCACTTCTTTCGCAAACCATTCACACTTCGCCACTTTCACCTTCACACCAACACTCTCCAACGTTCTCAACACATCATTCACCAATCTCATATGCTCCTCAAAAGTCTCAGTCATAATCAAAATATCATCTATAAACGCAATCACATTCTTACTCGCAAACTTACTCAACACAACATTCATTGCCCGCTGGAAGGCTCCGGGAGCATTAGCCAACCCAAAGCTGAGGTTCCGGAACTGGTAATGCCTCTTTGAGGAAGAGAAGGCAGTTACTGGCCGGCTCTCCTCAGCAATGGGCATCTGGTAATACCCCCGTACCAGATCCAGCTTCGTAAACCACTCCATCCCATGCATACTATACACACACTCAGATACCACACACATCGGAAACCTTTCTTTCACAGTCCTTTCATTCACCTTTCGATAATCCACACACAGACGCAATCTTCCATCCGGCTTACGTACAGGTACAATTGGACTATTCCATGCACTCTCGCTCTCTTCAATCACCCCCAATTGCTCCAATTCCAAACACTGCTCCTCAATCTCATCAGCAACCGGACGTGGGAAATGCCTTGGCCGCTGATAGATTGGGGAGTCCTCCTTCAGGACAATCTTGAATTCCGGGAGCTTTGCAACCCCGAAATCCAGATCACCCTTACTGAGGGCTCCCTTTCGCTCAAATATCATTCAATACACATCCTCCCTTTCATACTCAGTCAAACATCCATCCAATTTCACCATGTCCTTCACCTCATTATACATCCATTCACATGTCTTTTCATTCGCAACATTCACCCTGATATCCGTACTATCATCCATACCTACCTCATTGACAGTGGAGAGGTGGCCCAGTACATCTCCGACTTGGATTCCCCTCACCTGCCCTTTCACACTGGGGTCTGCCTGCACACATACAAAAGGATCATTCATTCTCATCAAGCCATCAAACACACAAGCAACACGCCTTACCTTATAACACGCATCCTTTCCATCCAATATCACAGTGTTCTCACTCACATTCAAACTAACATCCTTACTCCAACTCACTCTAACAGACACCCTTTCACCCTTCACAAGCCTTACATTCTCCATAGCAGTCACCTCAATATCAGTAAACACACTCCTCAAAACGCTACCATCTTTCCCTACATACAACTTATACCCCCCTTTTTTACCAATCTTTCTCTCAATCTGATCACTCGCAGGATGCCCAACCATACGATTCATTTTCATAAAATCATAGCCCAAAATCACACCATACTCACTACTCACCTTATCAATCACAGAAAATTCACATTCATTCATCATCATACCATGCATTCGAACAGCTGACCTTATCATTCCAATCACAGGCACTCTCCTATTACCAATACCTACCAAACTTCCCTTGCACTCAGACAGGAGGGCTTTCTCGCTAAACTTGTCATACACATCTTTATACACCAAGCTCGCCTTGCATCCAGAATCTATTAAAGCCAAACACTCAATTCCATTCAACTCCACCTTCACACTCAGACACTCATACTTCCTACCAGACAGCACTTTCACACTAGACAGACTTAACAACACATTACTCACACTCATGCACCCAGAGGATACTTCAGCAGGTACCCTCTTACCATTCAGTTTCCCGCTTCAGACTTTCCATTCACACCTTGCGCTCTCAGTCTAATCCAACACTTTTCACTTGAATGTCCTTCCATCGCACAATAGCTACATACATTCCTCTGGTCACGACACATCCTTGCATAATGACCAGCCTTTCCACAATTACCACATGCATATTTCATACTTTCCCCACCAGTTGCTCCACCATTCAACCTCGGACAATCTTTCTTCAAATGGCCTATTTCTTTACACTCGAAGCACTCTTTCACACTTTCCTGGCAATCCTTTATCATATGCCCTTTCTTACCACACCCAAAACACGCACCAGATGTCCACCTACATTCTGCCAACATATGACCTTTCCTTCCACACCGACGACATTCCACAATCTTTCTCCCACCATTCGGTCTCTCGTTTGCTGGGACATACCTCGGTTTCTCTCTCATATATCCGTTCCCACGCTTGAAATTCATCTGCCCCCTTCCATTCGACCACCCTCCATTTGCCCATCCATTCTGCCGGCCCAGGAAGTTTGACATCACTCCAGCTGGTGCAGCCTTCAGGGCATCCCTGTAGCTGACAAACTGCTGGGGTGGATGAAAGCTCCTGGGCTTCTTACCCCCAACATTCACACTGTACCATCCATCCTCTTCTAGATCGCTTTCATCATCAAATCGTCCATCTTCTAACAGTTCCAACACATCCTCCCACATCAACCGTTCACCAGTCAGTCTCACTCTCTCCTTTCTCTTTCCACTCAGCCATTCACTCACCTTTCGTGGGATCGTGTCCAAAAACTTCCTCATGAGTGGTTTACATTCATTTACATCATCATCACCATACCTCGTTCTTGCATACTCTCAAGCCTATGTGCATACATATTCACACTTTCACTCTTCCCAATTCGAGCCTTCTCAAATTCATTCACCCTCTTATACTTCACACTCTCTTTCATTCGTTTCACCTGCCCAATCAATCTCTTCTTCACTACATCGTACTTTGGCTCTCCCACACTCGTTATCACTCGCAAGAACTCCAACACTTTCCCATCCAAACAATCTCCCAGAACACTCACCCAGTGACCCTTGTTCTGCAGGTACTTGAGCTTGCAGTACCGCTCAAAATCCCCGAAGAACTCATCCATACTCTTTCCCCCATGCAATCTAAACTTATCAATCCTTGGCACTTCCCTAATCAAAATTCCTTTCCCCACATTCACTTCACTCTCCGAAGAGCTACTCTCGGTCTCACTCATTCCAATCATATCGTCACTCTCTCCCTCATCTGAGTATAGCGAATCCACACTCTTCCCTCTCGCCTTCCTATCCTTAACCTTAGAACCATGCTTACTTCCTCTCTTACTTTCCACTCTCTTCCATTCACCCCCTTTCCTACCACTCACAGTATCTTCATTAGACTCAATCCTACTGCCATCCATTCCTTTTAGCGGAGTCCCTTCAGTAAGAGCAGGGGTCAAGGTTGTAGGTCCTGGGGCTGATCCAGCCCCTGTCATCATGTTATACAGGTCCTGCATCCGTCGGTCCGTCTGATCCTGTCGGTCTCCCATTTCCTTCTTCATCCTATCAGTCTTTTCATTCATCCCTTTTATTTTATTCTCCATTCCCTCCATCATTCCCCGCAACATTTCACACTCCTCTTCTTTCTTTCTCAACTCCAGTCTCAATCGCACTACTTCTTCATTCAATGTTTCCGCTACAGCCATTATTCCCAAGTTAGTAAAAAGATAGGAGGGAAAAAAAACAATCAAACTACTTGTCACACTAATTGGGTATGGACTGCAATCCAATCCAGTCACTCTCCCAGTTTCGAAGTCTCACGTCCCTATTCGGGCGCCAAATGTAGCGGGCCGAAAAAAAATTAGACTAACCCCAATCGATCCAACCCGCTCCCTATACTAATCCGGACGTGAGAAATCGAAGGAGAATGAAACGGATTGTATGTACAGTCCTTTACTAACAAAAAAATACAATATTTACAAAAAAATATGGGTAAATATGCACAAAATATCTACAATAGAGAGGGGCGATTATATTGGAGATCTTACTTTTCACCCAAAAATACAAAAAGAAAATCCTATATATATGAATACTATTTAATCTATCCTAATAAACATGAAAAATCAAACAACCAAAAAAAATCCTGACTACAACAGTCAATATATAAACAACAAACAAGGCCTCACTTTATTCAAAGAGGATGGGGAGATGTCCAGCCACCTGCCACTCGAGCGAGCAAAATGCCTAGGACTTACAACAAATGTGGCGCCAATGCGCTTGATGGAAGATAATGACCTTAAAAAGCTTGTGTGGCTATTATAAGCCCTCCTTCATTAAGCTATACTATTGGCCTTTATTTATTAACAATAATAATATATAGCTTTCCAGGATATAACGCTTTGTTTGTAATATAAGGATATACGAAACTAAGTCCTATCTTTCCAGAATATGGCGCTTTGTTTGTAATATAAGGATATATGAAACTAAGTCCTATCTTTCCAGAATATGGCGCCTGGAAAGAAAGAAAAAAAAAACATGGTAATCATTTTTATACATAAAATAAACAAAAAACATAAGTTAAACTTGAATAAGTTAACTTAAAGGTCGGTTTGGTGACCTAAAACTAGCTTGAGGATGAGCTTCTTCTTAGTTCCAGTTGTGGTGGAGCGAATGTGAGTGTGTGTAAAAGGGCCATTCTCCCACCCCTTTTCTCAGTACCCTATCCCTTCCTCTGTAAAAATATGTGTGTGTCTGAATGGGAATGGGTTTGTAAAAGGGCCATTCTCCCACCCCTTTTCTCAGTACCCTATCCCTTCCTCTGTAAAAATACAGAGGAAGGGATAGGGTACTGAGAAAAGGGGTGGGAGAATGGCCCTTTTACAAACCCATTCCCATTCAGACACACACATATTTTTACAGAGGAAGGGATAGGGTACTGAGAAAAGGGGTGGGAGAATGGCCCTTTTACACACACTCACATTCGCTCCACCACAACTGGAACTAAGAAGAAGCTCATCCTCAAGCTAGTTTTAGGTCACCAAACCGACCTTTAAGTTAACTTATTCAAGTTTAACTTATGTTTGTCAGAGAACCCCCCCCTCCTCCTTGATCCTCGCCCTTGAGGAATTAAGTAACGAAGGAGAAAAGTTCCCCTTCAAGCTTGTTACTCGGTGGTCACACCGAACTCCAAGTTAACTAGGTTTAAGATCCAAGTTCGACTTATTCTCGCCAGAGAGACCACGCCTACCTTGGTGCTGCCTAAGCACCGTGATTGTTCTCATCCTTGAAACCTCCCCCCTGAATACCGTGTGGACCCCCATCCCCTACCCTCACCAAAAGTACCTCGTGATCTCGACCACCTCCATCTGGCCGGTCGGCACGCGTCGTGGAGCCAATAACAATCCTGAGGTATTTAAACTCCAGTAGAGTCAATAAGCCTAAATCTTGTATATTGAAGTGCATAGCAAATTTAACAAATTTTAGAGGGGCAAGCTAATTAAAGTAATTATTGTGTATTTTAATATTCAGAGTATTTCGTGGTTACTGTTAATTTTATGTGTATTAAACTGTTAGTGTAATATAAGTTTATTTTTGGAATTATTATGCGTTTCTCTATATCCTTATGTGTTTCCAACGGCTCTTCTTTAAAATAATAATATTGGCACTCTTAGCACTCTTAGAACAAAGCCTACTTCATCAAAGAAGTATATCACTACCACCAAGAATACCACGACAACAGCAGTTTGTGTGTAGAAAGATGAAAAAAAGGGCATTCTCCTACATAAAAGTGGTATCAGGTGTGGAGTGATCGAAAAGGAGGTATTCCACGACAGTCAGGGTTACCTGAATTCTGTGTAAATTTCTCCCAGGCTGCACACGATAAGTCTAAATTGTGTGTGGCCAAGTGTGTCAATTGCGGAGAGCCGCACCCCGCTTCTTCGAAGCAATGTGGTGCATATCTCCTTGAGAAAGAAATCCTGGCCGCTCAGGCCCAGGATCGACTCTCATTCCGCGAGGCTAAGGACTTGGTCCTGGCATGCCCGGCTCTGCTTGGGATGTCTTATGGCTCAATAGTTAGAAAAGCACCCCCTGCTCCTGGCCCATCCAGGCCAATGAGCACGGTTGTTTCCGCGCCCATTCGGAGCCCTTCTGCAGGTTCTACTCAACCCCGGCACTCCCCTGGTAAAGCTGACGGCAAAAAGGGCTCACAACCAGCCCCGGCTAAAACCAGGGCTATCCCCCCTTCTCCCAGTGTGACCGTTTCCCGTAAGGCGAAACGGCCATGCGCCTCCACCGAGTTGTTAGACTCGCAGGAGGCAACACCCCTGAAGTTGGTCGCCAGGCTATCTTCTAGGGTTCCTAAAGCTGTTCCCCGAAAGGACAGCAACAAAGGAGCTTCGGCTCCTTCGCCCACGCCTAGTGGTGGGCTGAGTGGCTCGGAGATCGTGGTTGCTCAAAAAGAGGGCCCCCTGCCTCCGAAGCCGCAACGCCTGCCTAAGGTTTCAAGGCGGAAGGAGGAAAAGACTTGCATGGTGAGCCCAACCTCCCCCAATAAGTCCTCAAAGGTGATAGTGCCTTCCAGCTTTGTCCGGCCAACACCACCTGGGGTTCTGCCTCTGGGAAGCGTATGGCCATTCCCGTGAGGGTCTTCTGTTCAAAGAGGGCCCTCGTGCCTCCTCTGAGCTAGGTCTGGAGGGCATATTCCTTTAATGGAATTGCCGTGGACTCCGGGCTAACTGGGAGGAACTGCGGAGGCTCGTCTCATCCCGTTTCCCATTAGCTATTTTTCTGCAGGAGACCATGCTAGGCGCGTGCCCCCTTCCCGCCCTCCCGGGGATAAGGGTCTTGCGACCCCACCACCACGAGATGGTCGGCCTGGGGGATGCGCAGTTTATACCCGACATGACTTCCCCATTCTTCCTTTCCCTTTAGATACCTCCTTTCAGGCAGTGGCTGTGCAGCTGCACCTGGATAGGAGGTATACTATCATTTCTGCGTACATTCCACCGTCAGCTGACTTCGACGCGGGGGACTTCCGCCTCGTCGTGGCACGGTTGCCGAGGCCCTATCTCTTGCTTGGAGATCTGAATGGCAGGCATCCTCTCTGGGGAGATTACTAAATATATCCCAGGGGACAAGTCCTTGCCGATCTGATCGAAGAGCTTGAGATGGGTGTCCTAAATGTGGATGAGTTTACGCATCACTGCCCGATAACCTCTTCATTTTCTTGCCTTGATTTCATTGTTGGTAAATTTCAGCGGGCTAAGGCTAGGTTCCGGTATATTTCGAAGCACGACCGCCGCTCTTCTTGGCGGGGTTAAGTGTCTTCACTTAACGGGAAGACCCCTTTAGCAGAGGTGTGGAAGCGAGTCAAAAGGATTCGGGGCAAGTTCTTGCAGGACCCGCCTCACGTTCTCCGTGTCATTCTCTAGCCGGGATGCTGCTCTGCCAGCATTCAATGCACGTTGTGATGTCGCGCTAGACTTTACCTACAAAGGTGGAGAACCCTTCAACGACAGGTTTAACGTGAATGAGTTGCGTTCCGCTCTTGCTTCGTGCGGGGACACCACCCATGGTCCGGATGATTTCCTGTACACCATGCTTCGACACCTGGGTGAGCGAGGCATGGCCTTTCTATTAGATTTGTTGAACAGGATATGGGTATAGGGTATCCTCCCAGATTCCTGGCCCATCGCTACTGTGCTCGCTTTTCGCAAACAGGGAGATCACTCTACCCCGGCCGGATTCCGCCTAATCTCTCTAACTCCCCTTCTGTGCAAGTTGAAATAGGTAAATGTGAGATTAGCATTCTTCCTGGACAGCGGAGGCCATCTGTCTTCTGCACAGTGTGGCTTCCACAAGCTCCACTCCACGCCGGATGCTCTGCTCTGACTGGAAAATGCCGTCTGCGAGGCCTTCCTTCGTAGACAGCACTACGCCACGGTGTTTTTCGATCTTGAGAAGCCCTATGAGACCGCATAGTGATACGGTATCATGGAGACTCTCCACACGATGGGGGCGAGGGGACGCCTCCCAATGGTTATATCTGAATTTGTGCGAGATCGTCGATTCCGCTTATGGGTCGGGGGAGCCCTCTCCGGCCCAAAGGAGCAGGAAGAGGGTGTCCAGCAGGGAAGTGTCCTCAGTTTCACACTCTTTGCCCTGAGCATCAACCGCATCACTTCGGTGCTGCCGGAAGATGTTCTCGCTACGCTCTATGTGGACTACCTTTCGATCTCTTTTGGCGCGGCCCAGATGCCAACTCGAGCGTCGACTCCAACAGGCATTGAACCGCGTCTCTCACTATGCCGAAGCGCACAGGTTTCGGTTTTCTTTGGCCAAGACTAAGGTGGTGCACTTCTGCCGCCATCCACGGCTCCACCCTGACCCAGATTTGTTTCTTAATGGGGTGCGCCTGGAAGTGGTTGAATCACACCGTTTCCTTGGTCTTGTATTTGACCGACACCTCACTTGGGAGGCTCATATTCGCATCCTTAGGTTCTCTTGTACCCGTGCCATGGATATTCTCCGTTCCGTGACGTTCAGCGCTTGGGGTGCTGATAGGGCTACTGCCTTACTTTTTTATCGATCCTTTGTTCGTTCGAAGCTCAACTACGGATGCTAGTTTTATGCATCCGCAGCCGAGCATTTATTGCGGAAGGTGGATTCGATCCACCACACCGGCTTTCGCCTTGCGACCGGTGCCTTCCGCACTTTCCCAATTGAGAGCATGTTGGTCGATGCTGAGGAGATGCCACTCGCTCTACGCCGCGTGCAGTGCACTACTCGCCTGTACGCGCGAGCCCGGCGCCGCTCTTAGTCGCCAACAGCTCTCACTGCATCCGCAGCTGATCTCGACGGTGCCTATGCCGCCGAGAGACGCCAGTCATACCTTAAGCCCTTTGGGTTTAGGGCCAGGAAACTCCTTCGAGAGCTTGGTATAGCTCTCGGGCTGGTGGCGCCCCTGGTTCTGTCCAGGATGCCACCCTGGAGGGTACCACATTGTAGTAGTTTGGTTGTCCGCCTCCCCTCCCCTATGTCTAATCTCTTTCTTCTTTTGCAGAATGTGTGTGGGTGTGGATCGTGTGATCACCGTCTTTACTTTGTGTGGGGGGACTCGATGGATCTCTATCGTGCTCCCCCATTCATCTCCTGTTTTCTTTTTAGGCGGATTCTTTCAGCATATATTTTTCTTTAGAAAGTATAGGTAAAAGTTTGGAAGTAAAGTTTGTGACTGAGGAAGGAAGAGCCGCCTAGACGGAAGATAGGTGAGTGAAGATTTTGTGAGAGTGGATATGGTTGAATGAGTTAGGAGTAAAGATGTTTGAGTGTGGCAGTGAATAGGTGACTGAATGTGCCTTCTCTTTTCCAGTTCCGTGGTACCGATTGTCGCCGACATCTGGCTTTTGGAGACGGCTGAAGCCAATCTTGACTCTCGTGTGGCAGTAAAGGGACGCATCAATTGGGTCCTGAGCCCTCACACTTTCCGCTCTGACTGGAGCCACCACTTCCTCATCCTTGAGTGCGAATCATTCGCCTTGGCTGAAGTTGAACTTCCAGTCCCTTAAGAAAAGGGAACCTCTCTTCCCTCAAGAAAGCGGGCCCGCCTCCCTTTCCCTCCCTCCCCCCTCCCATACCGGTAATAGTGCTCCCAGAGCTGAAGAAAGTTGAACAGACTCACATGGTGGCACTGGGCAATCTGGTTGTGAAGCCCTAAACATTTCCTTATTTGCGTGTGTGTGGCCAGGGTAAAGTTGTAAGGCCCACTATATATATATATATATATATATATATATATATATATATATAAATATCTTTGGTTGTGGTTTAAGATAGTTAATATTTTGGAAATTGGGTAAATTTACATTTTTGTTTTCTGGGGTTGTGGTTGATTTCTTTTTTTTGTGTGTAAATTAAATTTAGAAAATACTCTCTCTCCTCAATACCCTCTTCTTGAACCACCGAGCGGACCTTGTCAGGGCGGCGGGAACTTTTGGCTAGGGACTCGCGATCCCGCCGCTACAACATTTGGCTATTTGTCGCTAAGGCACTTCTCCCAAAGCTTGTACAGCGCCGGGAGTATTGTGTTCGACCTTTTTGGAGCTGGAACCTTCCAGTGTATATGGATGGTTCCAAGTCCGAAGAGGGGGTCGGCTTCCACGCCGTATCCTCTCTGTTTCAAGTCAGCGGGGCTCTGCCAGGCGCTGCGTCTGTCTTCATGGCCGAGCTGGTTGCAATACACCACTCGTTATTGGAGATTACGCGATGTGCACTGTTCGGAGACCGGATTGTGATCTGTAGTGATTTACAAAGCGCCCTGAGTGCTTTCGGGGCATTGGAATCTCCACATTCCCTGGTTTGTGATATCCGTGACTCCACGGTTTTGGCGAGCCGGCTGGATGTTTTTCTTCTGCTGGGTTCCTGGACATGTAGGAATTGCGGGGAATGAGCGCACCGATGAGGGCGCCAAAGAGTCCGCGATGACTGCGATCGGAGCAGCGTTTCGCTCTTCCTCACACTGACTACATGGCAGGAATACGGGTAGCTCTTCGGACTGTTTGGCAAAGGAGATGGTCGAAGGGAACTTAAAATTGCATGCCATTGAGCCGCCACTGTTCCCATGGACCTATCCCCTACTGCTGCGACGGCTTCAGGTCGCTTTCTGTCGTCTCCGAATCGGACATACTCGTGTGACTCATTGCTATTTGATGGAGCGTCCGACTGCATCGTCCCCTAGACTGCTCGGCACATTCTTGTCAAATGGCCCAGTCTGGGTGATCTTCACGCACGTTACCTGTCCCGGTACCGGGACGGGCGGGGTTGCTACTGCCTGTCCCTTGTACTCGGGATGAGTGCTTGCACCTTGACTGGTGGACTGATAGACTTTTTGGGGGAGGCTGGCCCTCTCCCTTTTATGTAACCAGGTTTTGTTGTTGTTTTATTTCTAAGTCGCACGCTCCTACGCCGGGTGGAGGGGGACCTTCCCCCAACGCTGGAGCTTGCTTCCTAATTGTCATCTCTTTTTATCATTGTTTTGTTTTCAAATTTTATTTTAAAGTAGCCTAGAACTAGGCTGTTTGTTTGCAGCGACTTATGCCCAAGTGGGCAGTCACTAGATAGCCCCTTAAAAAAGAAAAAAATTCTTGCCTTTGCTCAGTTTCTTATTTCCTACATTTTTGCTTTTTTATTAGGGTTAGTTTTGGAAATTTTAAAGTAGCCTTGTACTAGGCTGAACCTTTCATTGTTGCGACTTATACCCTTGGATGCAGTCTCCAGATGGGTTCTGTATATAAACAAAAGTAAATCATTCCTGTAGCTTCTATATCTATCCCCTTTCATAGTTTGTTTTATTGATATCTAAAATGTCAAAAGTTTTATTTTTCTATATTTAAGTAGGCATATATTTTAAAGTATTAATATACAAAATAAGATCCTTTAGGAAATTGATTAATAGTTTAATAATTAATTCCTACTTTCAAGTAAACTTATGCCCAAGTAGGTAGTCGGCAGATGGGCTACCACAATGAAAAAAACAAACAAGTAATTTGACCAAGTCCTAATTAATATATTTGAGTCTTTCTTATGATTTGTGTTTTTTTCAGGTAAATCAAATTTTATGGATGCAATCTCATTTGTGATGGGAGAGAAGACTTCGAGCCTTAGGGTCAAAAGATTGAGTGACTTGATTCATGGTGCATCAATTGGACAGCCAATTTCAAGGTCAGCCCAAGTTACTGCTGTATTTGTCATGGGCGATGGAAGTGAAAAGCGATTCACGCGGTTGGTTCAAGGATCCTCTTCTGACCATAGAATAAATAATTCTGTGAGTATCTTTACTTTAGACATTGTATACACTCTTAAAAGTCCGCTACTTAGGACTTACTGTTTTGAATGCTATTCTTAAAGCTTGTGAGCAGTCAGCAGTACTTGAAGGAATTGGAACAACTAGGAATCAATGTGAAGGGGAAGAATTTCCTGGTTTTTCAAGGAGCTGTAGAATCTATTGCAATGAAAAATCCCAAGGAGAGAACTATTCTTTTTGAAGAAATCAGTGGGTAAGTATTTGTCAATTTTTTGATGGGGTATTTATAAATTTTGTTTACTTATATTATTCAATATCTGATGTAGGTTGTAAATGGCTGCTTTCTCTGGAGCAGAGTTTGAATTTCTTCTATATCTTTATATTTTGAGGAATAGCAACTTAAATTATGAAGTATATACCACATGCTACTATTGTTTCTTTCATATAAATAGCCCTCCCCCCCCTCTTTGTTCTTCAGTTGTGCCACCTCTCTTTTTTCAATTGTGGATGAGGTCTTCTGAACAGATAATGAATAACACTCACTGGCTACCCTATGGGCAATGGGAGCTGGTCCTTGCATGGTGACCAAGCTGTATTGTGGGACTTTTTTCTTCTCTTTGCTTCTTGACTATATTTCTACCACTTTTCAACTTCCTTTGCTTTCTTTCCTCAAAAAAATTCCTCTTTTACAAGTTTTCTGATTTGTGATGCCTTTGTTTAGGCTCTGGTTGGATGGGGGGGGGGCGGTTAACATGTCTGCATTCTCCTACTATTCCCATCTTTCCTTGTCAATCTTTTCATACCCTGGGGAAGTGTGTGGTCTCCTGGCCCCAATGCCTGCAAGAGGATCTGCTGTGAGATGTCGCAATTTTAATCTATGTTAATCCTCTGGTAGCATTGATGTAGACCAACTTGCAATCATTGTGTATTTAGGTCATGATGTATGTGAAAGATGTGTATCTTCTGTGCTTTTTTTTTCAGTTCTGGAGCGTTGAAAGAGGAGTATGATCGCCTGAAGCAAGAGATGTTAAAGGCTGAGGAAGACACACAGTTCACATATCAAAAGAAAAAAGGCATCGCTGCTGAAAGGAAGGAAGCAAAACAAGAGAAGGAAGAGGCAGAGAAATATCAAAAGCTCAAAGAAGAATTAGTAAGTTTACGTCCATAAAAAGCCACTGTCAATGTGATCATAGGCAATTCCCTACAATTTATTGAACCAAATACAGTCACCTACCTGTTTATGGTCACATTTTTGTGACAAATATGTTTTGTATGTATATACATAGTGATAGGCCAGTACTTACCCTCTCATTAGTAGCACTTGGTGCTTCACCTCCTGCTGTCTATCTCACACTGGAACCGTGCCAGTGTATATGGATGGCTCCAAGTCCCAAGAGGGGGTCGGCTTCCACACTGTATCCCCTCTGTTTGAAGTCAGCGGGGCTCTGCCAGGCACTGCATGTCTTCATGGCCGAGCTGGTGGCAATACACCACTCGGTACGTGAGATTACGCGACGTGCCCGGTTCGGAGACCAGATTGTGATCTATCGCGACTCACAAAGCGCCCTGAGTGCTCTCGGGGCATTGGAATCTCCGCATCCCCTGATTCGCGATACCCGTGACGCCACGGTTATGGCGAGCCGGGCAGATGTCGAGATGATCTTCTGCTGGGTTCCTGGACATGTAGGAATTGCGGGGAATGAGGGCGCCAAAGAGTCCGTGAGGACTCTGCGACCCGACCAGCGTTTCGCTCTTCCTCACACTGACTACATGGCAAGAATACGGGCAGCTCTTCGGACTGCTTGGCAAAGAAGATGGGAGACGGTCGAAGGGAATTTAAAGTTGCATGCCATTGTGCCGCGACTGTTCCCATGGACCTATCCCCCAATGCCGCGACGGCTTCAGGTCACTTTCTGTCGTCTCCGAATCCGACACACTCGTGTGACGCATCGCTATTTGATGGAGCGCTCGCCTGTGCCCTATTGCGACGACTGCGTCGTTCCCCAGACTGTTCGGCACATTCTTCTCGAATGTCCCAGTCTGGGTGATCTTCGCGCACGTTACCTGTCCCGGTACCGGGATGGGCGGGGTCGCTACCGCCTGTCCTTTGTACTCGGGACGGGTGCGTGCATATTGACTAGTGGACTTGTTGACTATTTGGGGGAGGCCGGCCTTCTCCCTTTCATTTAACTAGGTTTAGTTGTTTTTGTTATTGTTTTGTTATTGTTGTTTCCTGTTCATATTTTTTAAACTAGCAAAGAACTAGGCTGTTTGTTTACGGCGACTTATGCCTAAGTGGGCAGCCGCCAGATAGCCCCTAAAAAAAAAAAAAAATCCTGTACATGTAGGAATTGCGGGGAATGAGTGCTCCAATGAGGTCGCAGACTCTGCGACCGGACCAGCGTTTTGCTCTTCCTCACACCAACTACATGGCAGGAATACGGGCAGCTCTTCGGGCTGCTTGGCAAAGAAGATGGGAGACGGTCTAAGGGAACTTAAAGTTGCGTACCATTGTGCTCCAACTGTTCCCATGGACCTATCCTCCAATGCCGCGAAGGCTTCAGGTTGCTTTCTGTCATCTCCGAATTGGACATACTCGCGGGACGCACCGCTATTTGATGGAGCGCTCACCAGCGCCCTACTGTGAAGACTGCGTTGCCCCCTAGACTGTTTGGCACATTCTTGTTCAATGTCCCAGTCTGGGCAATCTCCGCCCATGTTACCTGTCCCAGTACTGGGATAGGTGGGGTCACTACTGCCTGTCCCTCATACTCGGGCTGAGTTCGTGCACATTGACTGGTGGACTTGTAGACTTTTGGGGGGAGGCTGGACTTCTTCCCTTTATTTAACTAGGTTTTGTTTTTTGTTGTTGTTTTCTTTGTAGGTTGCACGCTCCTGCGCTAGAGGGAGGCGGACCTCCCCCCGATGCCGGAGCTTGTTTTCTAATTGTTGCTATTTTCCCTTTTTATTGTTGTTATCTTTTAATATTCTTATTTTAAAGTACCTAGTGTAGGCTCTCGTGAGTGCAGCAACTTGTGCCAAGTGGGTAGTCGCTAGATAGGCTCCTAAAAAAAAAAAAAAAAATCTTGCTGTCTATCACCATTTGGGTTCCATTTTGCGTAGAATCAGACAGTTTCTTTAGATAATCATCTAACCACATCATCTTAAGGGATTCCTTCAGTCTTAACACAGACCTTGTAATCATGGAATTTAGCTGTTTCATGTTTGACCAAGTATTTTCAATAGGATCTAATTATGGTGAGTTGTTAGGCCACTTAAGCAGATGTATATCATGATCACAGCTAATTATTTGATTTCTTAGGTGTGTGACACAGTGCACCGTCCTGCATAAACAAGTTGCATCCATGACTGGTATAAAATGTTAGCAGGTGCTCATCTGCTCTTTGTAACATTGCAAAGGAGAAAATACAAGCCTCTTCTACCATTAGCATCACAGGCAACCCAACACGGGGTCCAAATGTTTCATGGCTTTCTTGGGGTAGTCGTAGTCAAATCTACTGGCTCTCACTGGTCATCACACCCTGTTCCCACACATCTTTACTCACTGAAATGTATGTTTGTCACTCCATATCACCTTTGCCCACTCTGCTCTGGTGTCCAATCTCAATATTTTAGTGCAAAAGCAAAACAGACCTTCCTCATTTTGTCTGTAAGAAGTGTTTTTTTCTGCAGGGTGATGTTTTGACAAGTGCAGTTCCTTTTGCTGTCGATACTAAATAGTAGGACATCAGGGTGGGTCCTTTGTAACTCATCTTCTGTAATGTTTGGAGATTTAGGGGCATCTATAGTTTTGCGTGGAAACCCAAACTTGGGTTTGGCGGGTGGAACTGAGGCAGGTTGCAGGCCACATACATTAGCCTTGAGGTGGTGGATGGTTGCTTTGTTTCATTCTCTACATCTAACAATTTCATTCACATGCATCATTTTTAAATTGAAGTGAGGAGTCTAACCTTCTCTTTTGTAAGATTAGTCCCAGGTGTCCTGGCCTTATAAATCCACTAATAAATACATCTAAATATACTAACTGGTAATACAGACAACATACAACAAGTGGGCACTTGAACACTTAGACACAGATCCACTCACGACTGCATTTCATCAAGCACTGCTTCTCTAGTTATGGTTTCATGGACACACCTACTCAGGAGAGTTGCCAAGTACCCACAGATGCTGACTTGAGGATTTTAGAAGTGGTGGGGAAATGCCAAAAGTCCTGCGACACAGCCCTTGTTGAAATCCCACACCTCTCATCCACACAACTGATTTCTCTGCATTCTCCCATCAGGATGAGGCCTAGTGAGCATTTGGGCTCGCTGAAGCCCACTGACTGAAGTTTACCTTTAGAGGTGAAGGAGGACCTCTTCAATGGCCTGTTTATACTTGGCTGTGCACCACTCTTGCTTCATAAGTAGCGTTGGTCTATGCAACCGGCTTCAGCTTCTGGTCAAGAGTCATGGCCTTTTATTAGCATTGTTTAACATAATCTGGATGGAGGGTTTCGTCCCTGATTCCTGGTGAATGGCCCCTCAGGGCGGTAGCCTGTTGCACTAGGCACCTGGAGGAGCTGCACATCCTCCTAGCTTGAGTACAAATTAGGGAAGCCCTGATCTCACTGGGTGGATGTGAACTCTCTGATGGGGCCTGTGAAAGTTGTAGGTGCACTTTCCCCTCACCTCCACTCAAGGTCTGTTTTTATTATTATCATCATCATTTTCATTCTTATTATATATTATGTATTATAATTATTGTGTACTACTATTACTGGGTATTATAATTATTTATTATTAGTATAAATGAGATCTTTGTAGTAAAGTCTGTGCCTCAATATGAGAGCTGAAGCATTGACACCTGCTTCTTTCCAATGATGAGCAAACTTGACATTGGAGTCAACCCAGACCTTGATCTGAGACCTTACCAGGAGGTGATCTTAGCATTCATTCAAAGCTCCTGGGCATCTAGAAAAATTCTTCTCATGAAGATTTCATCTGATAAAATTGTATATTCAAAAAATTATACTAAATAAACTAACTAAATAAAATATTGACATGTGCAAAATAAGTGAAGGCTCATTCACATAATTGCCTAGCAAGCAAATACACTAGAAACAAAGCAAGATTTGATAACAATGAAACTTAAAACATTTGGTATGAGGCTTTGTTTTCTATTACGTTGGCACAATGATGACCACAGGACTTCAGTTTCTTGCAAATTCTGGTGTTATTTTGTTCCATTCTTGCTCAATTTCCATCCATAAATCTGTCACAATTGAAGGCTGCTTGTCTCGAACTTTGTCTCTAATGATCTTTGAGATGTTTTCAATTGGGTTCAAGTCTGGGCTCTGAGCAGGCCACTTCATTACTTCTATATCTTTTTGTTCAAAATAGTATTTTACTCGCTTTGCAGTATGGCATGGTGCATTGTCCTGTATAAATACTGATCTCTGGTTCGGAGATGCTTGAAGTGAAGTATAATATGTTGCTGTATGTTTAGGTACACATTCACATTTAGCATTCACATTTAACTCCTTCAGACAAAAACATCTTCCATACCATGATGTTTGCTCCTCTATGCTTGGCACACTTTTTAACACATTTAGGGTAAAGTCTCACCTCAGTGCGCCTCACAAAACCTCTGCCATTAGATTCAACTAAATGAAATTTACTTTTGTTGCTGAAATGAATTCTCTCCTAATCTTCATCCCTTCAAGCACCATGAGCTTCAGCATATTTGAGTCTCACCTTTTGGTGGTTCTTACTGATGATTGTTTTGGTTTCTGGAAAATGGGCTTTTTAAACCAGATGCATTGAGGCAATGGAACACTGAAACGGCTCATTTTTTTTGCCACTATTGGTCTTAATATTTTGAGAAATTCCTGCTGCAGTCTCAAAGGGGTCCTTCATAGAGAAGTGCCTAATAGCTCTTGTCTTCTCAAACTGATTATTTGGGGTAGACGGACTTTTGCAGGAGATTTATAAGTTTTGTTTTCATTGTATAACTTCAGAATGAATGAAATCACACTTGGACCTTCCTACCTCTCTTGAAATTGTAGAAAGAGTCCTCCTCAAAGTCTCCAACCAAACATTCTCTGACATTGCTCAAGAGTCACTTTCATGTGTGGTGGCATCTCTCCAGAGCGAGTATGACAACAATGGCAGTTGTAGTTCTTACCAACTGATCAAAATGTTGCCAGACTATTTCAAGAAACTTGTTAGAATGTTCCTGAAGAATCGGTTGGGTTTTTTTTTGCATCTCAATATTTTATTTTGTATACTTTTTTTGAATATACAATTGTATCATATATAATCTTCATAAAATATACTAAAAATACTTTCCTTTATTTACCATGGAAATTTCATTTACCTTCTCATGTTATTTTTGAAAATATTTTAATAAATGAAAATTGTTCTTTTATTTTGCTTGGTAGTATACTATTCTCCTTTAGTGTGTCAATTTGAAATGTATCTTTTTACTGTTTTCTTTGATATTATTTAATTGATTTGTTTTTATTTATGCTCTACTTATGAATTTAAGGTAAATACCTTTAAAATATGAATATGTAGCCATTTTTGCCCTATTGCTCTACACTGTTTTCCTTTTTCTAATTTTGTTTTTTCTCCAAGAGTAATTGATTGATCTCTCATTCCAAAGGGTGATAAGCAAATCGAACTGCAGCTGTTTCGATTGTATCACAATGAGAAAGAAATTGCTGAATTTGAGAAGGAACAGAAGAGAAAACATGTAGATCTTGAAAAGATTGAGAAGAAAAAGGAGAAAGCGGAAGAAGTTTTTAAGGAGAAGAAGAAAGAGCAAGGAAGAGTGTCCCGAGAGATGGCCAAGCTGGAGCAAGATATTAGGGAAATGGTGAGTTCTTACCCGACACATACTTGCATGCTCTTTATTTTTGATGTGAGGGTAATAGGTTGGTCATCATGGCGGATCTCACAGGTTGAAGGGTTTGGGTATCGGAGGAGGAGGTTGACTGTTTGTGGATGGTAGGAGGGCTAATGGATAGCCCTTTGATTGGTTCTCAAGCTCAAGAGCAGCTCTTCAGAGGCATGCAGGATGGTGGACAAGTTTTACCACACAAGTCCTCTTCCGCATCATCGTATGGAGGTTCTTGTTTTTGTTTTATTATCATCATTACATTCAGGAGCTCTCACTGTCCAAGTAGATATTGTGTTGAATTTCTATTCTTGAGCCATGGGTTCAATCCCAGGCAGCGCAGATGCATAACTTCAACTGTGTCATGAGTTGGCCACACATTGGGTTGATATGCTGATACTCACCCCCCCCCCCTCCTCTCATGGGGGCAATTAGCTCAACATGCATTATCGGGCATATTTCCAATCTTAGCACCACTCATTTCCCTTTGTGTCTTCACAGCTCACTCTTTTCTGTTCCGCAACCATGATAATGGAGTATTAGTGTCAACTATGGGGGGAATCGTATCTTCTTATTCTTGACGTGAAATGCCTGTGTGGGTCACAAAGAGTTGCACTGTTTGGTGTCTAAAACACAAATAGACATCTTCCCCCACAACTAGGAGCAGCCCCTAGTGCTCTTAGACTACTGTGTGTCATTTTGATCTTTATGAGCATTTCATTTCTGGTGATAGGATCTCATCCTCATTGCGATGAACAAATGGTGCTGTCTCGACGGCTGTGCTAGTTGCAATATACTGCTCGGTACTGGAGATAAAGTGTCTTGCCCTGTTCAGAGACTGGATTGTAATCTTTAGTGACTCACAAAATGTCTTTAGCGCGCTCGGGACATTGAAATCTCCGCACCCCCTTATTTGTGGTATCTGTGATGCCACAGTTACAATGAGCCAGGGGTATTCTCCCCCCAATGCTGGAGCTCGTTTCCTTCTTTGTTTTTCTACATTTTGTTTTTTTGTCTTTACTTTTGTTCTGGATTTGTTTTTTTTTTTGCTTCTTTGGTTTTTAATCTAACCCAGCATTAGGCTCTTAAGATTATTGCAGCAACTTATGCTCGGGTAGGCTGCCACCAGATGGGCACTGAAAAGAGAGTAAAACAGGGGGTTTTGTTCTTGAACATCAAGAACAAGAATGGCAGGGTACTTGAAGTAACCCAAAGGTTAAGGAAAGTTCCAAAGTTCAGCTTTATTTCACTGAAATAAACAATTACAGAACATAAGTGTACAAAGAAAAAGAAAATAATATACGCACATGTACATTTCACAAACAAAGAATTAATATAAGTGGCATAATGTTGGTTTCACAAACCTAGGAGTCCAGTTAGTAGAGGAACTGCAAGATCATCTCCATACATTATGCACACCATCGCACATTATGAGACACTATCTGTTTTGATTTTATTTAATATTCAAACCTAAAGAAAGAAACACAGGTTAGTAGTTATTAACTTAATTAATTATAATTTAATAAATTATAATGATACTTGAGCAATGAGGTCAAAATTAGATGGGTATGGAAAATGATGCAAATGTAAATAAGATTGAACTCATTTTGCTTAAATCGGGGACTGGAAGAGAAACCATGAAAAGGGTTGTTAGTGCTGTGAAAGGTCTGAAAAATTGGAAAGTAGTGGGAGAAGATGATATTGTCATTGAAACGCTAAAAAGTGGTCGTTTGTTATGGAATTGGTTTGTTGTCTGTGTTGTAAAACATTTAAAAGTGGAAGAGTTCATTAATAGTACTGTTTCATAAGCATCTAAAGGTGATTCAAGAACTACAGTGGTATGTCTAGTTAGTGTGGTAGATAAACTATGTATATGGAAAAATTAGTATTTGGGCATATAAGAAGGATAACAATAATGGGGGCTGAACAAGGTGGGTTTAGAGTGAGTATATATGTGTGTGTGTGTGGATCAAGTATTTGCACTCAGATAGCTAGCAAAGGATAGTAGGTGCATAGTGTATGTTGAGTTCACTATGAATGCTTATGTTGTTGTAGATAGAGAATTATTATGGCAAGTCCTGAGAATGTATGGATTGATGTTAAACTATTGGATGGTGTGAAGAGTATGTTGGACATAAAGTGTGCGTTAGGATTAATAGTTTGACATACTTAAGGCAAGGTTGTGATGTCACCATTCAATTAAACATAAGCAGTCACCTCTTCTTTTTATTCTTCTCTTGTTTTTTTTATAGTGTAGTAGATCCCCTTAGCATTAATATTTCATTTCTCCTACCCTTTACCCCTATTCTACCGATTATGATCAATACCAAGCACAAAGGATGTTATCCCAAAAACATTAATCCCAGTTGATCTGACTATTTCTTTAATAGTTTTCTCTGTCGTTCTTCTTTATATCTTTTTGTCCTTAATATTCACAGATTGTCCACTTTGCATCACTTTTCACTATAAGTCCTCTTTATTATATTTAACCCACTAGAGGCATTGGGAAAGTTTCTTTATTCTTACGTCAACTTCAGCTTAAGTAATTTGTGTAAACAACAAAAACAAATTATTATTCTTTCCCTACTACAACCCTTTTTCCAACTAAAGTATTTAAAATGCTTTACCTCCTCCCATTATCTTTCACCACCATCACCATCTGAAACAAACAATCAACCATGGCTGTTTTATATCCTTATTGGATGAACTATTGAGAGAAGTATGTGCGAGAATGGTGATGACCTGTTTTTTGGGGGCTGAGAGTGAGATAGATGTGTAAATGTTAATTGTAACTTTTGACAAGGTGTGTAAGAAGGGTCTGTCTATAAGTGAATGCAGAACAAGGGTTATGAATGGGGTGGGGTGTGACATCCGAGTCCCTGGTGTCACCCATGAACAAGGGGGAGGTTTTAGTACACCAACGATGTATTGTAAATGATAGTGGTGCAGATGAAGCAGAGTGTAAGGTTTTAAATGGTAGGGTAGTCTTTGGGGCAATTAAAGCTTTAGTGAAGGGTAAGAAGGGTTTGAGTGTGGAATGTGCCAGGAAGCTGCATAAAAGTATGTTGGTGGATGGGAGAGAGACTGGAAGGAAAAAAGCCACATCTCAAGTGATGTGTGAAAGGGTGACAGGAACAACTTGGTAAGAGATGTTTATGGTGTGAATGAGTTTTTGACTGAAGTGTTCTGAGGTGGTATAGACATGTAAGAAGAATGGCTGGAAATAGACCTGGAAAGTGAACATACATGGGTGTGTGAGATGGATGGATGGTTGGCACTAGTCACATGGTGCACACTACATTGGTATCGCGTGGTAGATGTGAGGTGGGTTGAATATGAGAGAGAAAGGGATGACCAAGAAGGAAGTGGATGATAAGTGTGCATGGAGGGTGTTTGCTGAATCACGCTGCTATCTATATACCTTTATGTCCCCTAATTTTGATACTTTTCAAAAGCTGTACTATGAATGCTCCCCTCATTTTCGTCTTTAACCCTTTGATGTCAAAATATAATCATATATATATATATATATATATATATATATATATATGTATATATATATATATATAAAATCCTTAAATCAATATACTCATATATTAAGAGTCAAAGTGTCTTGAAATTATATGGTTCCACCTTAGCCCTTAAAGGGTTATAAAAGTTTGTGAATTTCCTTTGGCAGGAAGCAGAGGTAAATAAGAAGAGGCCGACTTTTATTAAATCGAAGGAACGCGTCACCCACATGCAGAAGAAAGTGGACTCGGCTCGCAAGTCGTTGGCTCAAGCGATCAAAGCGCACAATGCGCACATGGATGATATCAGAGATTTGGAAAATGAGCTTCAAGAAGTGGAGAAGAAGAGAACCGACTTTGAGGACCAGATTAACGCAGACTCACTAAGCCAAGGTGAGGAAATGTGGGAGGCTTTATTTGTCTGAAGGAAAACTACAAGGAGGGGGGGGGGAGTTGTTGTTAATAGCTGTCCAAGAACAGATGACATCTCCAATTGCCTGGGAGATTGAGGGAGAAAGCCCAAGTTGTAGGCCCCATCAATATTACCACAAGTGGGGCCACGCTCCCCTCTCTGAGACTCCTGAGGGACCAGGTTAGAGTGAAGGGAGGCTGTTGCATGCTGTGGGAATTTTATAGCATTCCATTCAACAGCTAGGAAGTGAAAGTTCAAGTGTAGCTTAAACCTCGTGCAAGACCTCTCTAGCAGAGGTGTGGAGGCGAGTCAAAAGGATTCGGGGCGAGTTCTCACAGGACCCCCCTCCCGTTCTCCAGGAGAATGGGTTCGCAATCTCGGACCCCGCGTCTATGGCGGAATCCTTCGCAACCGCTTTCTCCGCATTCTCTAGCCGGGACGCTGCTCCGCCAGCATTCAATGCACGTCGTGATGTCGCGGAAGGCCGCCGGCTGGACTTTACCTCCAGAGGCGGAGAACCCTTCAACGACAAGTTTACTGTGAGTGAGTTGCGTTCCGGTCTCGCTTCATGTGCGGACACTGCCCCTGGTCCGGGCGATGTCTCGTACGCCATGCTTCGACCCCTGGGTGAGCGAGGCATGGCCTTTCTATTAGATTTGTTGAACAGGATCTGGGTATAGGGTATCCCCAGATTCCTGGCGAATCGCTACTGTGCTCGCTTTTCGCAAACAGGGAGATCACTCTACCCCGGCCGGATTCCGCCTAATCTCTCTAACTCCCCTCGTGTGCAAGTTGAAATAGGTAAATGTTAGACTAGCCTTCTTCCTGGACAGCGGAGGCCATCTGTCTTCTGCACAGTGCCGCTACCGCAAGTTCCCCTCCACGTCGGATGCTCTGCGACTGGAAAATGCCGTCAGCGAGGCTTTCTTTCGTAGACAGCACTACGCCATGGTGTTTTTTTTTATCTGGAGAAGGCCTATGATAGCGCATGGCGATACTGTATCATGGAGACTTTTCACACGATGGGGGCGAGGGGACGCCTCCCGATCTTTATATCTGAATTTGTGTGAGATCGTCGATTCCGCGTACGGGTGGGGGGAGCCTTCTCCGGCCCAATGGAGCAGGAAGAGGGTGTCCCGCAGGGAAGTGTCCTCAGTGTTACACTCTTTGCCCTGAGCATCAACGGCATCACCTCGGTGCTGCCAGGAGATGTTCTCTCTTCGTGGACGATTTTTGATCTCTTTTGGCGCGGCCCAGATGCCAACTCTGGAGCGTCGACTCCAACAGGCATTGAACCGCGTCTCTCACTATGCCGAAGCGCACATGTTCGGTTTTCTTTGGCCAAGACTAAGGTGGTGCACTTCTGCCGCCATCCACGGTTTCACCCCGACCCGGACTTGTTCCTAAATGGGCTTCGCCCGGAAGTGATGGATCTGCACTTTTTTCTTGGTCATGTTCTCGACCGACGCCTCACCTGGGAGGCTCATGTTCGCAGCCTGAGGGTCTCTTGTACCCGTGCCATGGATATTCTTTGTTCGTCTACGTTCAGCGCCTGGTGCTCCTGCCTACTTTTTTATAGAGCCTTTGTTCGTTCGAAGCTTTGCGAAAGGTGGACTCGATCCACCACGCCGGCCTTCGCCTGGCGACCAGTGCCTTCTGCACGTCCCCCAATGAGAACCTACTTGCCTTTGCTGGCGAGATGCCCCTGGTCTGCCCAGTGCTTTTTTGTTTGTTTTTATTTCGTTCTTGTATTTTTGTTTTTTAGTTCTTGCATCTTTTTCTTCTTATTTTAATCTAGCCTAGTATTAGGCAGTAACGTGATTACAGTGACTTTTGCCCTAGTCGGCAATTGCTAGATAAGCTCTTTGAAAAAAATAAAATCTCCCCCCTCCCTGCACGACGTTGACCAGGGTGTAACAGATGCCCCTTCCCCCGTCTCAAGGTCCTTGCCAGCAGATGGTTGTCTGAATGTGTGAATCTGCTGAGGGAGCTTCGTGAGCGCTATTGTGACTGGTGGGGGTTGGTCCCTTTTGCCTGTCTAGAGTCCTTTGGAGGGAATCCTCTGCACTGGTCTCTGGTGTAATTAAGTTTTTGGAGGATGCGGTGCCCCACCCGAGTATTTAATTGTTGGCTGTAGGCTCGGCTCATATGAGGCAAGCTGACCTGCCACCAAAACCTTCCCGGACCTTCTGGATATTCATTTTTGACTGTTGCCATTGTTTTTGTTGTTTAGTTTAGGTTGTGGTTAATCTGGCTAAAAGTTTTTTTTTTATTTCTGCCCCTGCCCCTGTGCCCTCAGCCAGAATAGCAGTCAATATTTTTACAAAAGCAGAGAAAATTGTGTAGTAGTGTTAACACAGGAGTTAATGGTATTACTTAGCATAGTTTTTATTCTCGTTCCATACCGCTTAGCCGAGTGTAAAAAGCGCTTTGAAACATAGCGTAAGGCCTCATCGGCTGTGGTTAGTCACGGTGAGTCCCAATTCGGTAAACTTCACGGCAATGTGATGCCCCTGGTTCGGAGCCCGTGTTCATCAGTAGTCCTCTCAAGTTTAGCTGGGGAATTATTTGGCAATAACATCTTAACTATTCGGCCGATTCTAATGAAATTTAAAATGAAACCGTTATGTTGTTTTACATTCTCATTCCAATGATATAATTGCCAAAGTCCTCCCAAGGTTAGCCCGGGAATTGTTGAAAGTTTTGAAGCTCGTAAGGTCATAAATCAGAATAAGTGAGAGCACGCGATTTTTGGTCAGCAGACATTGTTTCTTTGAGTGTTGCCCATTTTATCTTTGTTATCTTTTGTTTTCCTTATACACTCTGTCCCCCTCACCCCTCCCTTCTATCGCAAGGTTGTGAGTTGTATTGTCCTCTGTCCTCATAGGTCGAAGCGTCCAGTTGGAAGAAGTTCAGGTGAAAGAGTACCAGAAACTGAAGAATGCCGCCTCCAGGAAGTCGGCTCAATACCTACAGGAACTGGACTCGATCAACCGTGAGCAGAAGTCGGACCAGGACCGGCTCGACAATCTACAGCGACGTTCCAATGAAATCGAGAATCGGCTCAAGCAGAAGGGGCACGAACTGGAGGAGGCTCAGAAAAGGGTGGAGAAGTTGTACGACCATATTCGCCAATCCGACACTTCTTTGGAAGACCAGAAGAAGTTGCGGAAAGTAAGTGGAACTAAAAATAGCCTGGCAGCGGTACATTTAAGTTAAAGATCATCCTGATGCATTCCTTCCACTAGTTTGAGACTCATGATCCTATTTGTGCTCTCATGATTTACCCCCCGGTTCTTTGAATTTGTTTCATCTCAGTGAGGTCATCACTACTCTCCCTGCAATAGGACCTACCATTACTGGAAATAGGTTAGGAAGAGTTGCATTCCCATTCCTTAGTGCTCTTAACAGTCTCCCTTTACCCTGCACACATTTTGATTTTCTCTTACTGTACCATCCTTGTTAGCAACCTTCCTTTCAACCGCTTTCATTAGGCTTCACTTGATCACTATCCTTGGCCATAACGAGCGGGCGTACCCCTGTCGGTGCCCACCACACTGCCTTAGAATGAAGTAATTGGCTACACCCAACCTCCTTCACTTTATGTTCAAGTTTAACGTTTTCAGAATCAGTTCACATGGCTGATTACCACATCGAGACTGGCTCCTTTGTGATCACCACTACTCTTTAGAGGGTTTAATACCCAACACAAAATCCTTTTCTATACTACCCCACACACTGGGCGTTTGCATCCTTCCTTACCATTGGACATAAAAAGAGACTGATAGGTTAAAGCAGGTGAGTCCCTCGGTCAGATCCCAAATCATTGAATGCTTGCTCACCTGCCGGCCCTCCCAACCCCCCTTCTTTCAGGTGGGCGATCCTTAAGAAGGCAATCATGCTTCTTAGGTTAGTCCACAGATCCCTAAGATAAGAGATCTTGAATATATTTTGGGGCGTTATTGAACACGAGAGCCGGTTCTCACTCCAGCTGCCTCGTCAATCTTGGCACAATTTACCCTCGAATGCCCCCGTAAGGGGCGCAGCGATTTGCCATCCTGGCCGCCGTGCTGACGGGACTCAGCACCCCGTCCGGCCCCAGCTTAGCCTCTCTTCCTTCCTTCAAAACACTTGTTTCCTCGCTTTTCATACAACCTCTCCCATAACTTTCTCTGGTCAGCCTCTAATTTCACAAGGTAGATGCTGACGTTCTTCTCAAGCCAACCGTTCCGGATCGGGGCTGAGGGGGTGGGGGACAACGTTCCCTAACCCCTGAGCTCCGGTTTGGGGTGTTTTTTTTTAAAAAAAACCTGTTTCATCCCCACCCATACCTTCACTCACATCCCTTTTCCTCTCTTCTTCACAATCTATCCTTTTACGCCGTGTCCAAGGTGGAGCCACCAGGCGGGAGGGGTGGTCCTAAATGGCGGCGCCTGGCTCTGCCAGGCCTGTAAGCACCTCTTGCAGTGCGGGGAACTGTGAGAGGTGGTGAGCTATTGCGTTAGCAGAAAATTTAGGGTCACCATGCCCAATGATGTTAAAAAAAAAATCTTCCCCTAATTTCCTCTTGCTCATCGACGGAGCCGCCCTCGGGCAGCTCCACCGAAAAAATGGAGGTCCCCTCCCCTGTGCTTGCGCAGGGGACCCTCCATATTTCTTTAACCGGAGAGGAGGCTTACTCCTCTCCTACGCCTTTCCTCCTTTTGGGGTGTTGTTTTTTTTTCTCTTTAATTTTATTTTAAAGTAGCCTAGAACTAGGCCAGTTTTAATACGGCGACTAATGCCCAAGTAGGCAGCCGCCAGATGAGCTCTTAAAAAAAAAAAAAATCCTACTCCTACGGGTGAAGGGGACTCCCCCTCACCCCCTTCTCTGGAGGTGCTTTCGGGCACCTCCCTATTTCCAGCGGAAGTCACTCCTTTTCTTTCTAAGGGCACTGCCAAGAAAGCCAGCAGGCAGCCCATTGCCAACCGCCCCTCGTGTAAACGGCTCAGTAGGGCAAACCCCCTTAGGGGGGAGAGGGAAGCCAGGCTCCTTCGGTCGCTTCCCATAAAAATGACCTGCTGGTAAGAATATTAAACCTTGCAGGGGTCAAGGCCTGTGCCTCCCCGCAAAGACTGGTGACGCTGCCAAGGGGGCCTGCGATGTCCTGGGAGGGGATGGCCAACTGGAGGCCACCCCTGTGATAGACATGGTCCTTGAGGAAACCCACCCTCAGAGGGTAGGGCTTTCCATGGGGGGGAATCCAGCTCGGCGCCAAGCACCGAACCCGAATCCGCCCCTATGCAAGGTCCACCTCAAACGACTGAGGGCTCCAAGGCAGTACAAGGAGGGGAGGGATCTCTTCTGACCGGTGCCCCTGCGACCACCAGGACCTTTTCCACTTCGAAGAAGGACCTGGCTGAGGCCGGTCCATCTAACCTAGGGGCTTCTTTCGGCGGAGGTGAGAAGCGGGTTCATTCCCCGCCCTCCTCTCCTAAAAAGAAGAAAAAGACAAAGACTAAAAAGACTCGGGGCTCCTCTCCATCCGTGGGGGCTACGGTGACGGATGGGTCTGCTGCCACTTTGGCAAGCGACCAAGCCAAGATCGGCACATCCTGCCCCTCTGCCTTCCCGGGTGCGGAGCCCCTGACTATGACAAAGACGAAAAGTGCACAGGGCGGAGCTTCGATGACCTCAGGGCCCCTGATTCAGAGGTTACCCGGCGTTTTCGAGCCCGTTGGCTTCAAACGCTTCCTCGTTATTCGCTCCACTGATGGCACCATGGTGGCCAAGAGCAACATGAGCCATCAGAGGAGAGGATTAGCTAGTGCAATTGGTAGAGAGCCGAAGGTGACCCGTTTCTCGGACGGGAGCCTTCTGGCGAATGCCGCCGAGGCGGCCAAGATAAGTGCTCTTCGGACACTTCATGGCACCCCGGTGAGTGTGACGCCGCACTCTACCATGAACTTTGTGAAAGGAGTAGTTTATGCGAGGGAACTCGTTGACTACTCCATTGAGGACATCACCCTAGAGCTGGCCGACCATGGGGTGGTTAAGGTCGAACGTGTGATGAGAAAACAGGGAGGGGCCTCGAGACCCACCCCTACACTCTTCGTTACGTTCGACTGTGACAAGCTCCCTGAGTCGGTGCGTGCCGGCCGGTACCGCTACCGCGTGAAGGCATTCGTGCCACTGCCGTGGCGGTGCTATTACTGTCACCGCTTCGACCATACGAATCGTTCTTGTAGACGTGTAAAGTCGGGGTCACCCCAAGTTTGTGTAAATTGCTCCAAGGAAGCCCACGATAAGTCCAAATCGTGTGTGGCCAAGTGTGTCAATCGCGGAGAGCCGCACCCCGCTACTTCGAAGCAATGTGGTGAATATCTCCTTGAGAAAGAAATCCTGGCCGTTCAGGCCCAGGATCGACTCTCATTCCGCGAGGCTAAGGACTTGGTCCTGGCGCACCCGGCTCTGCCTGGGACGTCATATGCCTCAATAGTTAGAAAGGCACCCTCTGCTCCTGGCCCATCCAAGCCAACGAGCACGGTTGTTCCCGCGCCCATTCGGAGCCCTTCTGCGGGCTTTCCCCAACCCGGGCGCTTCCCTTGTAAAGCTGGCGGCAAAAAGGGCTCACACCCACCCCCGGCTAAAACCAGGGGTCCTCCCTCTTCCCTCAGCGTGACCGTTTCTCGTAAGGCGAAACGGCCACGTGCCTCCACCGAGTCGTTAGACTCACAGGAGGCAACACCCCTGAAGATGGTCGCTATGCCATCTTCAGGGTTCCTAAAGCTGTCCCCTGAAAGGAGGACAGCAACAAAGGAGCTTCGGCTCCTTCGCCCACGCCCCGAGGTGGAGCACGTGGCTCGGAGACGGTGGTTCCTCGAAAAGAGGGCCCCCGGCCTCCGAAGACCTAACGCCCGCCTAAGGTTTCGAGGCGGAGGGAGGAAAAGACTCGCATGGCGAGCCCAACCTTCCCTAATAAGTCCTCGAAGGCGACAGCGACTTCAGCGCTTTGTCCGGCCAACAGCGCCCGGGGTTCTGCCCCTGGGAAGCGTACGGCTATTCCCGTGAGGGTCTTCAGTTCGAGGAGGGCCCCCGCGTCTCCTTCGAGCTAGGCCTGGAGGGCATATTCCTTCAATGCAATTGCCGTGGACTCTGGGCCAACTGGGAGGAGCTGCGGAGGCTCGTCTCGTCCCGTTCCCCATTTTTCTGCAGGAGACCATGCTAGGCGCGTGCCCCCTTCCCGCCCTCCCGGGGTATAAGGGTCTTACGACCCCACCACCACGAGATGGCCGGGCTGAGGGATGCGCGGCTTCTACCCGGCATGAGGTCTCCGTTCTTCCTTTCACTTTAGAAACCTCATTTCAGTCAGTGGCTGTGCAGTTTCATCTGGATAGGAGGTATACTATCATTTATGCGTACATTCAACCGTCAGCTGACTTCGACGCGGGGGACTTCCGCCGCGTCGTGGCACGGTTGCCGAGGCCCTTTCTCTTGCTTGGAGATCTGAACGGCAGGCATCCTCTCTGGGGTAATTACTCAATAAATCTTGCCTTGACCTATCTTTGTGCTCTTCGGGTGCACAGCCTGATTTTGATTGGGGAGTGGTCGATGACCACCATGGTAGTGATCACTTTCCCATTTAAATATCATTTTCAGGGCAATTGCCGCCTGAGAGCCCACCTAGGTTGTGCTTGGCGCGGGCGTGGGGGCCTGCACTTCAGGATAGGTCGGTAGATGAGGCCGTTGAGTTCTTCTCCGGCAACCTCATCGCCGCGGGCCTGACTACTATTCCTAGGACGTCTGGCCGATTTGCACGCTGACCACTCCCATGGTGGTCGGCCGAGTGTGAGATGGCCCTCAAACAGAAGCGTTATGCCTACATGCGCTATAAGTGCCGCCCGAACGATTTCACTGTCGCTGAATTTCGTCGGGCTAGGGCTAGGTTCCGGTATATTTCGAAGCACGCCCGCCGCTCTTCTTGGCGGGCATACGTGTCTTCACTTAACGGGAAAGACCCCTTTAGCAGAGGTGTGGAGGCGAGTTAAAAGGATTCGGGGCAAGTTCTCGCAGGACCCCCTCCCGTTCTCCAGGAGAATGGGACCGCAATCTCGGACCCCGCGTCCGTGGCGGAATCCTTCGCGACCGCTTTTTCCGCATTCTCTAGCCGTGATGGTGCTCCGCCAGCATTCAATGCACGTCGTGATGTCGCGGAAGGTCGCCGGCTGGACTTTACCTCCAGAGGCGGAGAACCCTTCAACGACAGGTTTACTGGGAGCGAGTTGCGCTCCGCTCTCGCTTCGTGCGCGGACACCGCCCATGGTCCGGACGCTGTCCCGTACGCCATGCTTCGACACCTGGGTGAGCGAGGCATGGCATTTCTTTTAGATTTGTTCAACAGGATCTGGGTGGAGGGTCTTGTCCCAGATTCCTGGCGAATCGCTACTGTGCTCGCCTTTCGCAAACCGGGGAGATAGCGCTCTACTCCGACCGGTTTCCGCCCAATCTCTCTAACCTCTTGCGTGTGCAAGTTGATGGAGAAATTGGTAAATGTTAGACTAGCCTTCTTCCTGGAGAGCAGAGGCTGTCTTCTCCACAGTGCGGCTTCCGCAAGTTCCACTCCACGTCGGATGCTCTGCTCCGACTGGAAAATGCTGTCTGCGAGGCTTTCCTTCGTAGACAGCACTACGCCACGGTCTTTTTCGATCTGGAGAAGGCCTATGATACCGCATGGCGATACGGTATCATGGAGACTCTCCACACGATGGGGGCGAGGGGACGCCTCCCAGTCTTTATATCTGAATTTTTGCGAGATCGTCGATTCCGCGTTTGGGTGGGGGGAGCTCTCTCCGGCCCAAAGGAGCAGGAAAGGGTGTCCCGCAGGGAAGTGTCCTCAGTGTCACACTCTTTGCCCTGAGCATCAACCGCATCACCTCAGTACTGCCGGAAGATGTTCTCGCTACGCTCTACGTGGACGACCTTTCGATATCTTTTGGCGCGGCCCAGATGCCAACTCTGGAGCGTCGACTCCAACAGGCATTGAACCGCGTCTCTCGCTATGCCGAAGCACACAGGTTTCGGTTTTCTTTGGCCAAGACTAAGGTGGTGCATTTCTGCCGCCATCCACGGCTCTACCCCGACCCAGATTTGTTTCTTAATGGGGTGCGCCTGGATGTGGTTGAGTCGCACCGTTTCCTTGGTCTTGTGTTCGACCGACGCCTCACCTGGGAGGCTCATATTCGCAGCCTTAGGGTCTCTTGTACCCGCGCCATGGATATTCTCCGTTCCGTGACGTTCAGCGCTTGGGGCGCTGATAGGACGACTGCCTTACTTTTTTTTCATCGATCCTTTGTTCGTTCGAGGCTCGACTACGGATGCGAGTTTTATACATCCGCAGCCGAGCGTTTATTGCGGAAGGTGGATTCGATCCACCACACTGGCCTCCGTCTTGCGACCGGTGCCTTCCGCACTTTCTCCCATTGAGAGCCTGTTGGTCGATGCTGAGGAGATGCCACTCGCTCTGCGCCGCGTGCAGTGCATCACTCACCTGTAAGCGCTAGCACGGCGCCTCCCTCAGTCGCCAACATCTTTCACTGCATCCGCAGCGGATCTCGACGGTGCCTATGCCGCCGAGAGACGCCAGTCATACCCTAAGCCCTTTGGGTTTAGGGCCAGGAAACCCCTTCGAGAGCTAGATATAGCTCTCGGGCTGGTGGCGCCCCTGGTTCTGCCCAGGACGCCACCCTGGAGGGTACCAAATTTGGCTATTTGTCGCCACGCCTCTGCTCCCAAAGCTTGTACGGCGCCGGTAGTATTGCGTTCGACCTTTTTGGAGTACACCTCGTGTCACGCTGGAACCGTGCCAGTGTATACGGATGGCTCCAATTCCCAAGAGGGGGTCGGCTTCCATGCCGTATCCCCTCTGTTTGAAGTCATCTTGGCTCTACCAGGCGCTGCGTCTGTCTTCACGGCCGAGCTCGTGGCAATACACCACTCGGTACGGGAGATTACGCGACGTGCCCGGTTCGGAGACCGGATTGTGATCTATAGCGACTCACAAAGCGCCCTGAGTGCTCTCGGGGCATTGGAATCTCCGCATCCCCTGGTTCGCGATATCCGTGACGCCACGGTTTTGGCAAGCCGGGCGGATGTCTAGATTATCTTCTGCTGGGCTCCTGGACATGTAGGAATTGCGGGGAATGAGGGCGCCAAAGAGTCCTCGAGGACTGCGACCGCACCAGCATTTCGCCCTTCCTCACACCGACTACATGGCAGGAATACGGGCAGCTCTTCGGACTGCTTGGCAAAGCAGATGGGAGACGGTCGAAGGGAACTTAAAGTTGCGTGCCATTGCGCCGCGACTGTTCCCATGGACCTATCCCCCAATGCCGCGACGGCTGCAGGTCGCTTTCTGTCGTCTCCGAATCGGAGCGACGACTGCGTCGTCCCCCAGACTGTTTGGCACATTCTTGTCGAATGTCCCAGTCTGGGTGATCTTCGCGCACGTTACCTGTCCCAGTACCGAGATGGGCGGGGTCGCTACCGCCTGTCCTCTTTCCTCGGACGAGTGCGTGCACATTGACTGGTGGACTTGTTGTCTATTTGGGGGAGGCCGGCCTTCTCCCTTTCATTTAACTAGGTTTAGTTGTTGTTTTGTTATTGTTATTATTTCTTTTTATTGTTGTTTCCTGTTCAAATTTTTTAAAGTAGCCTAGAACTAGGCTGTTTGTTTACGGATACTTATGCCTAAGTGGGCAGTCGCCAGATAGCCCTTTAAAAAAAAAAAACCCTCGAATGAAGTCAGCTTCTCGAACACAGAGAGGACATCACAAGTGATGTTCTTATTCCTACCTTAGACTTAATGGGAAATTCTACTCTTCTTTCTAGGAACTCATTTCTGACGTGGGATCAAGCAAGACAAGGATAACACAGCTACAAGAGCAATTGGATTCCATCGCTGAACAGTTGGGAGATGCTCGTGTAGACAAGCATGAAGACTCACGCAGGAAGAAGAAACAAGAGATAGTTGAGAATTTTAAGGATCTTTACACTGGTGTCTATGACCGAATGATTAACATGTGTCAACCCATACATAAGAGGTAAGCTTTAGAATAAAATATTGAGGAATAATAAATTGGATGATAGTTTTATTTTCGACGACCCATTTTTCAATTATAACATTCGATCCGCAGGTATAATGTGGCCATCACGAAGGTTCTGGGTAAATACATGGAAGCTATCGTAGTTGACACTGAGAAGACTGCTCGTCAGTGCGTGCAGTACCTCAAGGACCAAATGCTCGATCCTGAAACCTTCCTCCCTCTTGACTACATCCAGGCAAAGCCGCTGAAAGAGCGACTGCGGAACATCAGTCAGCCCCGAAACGTGAAGCTCCTCTACGACGTCCTTCAGTACGATCCCCCAGAGATTAAGCGGGCAGTCCTCTTCGCTACTAATAATGCCCTCGTATGCGAGACGCCTGACGATGCCACGAAGGTTGCCTATGAAATGGAAGATGGGCATCGCTACGATGCAGTGGCACTTGACGGCACTTTCTTCTCCAAGTCTGGAATCATTTCTGGGGGCAGTTTGGATTTGGCACGCAAGGCGAAACGGTGGGATGAGAAGCACCTCTCGAACTTGAAGCAGCAGAAGGAGAAGCTCTCCGAGGATCTACGTGAAGCCATGAAGAAGTCCAGGAAAGAGTCGGAATTAAATACTGTTGAATCCCAGATTCGGGGCTTGGAGACGCGACTCAAGTTTGCCAAGACCGACAGGGAGACGACGGAAAAGCAGGTCGCACAGCTCGAAAGTGAATTAGAGAAGCTGAAAGAGGAGCTGGCTAATTTCGAGCCACAGGTTCACGAAATCAGCAAGGTTATGAGCAAGAGAGAGGCTACCATCAGTGACGTGAAGGAGAAGATGAACAACGTGGAAGACGTGGTATTCGCCGACTTCTGCAAACAAATCAACGTCGAAAACATCCGTCAATACGAAGAGCGAGAGCTTCGTGCGCAGACCGACCGCGCCAACAAGCGATTTGATTACGACAACCAGAAGAACCGAATCTTGAATCAGCTCGAGTTCGAGAAATCGAGGGACACGCAGAGCAACGTGGCTCGCTGGGAGAGAACGGTGCAGGACGACGAGGACGCCCTTGAACAAGCCAAGCAGGCAGAACAGAAGCAGATGGCGGAGATTGACCGTGCGATGAGGGACCTGGACAAGAGAAGGTCGGAAAAACTGGCGAAGAAATCCGAGCTGGATGAAATGGACGACGAGATCGGAAAGGCGCGTCGCGAGGTGTCCGCCATTGCCAAGGATATCCAGAGCGCGCAGAAACACATCACCTCCTCAGAGCACAAGATGGAGCAGAAGAGAGGAGAAAGGTATCTGAGAGATCAGGGTATTCTTTTTTTTTCTGGAAGCGATCATTTTTTTTTTTAAAGGAAAGGTTTTTCAGATATCTGCAAAAGCAGTGGGGTTAGTCAGCGTCAATGTTGTAAACGTACATGATTCGAGTAGACAACATGAGGTGTAAAGGACCATGAGACCGCATCATGGCTGCACCCTCTTCCCCTTCTGCAAATGGGGCCATTGCTGGTTTAGTTCGATTAACAGAGTCCCTGGATAATTTGATAGAAAAGTTGTGGCGGTTAGGAAGAACGGGATGCGTTGAATATGCTCATGCCAAAGGCTGAATAAAACTAGTAGGTAGAATTTTCAAAAGTATTGGATAGATTAGTTCATCTTACCCCTCTTTCACACGGCGGTGGGCAATGCGCGCATATGCGTGGACTTGCTCATTCTAATGGCTACTTCTTTAAATCTTAGTCGCGGCTGACGACGCCCGTGTCATGTAAAGGTTAGATGTAAAACTCGTTTGAGCGGTTCCTCGTGTAAGCGCGGAGGCGGGCACCGTGTGAGAGGGCCTTAAAGCGGTTAGGGCTGGTTTGAACCTCGCCATTTACAGTCATCTTACATCATTGCGAGTATGCTGCAGCGGCGGGATCGCGATTCCCCAGCCAAAGATTTCCGCCGCCCTGACAAGGTCCGCTCGGTGGTTCAGGGAGAGGGTATTGAGGAGAGAGACTATTTTCTAAATTTAATTTAGAAACCGTAATTCTAGCAAAATAATACAATCCAAAATAATCAACCCAAAATATAAATAACCCTCAGCCTAAACCAAAATACATTACCTATATATATATATATATATATATATATATATATATATATATATATATATATATATATATATATATATATATAGAGAGAGAGAGAGAGAGAGAGAGAGAGAGAGAGAGAGAGAGAGAGAGAGAGAGAGATATATATATATAGAGATAGAGATAGATAGATATAGATAGATAGATAGATATAGATAGATAGATATAGATAGATAGATAGATATAGATAGATAGATAAATATAGATAGATAGTATAGATAGATAGATAGATATAGATAGATATAGATAGATAGATAGATAGATAGATAGATAGATAGATATAGATAGATAGATACAGATAGATAGATAGATAGATGTAGATATATATAGATAGATGTAGATAGATATAGATATAGATAGATAGATATAGATAGATAGATAGAGATAGATAGATAGATATAGATAGATAGATATAGATAGATCGATATAGATAGATATAGATAGATAGATAGATGTAGATATATATAGATAGATGTAGATATATATAGATAGATGTAGATAGATATAGATAGATGTAGATATAGATAGATAGATATAGATAGATATAGATAGATATAGATAGATAGATATAGATAGATATGGATAGATGTAGATAGATATAGATAGATGTAGATAGATATAGATAGATAGATATAGATAGATATAGATAGATAGATATAGATAGATATATAGATAGATATAGATAGATAGATATAGATAGATAGATATAGATAGATAGATAGATATAGATAGATATATATATAGATATAGATAGATAGATAGATATAGATAGATAGATATAGATAGACAGATATAGATAGATATAGATAGATAGATAGATATAGATAGATTTTTTTTTTTTTTTTTGGCCTCACAATACTCTGGCCAACCACCACACGTATATATTTACAAAAGGCCTTACATAAGATCTTGGCCACGCGAACGAATAATAAAACCAAGATATCGCGAAAGACGGCTGCACCCTTATCTAACTAATGGAGTGAGACGTGTTGGAGAAAGTGGGAGGTGGCTCACTTTCTGCAGGATTCTGAGGGGCCCCAGGCTCGGCAAAGCAAAGGATTTCAGGTAGCTGGAATGCTTGTTGGTCCCAACTGCTGGGTCACAGTCGGTTGGCGCTACTTCAATTACTCCCTGGAGACTGGAAGGTGCTCTCCAAGGTCCTCACCTTAGAAAATTGCCCCAAAAGGTAGGCGCACTTGCGAGGGTCAGGATTAGCTTCAGCCGTCTCCTAAAGCCAGATGTCGGCGACAATCGGTACCACAGAACTGGAAAAGAGAAGGCACATTCAGTAACCTATTCACTGCCACACTCAAACATCTTTACTCCTAACTCATTCAACCATATCCACTCTCACACAATCTTCACTCACCTATCCTCCGTCTAGGCGGTTCTTCCTTCTTCAGTCACAACTAATGACTTCCAAACTATTTCTCTTTTTAAAATATTTGCTGAAAGAATCCGCCTAAAAAGAAAACAGGAGATGAATGGGGGAGCACGATAGAGACCCATCGAGCCCCCCCACACAAAGCAAAGACGTTGATCACACGATCCACACACACACACACACATTCTGCAAAAGAAGAAAGAGATTCTACATAGGGGAGGGGAGGCGGACAACCAAACTACTAAAATGCAACCAAGCCTTCCTGTACATTTCACGCTGCCGCATGGTGAAATATAGTCACCTACTACACGCAGCTGATATTTCGGTGCTGGGCTTTGTACCATCCCACTTGACATGTCAGGAATTACCTCACCCACCACGCGAAAGGATTCAACTTCTTGTCTTCGAGCACCTCAGCTGTGTATGGATTTATGTCGCACTTTGAATGCACCACTCCCCGTCTCCGCTCTAGCAATCTTTTCACCTCTTGCTCACTCCTGCCTCACCCATTATTTGTATCCTCTTTTTCTTCACTGGCATTCTCAAGTGTGTGGGGTTGAGGGTGAAAGAAGGTGTTCAACTCCTCCTTCCAATGAATTCATTTAAGACACATTTCAGACATTCAATTTTGAAGCAGTGCAAGATGGATGACATCCTTATTCCGATGACCCGAGGAAACATGGAAGACATCGAAAATGAAGGTGGTGGTGAAAACATCGAGTATTCCTCAGGAATGGACACCATGGTAGGATTGTGCTTGATTTTATCCCAACCAAAATCCATCTTTCAGTAGTTTCTAATTAAACTTTCCTGATTCATAACTTTGTTTTAGTAAAGGCCTAGTTTTTTTTTTTGTTTTGTTTTGTTTTTTTAGGTTTATATTTAAGGCAACAATATGGACCAAAGTCCTCATCAATGTCGGGACCAAATTGAAATACGTATAGAGTTAGGAAACAGAAAAGAAAGACAGGGGAGGGGATAAATTTTGAGAAAGTGAAAGAGCTGTTTTTTTGAAAAGTGTCAAATCAAATCATAATTATTGGAAAAGACAAGAAGGTAGAGAGTTCCAATCTCTTGATGTGCCAAACCCCCCTCCCCCCATCAGAATGGCCTACCCTTTACTTCCTAATGGCCACGCAATAAGCTTTGAATCAAGAACCTGTCGAGCTAGTGGTATGTGCACCCAAGCATCCATCTCACGGTAGCATAGACCAAAGTAATATGTGTAGAAGAGGTTCAGCCTATAAACAGGATACCCAGTTTATTAGAGGCAGACTTGGGTATTCCTGTGATGTGTGGTTTCCAAGAGTGGATGCTACAGCGACACTAAGTAAGTTCATTGAATCAAGAGGTCAGAGTTGTGAGGACTTCTTGATCGCTAGAGGGTTTAAAATGGCTCATGAAGGAATTCAAATTATCAAGATTTTGTCCACCCCATTGCGAGATCGTGACGAAGTCCAAGTTTATTGAGGTAGCTACAACTCAATGCGAAGCCGAACGAGCTAGTTATTTTTACCTGACGGTGTACTCGATTCCCTGAGCGAGGGAGCTCTCCTCCAGGTGGTTTTAGTTTGGCTCATTTGATCAATTTGTTCTTTTTTATTCTATTAGTGGTGGCATCTTATATCCTGGGTCGATGTTGAAGCACCTTCTTAGATATTGATTAAGAGATTAGATATTGTGGTGGCTCTGCCCTTATTGGTTGTCTGCATGATGGAGTCTTAAAGTTAAAAACAAACCCCTTTTGCCAGTCTCCGCTCACCCTTTTTACACCCACTCTCAAGCTTCCACTTCTTATTCGACCAGACGTCCAATCGGGAGCGACCCAGTGTGGTTAGTCGCCTGGTGAGAACCGATTTTGGACGCCTTCGCAGTGGCTGTCGTACGCTCTACATACCCCTGGTTTCACATTCCACGTTAAGATAGAGCCTCACTGAGAATTAAAAGGCATTTTAAATAACTGCAAATCGCGGGGGGGGGGATAAAACACCTATGCATTTCTTTGCTGTGCGTGGCATTTGTTATCCCCTCCCACGCTCGTATTTTGTTGAAGCGGTCGCATGCAGCAGAGATGTTATCTGCTCCCAGGGGCCTATAAACAACAACATACGTTTTGAGTATTATTGTAGGGGGGCTGTCCTCAGAAATCCCTATGGGTGTGGGCAGTTAACACCCCGGTTCTTTTCTCAAATTCCTTCCTCACCCTTTTGCTAGTGTATACACCCCTTGCATCCACACCCCAAGATGATACATACTATTAATGCTGGCCGTTGCCAGTGGGACCCTGAATCCAGGTCATTGAATATATTAGACGAGGATGGATTCCCAAACCCTGCATCAAGGGTGCACTCCCCTGTAGTCATCCCCTTGATGTACCCCTACAACTGCATTTGGGGTATTCTTACTTGACCCCAGGGAGGGTTTTTTTTAACAAGAAATCATTTGAATAACTTGTGAGCATAACACAGAGGTGGGGAAACCCTCGCCTGCGGCCGCCAAAATTTCGCCCGCGAGCCCAATTTGCATTGCCCCCTGAATGATATATTTGTATGCACAAATTTTCAATACTGAAATTTAAATAATATTCGTATGTCCAATTTTCGTGGTGGCAGTCAATAAAAATGTTGCGTATTAATTTTTTTTAGATATTAATGCATGAGTCTATGGCACCATGTAATAAATTTAAACAACATTTACAAAGATACAAGAGTCAAATTTTATTTATCGCCTACCGACTTCTTTCATTAGAAATTTTCACCCACGGCTCAAAAGGTTTCCCCACCCCTGGATAACAGATGGCAACCCCCATATTCATTTGTCTTTCACAATTCATTGTAAATTCTCTGCCATGGGACTGCCCGTAAGTGGTGTCTCGAGATTAAAGCAAATCTCCTCGTCCTTCCAGTCATTGTACGAGAAGGAAGCGCGAATCCTGCTCGATTATTCCTGCCTCGGAGAACACCACAAGGAGCTGGACGACAGCGATGACGTCAAGAAGACCGAAAGCAAGATGCAAAAGCACATCAATGATTTGATAAATACCATACAACGAATACAGGTACGATTTATAAGCTCACATTATCTACTTAAGGCTAGTGTACCTGGAGGACCTGTACGTCCTCCCGACCCGAGTACAAATTAGGGAAGCCCTGATGCCACTGGGTTGACATGAGCTCTCTGATAGGTCCTGGGAAAGTTGTTGCGCGTCCCCCTCGCTCCCTCTCAGCGCCACTTTTATTATTTCTTTTTATTCTACGACTTTCCCCTCAACCTTTTGTTTGCCCGCACTTGGTATCAAGTGGAACTGTTCTCACCAAAACAGACTGCAAATTAGGGACTCCCCGTTACTGGTTCGAATTGATCTCTGACTGACCCTGGGTAAGTTGTTGGTGCACTTCCTCCTCACTCACTCTCAGCATTCCTTTTTCTGTACGACCATCCACGCAACCCTTTGTCTAGGCTTAAGGACCTGACTGACTACCTTATGCCGTGTCAGAAGATAAGCTTTGAAACCTCTATTAACGCCCTTTTACGCCCGCTGGTTGCAAGAGATCAGGTCTTAGGACCTGGGCTTTAGGGCGTGAATAATGGGAGTATCGGTTTTGCCCCCAATAACCAATTCCCTCTGTGTACTGGGTTCACCACCTCCCTGTGTCTGTTCTCGGGTGCATTAACTGGATGGTAGGCCGTCTTTAATGCCTTTTTGGCTGGGAGGCAATTAAAGGTCTCGGTTTCAGGCTCTGGGCCTGCCACAACTGATCTCTAGATCCTGACTGTCCTGTCGAGAATCAGTACCCCCTAGTAAGAGTATCCATCTGCCCTGTCACCCTACCTCTGTTTGTCCTGTTGGGATCTGTGACTTTTGGGGAGGGACTGGCCACTGGGTAACTTCTGGTCGGTGTCCTAGGTTGCGAACACCATTATTTACCCACTCAGGATGGACCCCTGAAAAGTTGGAAAACTCGAGATGTGATAGGCGGGGCAGCTGGACAAGGGGTTATAGCCCACCAACCCCCATATTTCTTCTTTAGTAGTCGCAAGTGTAGGGAATTTTGGTTTGGTGGCTGGTTTTCATAATATCAAAATATCGGACTCCATCCTCTCTGTAAATCCTCGCCCTACCTTGGTGTTAGGGGCAAGAGGAGACTAGCGCCAGAACTGCTGTGACTGATGGAAGAGCTCCCATCCAACCTACTGACTGTTGCGAAGGGGTTTCCCCTTTGTGAAGGAGAGCCCCCTCTCCTTGTACTTTCTGAGGGGCCCCTTCAAGACTTAGAGCGGTGAGGGCGCTTATTTCTTTCCATTGGAGATGGGTTCTGGGGTTTCCTCCTTTTACAGATTTGCTTCCAAGCTACTTTCAACTTGCAGCAGGTCCCACTTTGCATTCCCATTGGAGCGCTAAGAACACGGCAAAACCGAGGTCTTGATCCTTGCCACTCCCGTTGAGATCAGGTGAGCCACCAGGGAAGCGACATCGTCCCCCGTGCCTTACTTGTACACCCGAGTTTTGTCACGTTGATGGCATGTCCTCCGCTCCCCATTTATTAACAATGCAGGTCGGCATGCCGCCCCCAGTGACGATCGTGGCAGGTCATAAGTTCCCGGTCGGGATACCGAACACCATGGCGGGGGGGGGGGGGAGGTCCCTCCTGAGTTGGAAAATGATTCCGTAGGTGCCCCCGACCAGATGGCAGTCTTCCATAGAAGCGAACCTGGACTCGTTGCTAGACACAACCCGAGTCCACCCCTGTGCAAGGCCGTCCTCAAGCTGCACGGGTCCCCGAGGACTCACAAGGAGAATAGGAGTGACCTTGGGGCCCCTCCTGGGGGCGGAGAGAAGCGGATTTACTGCCCGCCCTCTGGAAAAAAGGAAAGATAAGAAGAAATGAAAGGGGTTCCTGTTCCTCGGCGAGGCTCCACTGATGGACGGTTCTGCTGCCGTTTCGGCAAGTGAAGTGCATATTCGGCCCTGAGGCTCCCTCAGTCACAAATGGGGTGAGCAGAGCCTCTCATTCGGAGATTACCTTTGAGCTTGCTGCCTTCAAACACTTTTTAGTTATTCGCTTCACTAATGGCGGCAAGTTGGCGGCCCAGATACCAACTGTTGAGCGTCGACTCCAACACTATTGAACCGCAGAAGCGCACATGCTTCGGTTGTCCTTGGCCAAGACTAAGGTGGTTCTCTTATGTGGCAACCCAAGGCTTCTCCCTATCCTGGATTTGCTTTCAAACGGGGATTGCTTGGACAGAGTAAACTCGCTCCTTTCCTTGTGGCTGTTTTCGACCGGCGTCTCCTTGAAGGCTCATATCCGCAGCTTAGGGTTTCTTCTACCCGCCGCATGGACATACATGACGTTCAGCACTAGGAGTCCTGAATGGGCTTCCACCTTGTTCTTTTATCTTTCCTTTGTTCTCTCAAAGCTTCACTACCTTCAAATTGCGAAAGGTGAACTCTTACTACCAGAATGTCTTCCTTTGTCGATCGTTGCCTTCCGCACTTCTCATTGAGAGTCTACTTGATGCCGATCGCTCTGCGCCCTACAAAATGCATTATCCGTTTGTACGCGCTGTCCCAGCGTCTGCTTCAGGCACTAACTGCTCGAATTGCATCATCCGCGACCGATATCGATGGTGCTTATGCCGCCGAGCGACAGTTTCTTCCTTGTTCTGCCCAGGACGTCAAGTTGGAGGGTAATACTTTTAACAGTTTGTTGCCTCGCCTCTGCTCTCAAGGCTTTTTCAATGCCGGGAGTATTGCGTTCGACCTTTTTTGACCATACTTCGTACCACACTTGATCCGTGCCAGTATACACGGATGGCTCCCGACTTTCACGCGCTATCCCCTCTATTTGAAGTCAGCGGGGCTCTGTCAGGCGCCGCGTCCAACTTCACTTCCGAGCTGGTTGCAATACAGCGGTGCTCGGTACTGGAGAGAACGCGTCGTACCGGTTCAGAGACCGGATTGTGATCCTCAGATACTGAGGAAAGCACCGTGAGTCCTCTGAGGGCATTGGGATTTCCGCACCTCCTGATTCGCGGATGTCCAGATTATCTTCCGCTGAGTTCCTGGACATTTGGAGATTGCGTGAAATCAGCGCGCTGATGAAGATTATGTGGCGACCTGACAAGCTGTTCGCTCTTCCCCACACTTACTCTATGAGGTCAGTCGCCAGATGGGTGTACACATGCGGTGGGTAAATTAACTTCAATATAAGAGAAAATAGCATTTATACAGATATTTTTACCATACTTAAAGACTATTCATTGTAATCAATGAAATCGTCGCAGGGCAGCCTCAACCACGGCCTCCAAGCGGCGTCAGAACCTGCAGCGGGCCTTCTCGACAGTCCCCCTGTTTAACTGGGTGAAATCTGTGGTGATCCTCGACCTAATCTCCACCTTGATGGTGCACGGGGAATAAATAGTACGTCTTTCTCAACCACGCTACACACATAATAGTCCAGGGGGATATAGTCTGGGGAGCTGGGAGCCAGATGTTTGGAGTGATGTGGTCAAAGAAATTGTCTAACAGCCAAGATTTGGTCCTTGTGCTTGTGTGGCATGGTGCAGAGTCTTGCTGCCACACGTACAGCCTTCCAGCGGCCACCTCCTAGATCAAAGACACGCAAACTCCTCCAGGCACTTGATGTAGCTCTTCGTGGCCCTCGCTAGTGACCCCTCCATGCACCATGATGTGGACCCGAAACGTGGTCTTCATGACTCTCGGTACATCTTTGGTGGGGGACTGACACAGTAAGTGAGCGGTTGTTTGGCAAGTATTCTTCTCATTTCATGTTTGGCCTCTCACCCCGTGCGATCCTATCTTCAAAATCTTTATTGGAAGATTGCATTTTTCAATCCCCATTCTTCCCAGCGCTAACCCTCCGTCATTGAATTACATACCTTTCCTTTTTACCCCCAATCGATGACAAATGATTACCCATTTCCTACCGACCTTTAGTTATCTTCTCTTAAAGTAGACTTTCATTCTCGTGTGTCAGGCTCCCAATATGAAGGCGATGCAGAAGCTGGAGTTCGCCAGGGAGAAGCTCCAGGAGACGAACGAGGAGTTCGACAGCGCCCGCAAACGAGCCAAGAAGTCTAAACAAGCTTTCGAGAAAGTGAAGAAAGAGCGCTATGATCGCTTTACAAGCTTTTTCGAACATGTCGCTAACGAAATTGATAGCATCTACAAGGTAAGGGTGTAATAATGGGTATTTTTCCATCTCCGGGCCACAGGGTAATGTTGTGGCGGCAGGTTCGCGAGACCCCAGCCAAAAACTCCCGCCGCCCTGACAAGGTCGGCTCGGTGGTTCAGGGGGAGGATATTGAGGAGAGAGAGTATTTTCTAAATTTAATTTAGAAACCGTAATTCTAGCAAAATAATATATATATATATATATATATATATATATATATATATATATATATATATATATATATATATATATACACACACAGACGGGTGCACCCTTAACTATCTAATAAAGTGAGACGAGTTGGAAAAGTGGAAGATGGCTCCCTTTTAGCGGGATTCTTAGGGGTACAGGACTTGTCAAAGCAGAAGATTTTGGGTAGCTGGGACGTTTGTTGGCCCCAACTGCTGTGTCACAGTCGGTTGGACGCTGCTTCAACCACTCCCTGGAGACTGGAAGGTGCTGGCCAAGGTCCACACCTTAGAAAATCGAAGGTAGGCGCACTTGCGAGCGTCAGGATTGGCTTCAGCCATCTCCGAAAGCCAGATATCGGCGACAATCGGTACTACAGAACTGGAAAAGAGAAGGCACATTCAGTCACCTATTCACTGCCACACTCAAACATCTTTACTCCTAACACATTCAACCATATCCACTCTCGCACAATCTTCACTCACCTATCCTCCGTCTAGGCGGCTCTTCCTTCCTCAGTCACAAACTTGACTTCCAAACTTTTACCTAACACGTTATAGTTATGTTGAAAGAATCCGCCTAAAAAGAAAACACCCCGTAAGGGGCGCGGCGATTTGCCATCCTGGCCGCCGTGCTGATGGGACTCAGCACCCCGTCCGACCCCAGCTTAGCCTCTTCTCCTTCCTTCAAAACACTTGTCTCCTCGCTTTTCATACAACCTCTCCCACAACTTTCAATGGTCAGCCTCTAATTTCACAGGGTAGATGCTGACCTTCTTCTCAAGCCAACCGTCCCGGATCGGGGCTGAGGGGGGGAGGGGACAATGTTCCCTAACCCCTGAGCTCCGGTTCGAATGGGTTTTTTTTAACCGTGCTTCATCCCCACCCATACCTTCCTCACATCCCTTTTCCTCTCCTCTTCACATTCTATCTATTTTTACGCCGTGTTCAAGGTGGAGCCGCCATGCCGATGGACTGCCAGGCCACCAGGCGGGAGGGGTGGTCCTAAATGGCGGCGCCTGGCTCTGCCAGGCCTGTAAGCACCTCTTGCAGTGCGGGCAACTGCAAGAGGGGATGAGCTATTGCGTCCCGTAGCACAAATAGGGTCAGCATGCCCAATGATGAAAAAAAAAAAAACTACCGAGAAAATGGAGGTCCCTTCCCTTGTGCTTGCGCAGGGGGCCCTGCATACTTCTTTAACCGGAGAGGAGGCTTACTCCTCTCCTACACCTACGGGTGTAGGGGACTCCCCTTCACCCCCTTCTCTGGAGGTGCTTTTGGGCACCTCCCTATCTCCAGTGGCAGTCCCTCCTTTGCTTTCTAAGGGGACTGCCAAGAAAGCCAGCAGGCAGCCCATTGCCGACCGCCCCTCGTGTAAGCGGCTGGGTAGGGCAAACCCCCTTAGGGGGGAGAGGGAAGCCAGGCCCCTTCGGTCGCTTCCCTCAAAAGACCTGCTGGCAAGAATATTAAACCTTGCCGGGGTCAAGGCCTGTGCCTCCCCACTAAAGACTTATGACGCTGCCAAGGGGACCTGCGATGTCCTGGAAGGGGATGGCCAACTGGAGGCCCCCCCTGTGATAGACATGGTCCTTGAGGGGAAAACCAGCCTCAGACGGTAGGGCCTTCCATGGGGGACCATCCGGGCTCGGCGCCAAGCACCGAACCCGAATCCGCCTCTATGCAAGGTCCTCCTCAAACGGCTGGGGATTCTCAGGCAGTACAAGGAGGGGAGGGATCTCCTCCGGATGATGCCCCTGCGACCACCAGGACCTTCTCCATTTCAGAGAAGGACCTGGCTGAGGCCGGTCCATCTGGCCTGGGGGCTTCTACCGGCGGGGGTGAGAAGCGGGTTCATTCCCCGCCTTCCTCTCCAAAAAAGAAAAAGATGAAGACTCGGAGCTCCTCTCCATCCGCGGGGGCTGCGGGGACGGATGAGTCTGCTGCAACTATGTCAAGCGACCAAGCTAAGATCGGCACATCTGGCCCCTCTGCCCCCCCGGTTGCGGAGCCCCTGACCAAGACCAAAAATGCACAGGGCGGAGCCTCCATGACATTGGGGCCCCTCATTCAGAGGTTACCTGGTGTTTTCGAGCCCGCTGGCTTCAAGCGCTTCCTCTTTATTCGCTCCACTCATGGCAACATGTTGGCCAAGGGCAACATGATCCATCAGAGGAGAGGATTAGCTAGTGCAATTGGTAGAGAGCCGAAGGTGACCCGTTTCTCGGATGGGAGCCTTCTGGCGAATGCCGCCGAGGCGGCCAAGATAAGTGCTCTTCCGACACTTCATGGCACCCCGGTGAGTGTGACGCCGCACTCTACCATGAACTTTGTGAAAGGAGTAGTTTATGCGAGGGAACTCGTTGACTTCTCCATTGAGGACATCACCCTAGAGCTGGCCGACCATGGGGCGGTCAAGGTCGAACGTGTGTTGAGAAAACAGGGAGGGGCCTCGAGACCCACCCCTACACTTCGTCACGTTCGACTGTGACAAGCTCCCTGAGTCGGTGCGTGCCGGTTGGTACCGCTACCGCGTGAAGGCATTCGTGCCACTTCCGCGGCGGTGCTATTACTGTCACCGCTTTGGCCATACGAATCGCTCATGTAGACGTGCAAAGTCGGGGTCACCCGAAGTATGTGTAAATTGCTCCAAGGTCGCACACGATAAGTCCAAGTCGTGTGTGGCCAAGTGTGTCAATTGCGGAGAGCCGCACCCCGCTTCTTCAAAGCAATGTGGTGCATATCTCCTTGAGAAAGAAATCCTGGCCGTTCAGGCCCAGGATCGACTCTCATTCCGCGAGGCTAAGGACTTGGTCCTGGCGTGCCCGGCTCTGCCTGGGACGTCATATGCCTCAATAGTTAGAAAGGCACCCTCTGCTCCTGGCCCATCCAGGCCAACGAGCACGGTTGTTTTCGCGCTCATTCGGAGCCCTTCTGTGGGCTCTACCCAACCCGAGCGCTCCCCTGGTAAAGCTGGCGACAAAAAGGGTTCATACCTAGCCCCGGCTAAAACCAGGGCTTCCCCCTCTTTCCCCAGCGTGATCGTTTCCCGTAAGGCGAAACGGCCACGCGCCTCCACCGAGTCGTTAGACTCGAAGGAGGCAACACCCCTGAAGATGGTCGCTAGGCCATCTTTGGGGGTTCCTAGAGCTGTCCCCCGAAAGGAGGACAACAACAAAGGAGCTTCGGCTCCTTCGCCCACGCGCCGAGGTGGAGCGAGTGGCTCGGAGACGGTGGTTCCTCGAAAAGAGGGCCCCCCGCCTCCGAAGCCGCAACGCCTGCCTAAGGTTTCGAGGCGGAGGGAGGAAAAGACTCGCATGGCGAGCCCAACCACCCCCAATAAGTCCTCGAAGGCGACAGCGCCTTCAGCGCTTTGTCCGGCCAACAGCGCCCGGGGTTCTACCCCCGGGAAGCGTACGGCAATTCCCATCAGGGTCTTCTGTTTGAAGAGGGCCCCGCGTCTCCTCCGTGCTACGCCTGGAGGGCATATTCCTTCAATGGAATTGCCGTGTACTCTGGGCCAACTGGGAGGAGCTGTGGAGGCTCGTCTCGTCCCGTTTCCCGTTAGCTATCTTTTTGCAGGAGACCATGCTAGGCGCGTGCCCCCTGCCTGCCCTCCCGGCGTATAAGGGTCTTGCGACCCCACCACCGCGGGATGGCTGGACTGGGGGATGCGCGGTTTACACCGGGCATGATGTCTCCGTTCTTCCTTTCTCTTTAGATACCTCCTTTCAGGCAGTGGCTGTGCAGCTGCCCCTGGATAGGAGGTATACTCTGATTTCTATGTACATTCCACCGTCAGCTGACTTCGACGCGGGGTACTTCCGACGCGTCGTGGCGAGGTTCCCGAGGCCCTATCTCTTGCTTGGAGATCTGAATGGCAGGCATCCTCTCTGGGGAGATTACTCCATAAATCCCAGGGTACAAGTCCTTGTCGATCTGATAGAAGAGCTTGAGATGGGTGTCCTAAACGTGGATGAGTTTACGCATCACTGTCCGAGAACCGCTTCATTTTCTTGCCTTGACCTATCTTTGTGCTCTTCGGATGCACAGCCTGATTTTGATTGGGGGGTGGTCGATGACCTCCATGGTAGTGATCACTTTCCCATTCAAATATCTTCTTCAGGGCAACTGCCGCCTGAGAGACCACCTCGGTTGTGCTTGGCGCGGGCGCGGTAGCCTGCATTTCAGGAAATGACTGAATTCTCTATCTCAGTCGAGGAGTTTAGGTCGGTAGATGAAGCCGTTGAGTTCTTCTCCGGCAACCTCATCGCCGTGGGCCTGACTACAATTCCTAGGACATCTGGACGTTTTGCACGCCGACCACTCCCATGGTGGTCGGCCGAGTGTGAGACGGCCCTCAAACAGAAACGTTATGCCTACATGTGCTATAAGTGCCGCCCGAACGATTTCACTGTCGCTGAATTTCGTCGGGCTAGGGCTAGGGCTAGGTTCCGGTATATTTCGAAGCACGCCCGCCGCTCTTCTTGGCAGGCATACGTGTGTTCACTTAACGGGAAGACCCCCATAGCTGAGGTGTGGAAGCGAGTCAAAAGGATTCGGGTCAAGTTCTCGCAGGACCTCCCTCCCGTTCACCAGGAGAATGGGACCGTAATCTCGGATCCCGCGTGCGTGGCGGAATCCTTCGCGACCGCCTTTTCCGCATTCTCTAGCCGTGATGCTGCTCCGCCAGGGCAGTAATGTGCCCTGCAAGAGTGTTTGGGATTGAAGGAATTTTGGCCGCCGCAGTCGCTCGATCTCGATCCCCTCGACTACAGCTTGTGGGCGCATGTCGAAGGAAAGTCCTGCAAAGTCCGCCACAGCATCGTCGGCGAGCTGAAGTCCTCCGTCAACCGCTTGTGGACCACCATAAAGATCGACCTTGTCCATTACATCGGCACGGCCTTCAGGTCTAACATGGAGCGCGTGCTCGCCGCCGAGGTCTCCCACATTGATTAATATTATAATCTAACCACATATGTTAAAACAATAAAAAAGGTGTCTAACTGCATCGAAACTATCATTGTGTCATTTGTTGAGATCTTCGGAACGGGACTCTTGCAATACCTAGTATTTGACTTCTTAGAGGAGGCTGGCCTCCTCCATTTTATTTGACTGTCTTTGATGTCAATCTCATGATCCGGTGAAGCGGGGACTTCCCCGACGCCGGAGCGTTCCTCATGCTTCTTCCTTTTCTAATGTTGTTTTAGTTATATCACTTCTGCTTACTCAAAGGCCCTCGTTACATCACATCCCTCTACTCAATTAGAAAATTAATTCTTGATAACAAAATTTCTCTTTTCTTATATCAAGAAATGTAATGATTTCATTCTTTCAACTTTCCTGTCCAAAAGAAAGCTTCTTTTTATGTTTGAAATCCCTTGTCTATTCACGAGATCTTATCTCCTATTGTTTTCTTGTAGGCTTTAGCCAAGAATCAGTCAGCGCAGGCATTTCTGGGTCCAGAAAACCCTGAAGAGCCTTATTTAGATGGAGTGAATTACAATTGCGTGGCCCCCGGGAAGCGATTCCAACCCATGTCCAATTTATCCGGAGGCGAGAAGACTATCGCCGCTCTCGCCCTCTTGTTCGGCATTCACAGGTACGAATCCGTTTCCACTAATGTTTCTTTCTTCTTACTCTTTATTTCTGTACAAATAATTACTTACCTGTCGTTAATTAAGTAACTGTGTAAAAAATAAAAGAGGAGAGATGATGCACTTGTATGTTGGAAAGTGAGTACAATCTTGCCGGGTGCATTTCAGCACCCGGCAAGGTGGATATGCGTTTATAATTCATAGCTTGAAACGACCAAACTCACTTGGCCATTTAAAAACGGTCGCCTAACCTAACCGTCAAATGGGCGTCGATACCTAGTTTTTTTTTTAATCAGTGACGCGATTTGAAGCGACTTTTCTTTATAACCACGCAGCTACCAGCCTGCACCTTTCTTCGTACTGGACGAGATTGACGCCGCCCTTGACAACACTAACATCGGCAAAGTGGCTAAATACATCGTGAATAAGAAGGACCACTTGCAAACCATTGTCATTTCTCTCAAAGAAGAATTCTATCAAAATTCCGACGCTCTCGTTGGGATCTTCCCTGACGTAAGGAACCTTTTTTACCCATAATTATGGGTTTGGTCATTCTTTTATGGTTGCTGTTAGGTATCCTGACTAGTTACCACTATTATCTTTGTTAATTGCTCTAATTCTCTTATTATCAAGCCCCTCTCCTGGTTTCCAGTTACCTAACCAGTTATTCGACTAATTCTACCCCGAGGGGGGGAAGGGGGTTGTAGTAATAGCGCCCCGTAAGGGGCGCGGCGATTTGCCATCCTGGCCGCCGTGCTGACGGGATCCAGCGCTCCGTCCGGCCCCAGCTTAGCCTCTCTTCCTTCCTTCAGATAGCCCGATTTCTCCCCTACCTCGTCGCTTTTCATACAACCTCTCCCACAACTTTCTCTGGTTAGCCTCCCCCGTAAGGGGCGCGGCGATTTGCCATCCTGGCCGCCGTGCTGACGGGATCCAGCGCTCCGTCCGGCCCCAGCTTAGCCTCTCTTCCTTCCTTCAGATAGCCCGATTTCTCCCCTACCTCGTCGCTTTTCATACAACCTCTCCCACAACTTTCTCTGGTTAGCCTCCCCCGTAAGGGGCGCGGCGATTTGCCATCCTGGCCGCCGTGCTGACGGGATCCAGCGCTCCGTCCGGCCCCAGCTTAGCCTCTCTTCCTTCCTTCAGATAGCCCGATTTCTCCCCTACCTTGTCGCTTTTCATACAACCTCTCCCACAACTTTCTCTGGTCAGCCTCTAATTTCAAAGGGTAGAATGCTGACCTTCTCAAGCCAACCACCCCGGATCGGGGCTGAGGGGGGAGGGGACATTGTCCCCTAACCCCTGAGCTCCGGTTCGGGATGGGGGTTTTTTAACAACCTGCTTCATCCCCAACCATACCTTCCTCACATCCCTTTTCCTCTCCTCTTCACAACCTATATTTTTTACGCCGTGTCCAAGGTGGAGCCGCCATGCCGATGGACTGCCAGGCCACCAGGCGGGAGGGGTGGTCCCGAATGGCGGCGCCTGGCTCTGCCGGGCTTGTAAGCACCTCTCGCAGTGCGGGCTACTGCGAGGGGTGATGAGCTATTGCGTCCCGTGGCAAAAATAGGGTCACCATGCCCATGGATGAACAACAAAAAAAAAAAACCCAAACCCCTTTAACTCCCCCTTGCTCATCGACGGAGCCGCCCTTGGGCAGCTCCACCGAAAAAATGGAGGTCCCCCCCCCCGTGCTTGCACAGGGGACCCTCCATATTTGTCTAACCGGAGAGGAGGCTTACTCCTCTCCTTCGCCTACGGGTGCAGGGGACTCCCCCTCACCCCCTTCTCTGGAGGTGCTTTCGGGCACCTCCCTTTTCCCAGCGGCAGTCCCATCTTTTCTTTTCAAGGGGACTGCCAAGAAAGCCAGCAGGCAGCCCTTAGCCAGCCGCTTCCCATCAAAGCGGCTCGGTAGGGCAAACCCCCTTAGGGGGGAGAGGGAAGCCAGGCCCCTTCGGTCGCTTCCCTCAAAAGACCTGCTGGCAAGAATTTTAAACCTTGCCGGGGTCAAGGCCTGTGCCTCCCCATACAAGACTGGCGACACTGCCAAGGGGACCTGCGATGTCCTGGGAGGGGATGGCCAATTGGAGGCCCCTCCTGTGATAGACATGGTCCTTGAGGAGACCCAGCCCCAGACGGTAGGGCCTTCCATGGGGGGGAATTCGGGCTCGGCGCCAAGCACCGAACCCGAATCCGCCCCTATGCAGGGTCCTCCTCAAATGGCTGAGGGCTCCGAGGCAGTAGAAGGAGGGGAGGGATCTCCTCCGACAGGTGCCCCTACGACAACCAGGACCTTCTCCATTTCGGAGAGGGACCTGGCTGAGGCTGGTCCATCTGGCCTGGGGACTTCTGCCGGCGGAGGTGAAAAGCGGGTTCATTCCCCGCCCTCCTCTCCGAAAAAGAAAAAGACTAAAAAGACCAAAAAGACTCGGGGCTCCTCTCCATCCGCGGGGGCTGCGGGGACGGATGGGTCTGCTGCCACTCTGGCAAGCGACCAAGCCAAGATCGGCACATCCGCCCCCTCTGCCCCCCCCGGTTGCGGAGCCCCTGACAAAGAATACTACTACCAAGAGTGCACAGGGCGGAGCCTCGATGACATCGGGGCCCCTGATTCAGAGGTTACCTGGCGTTTTCGAGCCCGCTGGCTTCAAACGCTTCCTCGTTATTCGCTCCACTGATGGCACCATGTTGTCCAAGGGCAACATGATCCATCAGCGGAGAGGATTAGCTAGTGCAATTGGTAGAGAGCCGAAGGTAACCCGTTTCTCGGACGGGAGCCTTCTGGCGAATGCGGCGAATCCCGCCGAGGCGGCCAGGATTAGTGCTCTTCGGACACTTCATGGCACCCCGGTGAGTGTGACGCCGCACTCTACCATGAACTTTGTGAAAGGAGTAGTTTATGCGAGGGAACTCGTTGACTACTCCATTGAAGACATCACCTTAGAGCTGGCCGACCATGGGGCGGTCAAGGTCGAACGTGTGATGAGAAAACAGGGAGGGGCCTCGAGACCCACCCCTACACTCTTCGTCACGTTCGACTGTGACAAGCTCCCTGAGTCGGTGCGTGCCGGTTGGTACCGCTACCGCGTGAAGGCATTCGTGCCACTGCCGCGGCGGTGCTATTACTGTCACCGCTTCGGCCATACGAATCGCTCATGTAGACGTGCAAAGTCGGGGTCACCCGAAGTCTGTGTAAATTGCTCCAAGGTCAGATGGGCTCTATAAAAAAAAAAAAAAAAAAAATGCTCCAAGGTCGCACACGATAAGTCCAAATCGTGTGTGGCCAAGTGTGTCAATTGCGGAGAGCCGCACCCTGCTTCTTCGAAGCAATGTGGTGCATATCTCCTTGAGAAAGAAATCCTGGCCGTTCAGGCCCAGGATCGACTCTCATTCCGCGAGGCAAAGGACTTGGTCCTGGCGCGCCCGGCTCTGCCTGGGACGTCATATGCCTCAATAGTTAGGAAGGCACCCTCTGCTCCCGGCCCATCCAGGCCAACGAGCACGGTTGTTTCCGCGCCCATTCGGAGCCCTTCTGCGGGCTCTACCCAACCCGGGCGCTCCCCTGGTAAAGCTGGCGGCAAAAAGGGCTCATACCCTGCCCCGGCTAAAACCAGGGCTCCCCCCTCTTCCCCCAGCGTGACCGTTTCCCGTAAGGCGAAACGGCCACGCGCCTCCACCGAGTCGTTAGACTCACAGGAGGCAACACCCCTGAAGATGGTCGCTAGGCCATCTTCCGGGGTTCCTAAAGCTGTTCCCCGAAAGGAGGACAGCAACAAAGGAGCTTCGGCTCCTTCGCCCACGTCCCGAGGTGGAGCGAGTGGCTCGGAGACGGTGGTTCCTCGAAAAGAGGGCCCCCCCCGCCTCCGAAGCCGCAACGCCCGCCTAAGGTTTCGAGGCGGAGGGAGGAAAAGACTCGCATGGCGAGCCCAACCTCCCCCAATAAGTCCTCGAAGGCGACAGCGCCTTCAGCGCTTTGTCCGGCCAACAGCGCCCGGGGTTCTGCCCCCGGGAAGCGTACGGCCATTCCCGTGAGGGTCTTCAATTCGAGGAGGGCCCCCGCGTCTCCTCCGAGCTAGGTCTGGAGGGCATATTCCTTCAATGAAATTGCCGTGGACTCCGGGCCAGCTGGGAGGAGCTGCGGAGGCTCGTCTCGTCCCGTTCCCCGTTAGCTATTTTTTTGCAGGAGACCATGCTAGGTGCGTGCCCCCTCCCTGCCCTCCCGGGGTATAAGGGTCTTGCGACCCCACCACCTCGGGATGGCCGGGCTGGGGGATGCGCAGTTTACACCCGGCATGATGTCTCCGTTCTTCCTTTCTCTTTAGATACCTCCTTTCAGGCAGTGGCTGTGCAGCTGCACCTGGATAGGAGGTATACTATCATTTCTGCGTACATTCCACCGTCAGCTGACTTCGACGCGGGGGACTTCCGCCGCGTCGTTGGACGGTTGCCGAGGCCCTATCTCTTGCTTGGAGATCTGAACGGCAGGCATCCTCTCTGGGGAGATTACTCCATAAATCCCAGGGGACAAGTCCTTGCCGATCTGATCGAAGAGCTTGAGATGGGTGTCCTAAACGTGGATGAGTTTACGCATCACTGTCCGAGAACCGCTTCATTTTCTTGCCTTGACCTATCTTTGTGCTCTTCGGATGCACAGCCTGATTTTGATTGGGGGGTGGTCGATGACCTCCATGGTAGTGATCACTTTCCCATTCAAATATCATTTTCAGGGCAACTGCCGCCTGAGAGACCACCTCGGTGGTGCTTGGCGCGGGCGCGGTGGCCTGCATTTCAGGAAATGACTGAATTCTCTATCTCAGTCGAGGAGTTTAGGTCGGTAGATGATGCCGTTGAGTTCTTCTCCGGCAACCTCATCGCCGTGGGCCTGACTACTATTCCTAGGACGTCTGGCCGTTTTGCACGCCGACCACTCCCATGGTGGTCGGCCGAGTGTGAGACGGCCCTCAAACAAAAGCGTTATGCCTACATGCGCTATAAGCGCCGCCCGAACGATTTCACTGTCGCTGAATTTCGTCGGGCTAGGGCTAGGTTCCGGTATATTTCGAAGCACGCCCGCCGCTCTTCTTGGCGGGCATACGTGTCTTCACTTAACGGGAAGACCCCTTTAGCTGAGGTGTGGAAGCGAGTCAAAAGGATTCGGGGCAAGTTCTCGCAGGACCCCCCTCCCGTTCTCCAGGAGAATGAGACTGCAATCTCGGACCCCGCGTCCGTGGCGGAATCCTTAGCGACCGCTTTTTCCGCATTCTCTAGCCGTGATGCTGCTCCGCCAGCATTCAATGCACGTCGTGATGTCGCGGAAGGCCGCCGGCTGGACTTTACCTCCAGAGGCGGAGAACCCTTCAACGACAAGTTTACTGTGAGTGAGTTGCGCTCCGCTCTCGCTTCGTGCGCGGACACCGCCCATGGTCCGGACGATGTCCCGTACGCCATGCTTCGACACCTGGGTGAGCGAGGCATGGCCTTTCTGTTAGATTTGTTCAACAGGATCTGGGTGGAAGGTCTTCTCCCAGACTCCTGGCGAATCGCTACTGTGCTCGCCTTTCGCAAGCCGGGGAGAGATCACTCTACTCCGACCGGTTTCCGCCCAATCTCTCTAACCTCTTGCGTGTGCAAGTTGATGGAGAAATTGGTAAATGTTAGATTAGCCTATTTCCTGGACAGCGGAGGCCACCTGTCTTCTGCACAGTGCGGCTTCCGTAAGTTCCACTCCACGTCGGATGCTCTGCTCCGACTGGAAAATGCCGTCTGCGAGGCTTTCCTTCGTAGACAGCACTACGCCACGGTGTTTTTTGATCTGGAGAAGGCCTATGATACCGCATGGCGATACGGTATCATGGAGACTCTCCACACGATGGGGGCGAGGGGACGCCTCCCAGTCTTTATATCTGAATTTTTGCGAGATCGTCGATTCCGCGTACGGGTGGGGGGAGCCCTCTCCGGCCCAAAGGAGCAGGAAGAGGGTGTCCCGCAGGGAAGTGTCCTCAGTGTCACACTCTTTGCCCTGAGCATCAACGGCATCACCTCGGTGCTGCCGGAAGATGTTCTCGCTACGCTCTACGTGGACGACCTTTCGATCTCTTTTGGCGCGGCCCAGATGCCAACTCTGGAGCGCCGACTCCAACAGGCATTGAACCGCGTCTCTCGCTATGCCGAAGCGCACAGGTTTCGGTTTTCTTTGGCCAAGACTAAGGTGGTGCACTTCTGCCGCCACCCACGGCTTCACCCCGACCCAGATTTGTTTCTTAATGGGGTGCGCCTGGATGTGGTTGAGTCGCACCGTTTCCTTGGTCTTGTATTCGACCGACGCCTCACCTGGGAGGCTCACATTCGCAGCCTTAGGGTCTCTTGTACCCGCGCCATGGACATTCTCCGTTCCGTGACGTTCAGCGCTTGGGGCGCTGATAGGGCTACCGCCTTACTTTTTTATCGATCCTTTGTTCGCTCGAAGCTCGACTACGGATGCGAGTTTTATGCATCCGCAGCCGAGCGTTTATTGCGGAAGGTGGATTCGATCCACCACACCGGCCTTCGCCTTGCGACCGGTGCCTTCCGCACTTCCCCCATTGAGAGCCTGTTGGTCGATGCTGGGGAGATGCCACTCGCTCTGCGCCGCGTGCAGTGCATCACTCGCCTGTACGCGCGAGCCCGGCGCCTCCCTCAGTCGCCAACAGCTCTCACTGCATCCGCAGCTGATCTCGATGGTGCCTATGCCGCCGAGAGACGCCAGTCATACCCTAAGCCCTTTGGGTTTAGGGCCAGGAAACTCCTTCGAGAGGTAGATATAGCTCTCGGGCCGGTGGCGCCCCTGGTTCTGCCCAGGACGCCACCCTGGAGGGTACCACATTTGGCTATTTGTCGCCACGCCTCTGCTCCCAAAACTTGTACTGCGCCGGGAGTATTGCGTTCGACCTTTTTGGAGCACACATCGTGTCACGCTGGTACCGTGCCAGTGTATACGGATGGCTCCAAGTCCCAAGAGGGGGTCGGCTTCCACGCCGTATCCCCTCTGTTTGAAGTCAGCGGGGCTCTACCAGGCGCTGCGTCTGTCTTCACGGCCGAGCTGGTGGCAATACACCACTCGGTACGGGAGATTACGCGACGTGCCCGGTTCGGAGACCGGATTGTGATTTATAGCGACTCACAAAGCGCCCTGAGTGCTCTCGGGGCATTGGAATCTCCGCATCCCCTGGTTCGCGAAATCCGTGACGCCACGGTTTTGGCGAGCCGGGCAGATGTCGAGATTATCTTCTGCTGGGTTCCTGGACATGTAGGAATTGCGGGGAATGAGGGCGCCAAAGAGTCCGCGAGGACTCTGCGACCGGACCAGCGTTTCGCTCTTCCTCACACTGACTACATGGCAGGAATACGGGCAGCTCTTCGGACTGCTTGGCAAAGAAGATGGGAGACGGTCGAGGGGAACTTAAAGTTGCGTGCCATTGCGCCGCGACTGTTCCCATGGACCTATCCCCCAATGCCGCGGCGGCTTCAGGTTGCTTTCTGTCGTCTTCGAATCGGACACACTCGTGTGACGCATCGTTACTTGGTGGAGCGCTCGCATGTGCCCTATTGCAACGACTGCGTCGTCCCCCAGACTGTTCGGCATATTCTTGTCGAATGTCCCAGTCTGGGTGATCTTCGCGCACGATACCTGTCTCGGTACCGGGATGGGCGGGGTCGCTACCGCCTGTCCCTTGTACTCGGGACGAGTGCGTGCACCATGACTGGTGGACTTATTGACTTTTTGGGGGAGGCCGGCCTTCTCCCCTTTATTTAAGGTTCCTTTTTTTTGTTATTGTTTTGTTTTAGGTTGCACTCTCCTGCACCGGGGTGAGGGGGACCTCCCCCCGCTGCCGGAGATTGCTTCGATTGTTAAGTTTTTCCAATTTATATTGATTGTTAAGTTTTCATATTTTAACTTTAAAGTAGCCTAATTCTAGGCTGTCGTGTTTTTCGGCGACTTATGCCCAAGTGGGTAGTTGCCAGATGGGCTCTATAAAAAAAAAAAAATTGTAGTAATAGCGTGCCCTCCAGGCTCCAATTGTTAGAAATGAGCGTGGTTCTCCTTCCGGTACCATGATGAGTAGGGTCGCTAACGCTTCTCTCGTATGGGGTCAGGGTTGCTGAGCATCAGACTGGTGTGGGGGTGTTTTTAGAGGAAGCCATCCTCTAGTCTACTACATACTATTTAAATGGTCGGTGGCGGCTCGCTTGGGCCCCTCAGGGAGGGGGTCTTAAGGCGTGACTCTAATTAATTTGCCTTTTTATTATATTGGTTACTCTCGCATCACTTTTTGGTTGTGTCCTCGTCAGAGAGGAGATTTGATAGGGGGGCTGGTCGCTACCGAGTTGTTTTCCTGAAGGAGGTGCGTCTCCCCGTGTCCCTGAGCGTGCCTACTACGTCTTCTTTTTTCATTTTTCTTTGCCATTTATGTTGCTCTTGTGTTTATTCTGAACTACCTTATTGTTGTTTTTCCCTTTTTAATTCCAGATGAGCGCCCTAAAAATAATAAAAGGGAGGGGGTGGGGATTACTAACTCTATGCAATGGATTTTAGCCGATTCGTCTTGTTCCATTGCGTCTCTACCTAAACTCATTCGAGCCCAGGCTCATTTGATACCAGTTCTTGTTTCTTTTCAGCCTGGTGAATGCTTAATCTCGCGAGTACTAACTTACGACATGGAGCACTACCCACACCAGCAGCAGGAAGACGAAACCTTCCCCAGCACGTTAAGATAAATCCCCCACAACACTGTCTGTCGCCAATGGGTTTCCTTATTGTACAATGCATTTGTAATCAGTTCAGTTATGCGAGATAGTATTAGTGTATAGACTATAGAATATATGGCCATGTGCACTTAGAGGTCTTGTTTAAAGGACCAGACAGTGGCTACTTCTTTTTTTGAAGGGACATTTTCATAGCGATGAAATGAAGAGTTTTAGCAACTTTCTTTAAATTTTTATCGGAAATTCAATTTTATTTATGAGCCCGGGTTGTTTTTTTTTCCCTCCCTCTGGTTTGGGGAACTGTGTGACGTGACTTATTTGTTGGGCTCAGCTTCTGTTGATCCAAAGTCAGCAGTGCTCTGGTTGCGCTCCACGACTCAAGTGGCCGGTTCCAGAGGTCTCAATGCAGTATTCTAGGGAGGTCCTGAGGTGGTTGAGCGCCGGGCGAGAGGTGTTGGACTGGAGGTTGCAGAGGTAAAGGTGGGCTGGCAAAACTGATTTGACGGTCGAGTGAGTTTTGTATGTAAGGGGGGGGGGTGAGGTGAGATGAGGTTGGAATGAAAGATTGTGAAATAATGTTTCACGATATTGTGATTTCGAGGTGTTGGCTATCTGGTGTCTTTCTATGCTCCTAGGTGTAGCGGGTCAGTCAGTATAGATGTATAATGGAGGGGGTGGGAGTAACGAAGAATTGTATCCCAATTATATTTCCTTTGATAGTGAAACAATTTCGGTTTCCCCGGAAAGGGGGGAATGGTCGCCGATTTTCCGCAGACAGCTATGATGTAGAAGTTTCTGTTTTAGATTGTTGCTCTTCTTTAATTTAGTGGAACAACAAAATGCCCCTCCCCCCGCCTACTCCTACGTTGCGTGTCGTAAAAGCCACCTAAGCCGGGATATGGGCCACTGGAAATTTTTTATCCGAGCGGATTATACAATGGTGGTAATGGGCGGGTGTGTCCTTGCCCTCGACAATTATGTCGGCTAATCCACGTTAATGTCTGGATCGAGTGGGTGTGTGGAATGTGAGGTATATCTGATGTGGGACATCTCAATCACTGCAAACCCACATGATATTTCAATCTCACAAGTAAATTCATAAATAAAACCAACACCCTCAAAGCACTATTGAACCTCATATTTGGTCAACAGGAGACTCACCATACTACAAGCAATTCATCCGCACCACCCTAATTTATTCAGCGCCCGCATGGCACACAACCCTCGCCAAATCACATTCGAACCACACCACCCTTACACCTACATGCTGAAACAAAAATACTCTCAACATCCACTTGGAACATGAACGGAATTCAACACATTAGCAGAGCACGGAACCCATTTCTCCACAAACGCCTCCTAGCAACGATACCCCCACCACCTAGAAAAAAAAAAGAAGCCCCACACACTAATTCCAACACCTGTTCCACAACTTACCCGTTCCATTAGGAAAACGAATGCGGGCATACCCAGAGTTAATGAACTCCACCTCTTGCACTAAAGGTTCGTCCTTGCAGTGGATATGAATCGGGAGGAGAACCTACTCTAAGAATGAAGTAAAGTAGGCATACTCTGTCCCGACGTAGTTCTCCGTGGGTTGTAAAATTAGTTGAAGTGCAAAGAAGAGGGAATAGACAACTTCAGGTAATACCAATTTCCAGGCTGAAATGGGGAGTTTGTTAGTCTAATGCAAGAGTCTGCCTTCCAAATGATGCCCACATAGCGCTCGCACTGTCCATTTCTAGCCGAATTGTAAGGAGTCGTGCGACTAGTAGCTAGCCCCTTTTTATGAAGGTAGGATCTGCATTCCGAGCACATAAAGGACGTCCCTCGATCGGAATGGACATTGATGGCACGCCGAATATGGAGAACAAGTAAACCAAGCACGAGATCGCTGTAGAGGATGGTAAAGGAAAAAGCGAATACTTGACGATCATCAGAAGAACCCAGACCTCTCTGAAACCTTTTTTTTTTTCAGGGTTTGGTCTCAGAGGCGCTCTTACCTCGTGGCGAGATGGGTCAGCCATGTGGCTGTTAGGGGTCCCCTGTTACTGCGAACCACTTTTAATACACCCCCCCTCCCCATTATTTTCTTTTACTGCCCTGACGGTTACCTGACCTCTGCTTGATTTTTTTCGGCCTTATTCTGAATTTTTTGATGAAGGTCGGATGCCCAAGGAGAACCACATCATTGGCCCCTTTTTCCGTGCATAAGAGAACTCGGGCACCCTCTTCGGCCTATAAAGATGGTGTGGTGGATCCGTATCCATTCTCCAAGAGGACTTACCGGACGCAACCGATCGAGAGTTGTAGCGCCGGGCCCTTGTGCCCTCCGTGGTGGGGAGTCCCGAGCGAGAATGTGAAGTCGATTCTGTTTGAAATGGCTCGTCATAAACCTAAAACTTTCCCTTCTCGTAAGGGTTCTCGTGCCAAACGTTCTTCAGTTCCCCTTTCAGCCCTTCCTTCTCTCGCTCGTTGGATCCCTATGCCAACGATGTGGACCCAGAGGGAGGGAGGTAATTAGAGCAAACCTTAAAAAGCCTCGTAAGAAAAACTCTCACGGCAACAGCTTAAAAGGGGAGAGGAGATACTTGGTGGGATGACAGTCGGGTTATGGTTTCGTCATCCCACCAAGTATCTTCCCTCCCCTTTTAAGCTGTTGCCGTAGGGGTTTTTCATGTTTGCTCTATTTACCTCCCTCCTTTTTACCATTGTCAAGACCCGACCCTTTAGAACTTGTAGATCAGTTGCCCTCCCCGTTTTTATTAGTCGGAATATTAATAATGCCCGTCACCCATATTGGGGTGACATCACTCGGAATGCCAAAGGCAGTTTTAGTCTCTTTTACTATCCGATTTTCTTTGCATTTTAAAAACCGGCGATTTTACCTCCTATCATGTCCGTACTGATTCCTTTAGTTGTGTTGACCTAACTGTTCCTCGGATTACCTCACTGATTTTCGATGCTCAACCCTTGATGACCGCTATGGGAGTGAACACTTCCTATTATCTTGGCCGTTCATTTTAGCCCTCATACAACCATGACTTTCAAGTAGGACTTAAGCCATACCGATTGGGAAGGCTTCCGATCGGTCCTTCACAAGTGCTTCCTTGGGGGGGACCTTCATTCGTGTTGACGCGGCAGTAGCGTAATTCACATCCATTATCTACAACGCGGCCACACAGATTATTCCACGGAGGCGACCCGTTACGGGTCGCTCAAACGTGCCCTGGTAGACCTCGGAGTGTGCGACAGCCGTCAAAAACTACAAGTTAACTCGTGCCCAATACCGGCGGAACCCAACCTTGTGTAACACGGTTGTCCGAAACCGAGCTCGGGCGCTTCGTCCTAGAACCCTTCGTCAGGCTCGCCGAACATCATGCCGCCGCTATGTTTCATCAATTTCCTCCATGACCCCGCCGTAAGGTGCACGGCGATTTGCTTTCCTGGCCGCCGTACTGACGAGACTCAACGCCCCGTCCGGCCCCAGCTTAGCCTCTTCTTTCTTTTTGACACCCTGTCTTCTTACCCTACTTCCTCACTCTCTCACAACTTTCTCCGGTAAGCCTCTAATTTCACAGGGTAGACACCGACCGGCTTTCTCTCACCGAAACATCCAGGATCAGTGGGGAGGGTACAACGACCCCTCACCACTGATCTCCGGCTTGGGGTGGTGGAAGTTATAACAACCTGCCTCACATGCCCTTTCACTCTCCTATTACAGTCTATCAATTTTAGGCCCAGACCAAGATGAAGCCGCTATGCGGAAGTGCTGCCTGGCCGGGAGTGGTCTCTAATGGCGGCAGCTTGCTTTGTCGGCCCCGTATTCACCCCTTGAAGACTGGGCTACTGTGTGGAGTGATTAGCGTTTGCGTCCCGTGACTTTAATAGGGTGACCATTCTCAATGATCCAAGTAAAAAAACCTTATAGCGGAACGACGATTACTCGAATGTGGTGGAAAAAGGTCCTCGGTGTTAGTGCGCGTCGTAAAGATACGGGTGAGAGGTTGCTCTGACTCGAAAGGTTTCGCGTAGATTTTGCTTCTAGGCTGGGTTCCAGAAGGTGCCTTGGTTATCTCGGGGTTAAAGGAAAGCGACGATAGGTAGGCTTTATTTCTAGAATATGTTCTACCTTATTGGCATAAACGAAATAAATCGAGTCCTAAGCGGCCATATGTAAGTTTACTAATGTTGAGAGTGTAGCCGAGGCTAAACGAAAAGACTTAAGGACTAGGAACGGACTTGTGATGTGAGTAATGATAATGGGGCTAGGCAGATGGCTTTACTCGAGTCTATCCGACCGAATGACTCGACTCTACTTCCTCCTATAATGTCCGTTCGTTTATTTATATCTCCCTTGCTTAGTGGGGCGTGACCTTTCTTATTCTTCTCAAGTCACGGGACGGAGTTAATGATCGGAAACGCATTTGTTCGTCTTTTTGTTGACCGTTGGGCATAGTTAGCAGCGGTGTGTTCGTTCCTAGTCTAGCTGTACACATTTTCAGACGGGGCTGGCAAATCCTATCAAGATACGTTTTTTTTTAGTTTTACGAAAAATCAACCGGTCAAAGCATATATCACTGTATTTACACAGCTTCCTTAATTATGAAGCATCGGTACTTTCCGTCCCGCAGTGCTCCATTATTAATGTGTGTGTGGCCGCGTGGGAAACCAGTTATTCGCTTGCTCTTATGCTTTTCCTAATAAATGCACAGTTGTTTTATAAGTTTCTCTATTTTACATTGGTTTACTTCTTATTACATGGCATATTACCTCATTAATTTATGCGAGTATCCATTTGTCGGATTTCATAGATGCACCGAGCTCCCATTTGTGGGAGTTCTTCGCTGGGACTATCTATCATGCATTTTGGGTGGCACAGGCCTACCTTCTTTGCACTCTGGATGCCACAAAATTTACACTTCCTGTTAACCACCGTCGGAGCCGCTCTCGGGAAGCTCGACTGCAGAAAAAGAACCCCCCCCTCCCCCCCTGTGCTTCTCAGGAGACCCCAAATTTCTTCTACCCGCGAGGAGGCTTACTTCTCTCCTAGGCCTACGGTGCCCTGGACTCCCCCTCATCCCCTTCTCTGGAGGCAGTCTGGGTAACTTCCTCTTTTGCTTTCACAGGGTACTGCGAGAAAGCACGCAGGCGGCCCAATATTGAACGCTCCCTCGATAGGGCCCCGTCGTTCCGTGCGCCCCTAACGTCCTGCATTCGTGCATTCTCAGTTTCCGGGGTCCGGCGTACTTGCTCCCCACCCCTTCTCTTCCACGATAGATGCCGGTTCGCCGGCCCAAGACTACACAAAAGATACCTCGAAAGGGATCCGTGATGTCTTTGGGGATGGGGGATGGCAACGTGGAGGTTCACACGTGAGAGGGACATGGTCCCTGAGGTGACCAAGCCCCAGACGGTAGAATTTTTCATGGATTCGAACTCTGGCTCAGTGCCAAGCACAGAACCAGAGTCCGCCCCTGTGCAAGCTTCTAAGACGCTTGCCCCCCCCCACCCCCGAGGCCTGACAAGGAGAGAAGGGATCTCCTTCCCCTGGCTGGTGTCCCTGTGATAGCCAAGACCTCCATTTCAGAGAAGAATCTTGATGAACCTGGTTTATCTGGTCTAAGGGCTCCTTCCGGCAGAGGAGAGAAGCGCGTTCATTGGCCATCCACCTCTTCCTCGGCGGGAGCCACGAGGAAGGACGGGTCCGCTGCCGGTTCCGTAAGCGGCCAAACCAAGATCGGCACGTCCGGCCCCAGGCGGGTAGTTATAGACAAAGACCAAAGAAACCCTCTGCTCCTGGCCCCCTTAAGGCCTATGAGCACGGTCGTTTCTGAGCCCAAAAGGAACCAAGGTTTGAGCCAACCCGGACGCTCCCTCGGTACAGCTAGCGGTACAATGAGTTCACAAGTAGTCTTCAGCGCATTATCCAGCCAACAACGGCCGGAGTTCTATCTCCGTGAAACGTACGGCTAGTTCCCTGAGGGTCTTCTCCTCGAAGAGGGCCTGTATCTCCTCCCATCGGGGTCTGAAGGGCATAATTAGTCCTTCAATGGAATTGCCCCAGACTCCGGGCCAAATGGGAAGAGATGCGGAGGCTCGTCTCCTCCCGTTTTCCCTTAGCTATATTTTTGTTGGAGACCATGCTGGGCGCGTGCGCCCTGTTCCCCCTCGCGGTATAAGGGTTTTGCGACGCAACCAACACGGGATGGGGGCCGGGCGGGAGGATGTGCGATTTACACCCGGCATGATGTCTCCCTCCGTTCTTCTCTTCGCTTTAGATACCTCCTTTCAGGCATTAGCTGTGCATCTGCACCTGGCTAAGAGGTATAGTTATTTTTGCATACATTCCACCGTGGGCCGACTTCGACGCGGGCGAGTCCCGCCCCATCGTGACACGGTTGCTGACGCCATTTCTCTTGAGCGGGAGACCGATCTATCTTTGCGCTCTCCGGATGCACAGCCTGATTTGGGGTGGGAGCTAGTCGATGAGCTCCATGGTAGTGATCACTTTCTCATTCAAATATCATTTCCTGGGCCGCTGCCGCATGAGAGCCCGCCCCGGTGGTGCTTGGCCCGCATTTCAGGGATGTCTCAGTCGAGGAGTTTAGGTCGGTAGACGAGACCGTAGAATTCTTTCCTAGCAACCTCATCGACATGGGATTAACTACTATTCCTAGAACATATGGCCATTTTGCACGCCGACCACTCCCGTGGTGGTCAGCCGAGTGTGAGACGGCCCTCAAGCAGAAGCGTTACACCTACATGAGCTATAAGTGATACCCGTCGAATTTCGTCGAGCTAGGGCTAGGTCCCGTTATGTTTCTAAGCACCCCAGCCGTTCTTCTTGGCAGGCATACGTGTCTTCACTTAACGGGAAGACCACTAGCAGAGATGTGGAAGCGAATCAAAATGATTCGGGAAAGGTTCTCGTAGGGACCCCTTCTCGGACCCCGCGTCCGTGGTGGAATCGTTAACGATCGACGCATTCTCTCCATTCTCTAGCCGGGATGCTGCTCCGCCAGCATTCAATGCACGTCGTGATGTCGCGGAAGGCCGCCGGCTGGACTTTACCTCCAAATGGGGAGAATCTTCCAACGACAGATCTAGATGGAGTGAGTTGCGTTCCACTCTCGCTTCGTGCGCGGAGATCGCCCCTGTTCCGGAGATGTACGTACGCCATGCTTCGACACCTGGGCGAGCGAGCTATGACCCCACTGTTAGATTTGTTCAACAGAATCCTGTTAGATGGTATCCTCCCAAACTCCTGGCGAATTGCTACTGTACTAGTTTTTCGCAAACCGTGGAGAGATCACTCTACCCCAGCGGGTTTCAGCCCAATCTTTCTAAACATCTGCGTGTGCAAGTTAGAGAAAGTGGTAAATGTTAGATTAGCCTTTTTTGTGAACAGCTGTGTTCATCTATCTGCTACACAGTACGTATTTAAGCAAGTTCCACCCCTCGTCGGATGCTCTCCTCCGACTGAAAAATGCCGTTTGCGCGGACTTCCTTCGTAGACAACACTACGCCACGGTCTTATTCGATCTGGAAAAGGCCCATGATACAGTATGGCGATACAGTATTCATGAAGACTCTCCACACGATGGGGCGAGGGGACGCATCCGTCTTTATATCTGAATTTTTGCGATCGTCGATTCTGCGTACGGGTGCGGGGAGCCCTTCCCGGGCAAATGGCGCAGGAAGAGGGTGTCCAGCAGGAAAGTGTCGTGTCACACTTTTTGCTGGAGATCACTGGCCTCACCTCGGTGCTGCCGGAAGATGTTCTTGCTACGCACTCTCTTTTGGCGCTGCCCAGATGCCAACTGTGGAGCGTAGACTCCAACAGGCATTGAAACTCGTCTCTCGCTATGCCGAAGCGCACAAGCTTCAGTTGTCCATGGCCAAGACTAAGGTGGTGCACTTCTACCGCCATCCACGGCTCCATCCTTACCCAGACTTGTTTCTAAATGGCGTTCGCCTGAAAGTAGTTGAATCGCAGCGTTTCCTTGGTCTTGTATTTGACGTCATACCCTAAGCCCTTTGGGTTTAGGGCGAGAAAACTCCTTCGAGAGCTTGGTATAAATCGCTGATCCGGTGGCGCCCCTGGTTCTGTCCAGGACGACACCACCTTTGACTATTTGTCGCCACGCTTCTGCTCCCAAAGCTTCTCCAGCGCAGGGAGTATTGCGTTCGGCATTTTTTTAGCACACTTTGTGTCACGCTGGAACCGTGCCAGAGTATACTGATGGCTCCAAGTCCCAAGAGGGGGTTCTGTTTGCACGCCGTATCCCCTCTGTTTGAGGTCAACAGGGCTTTGTCAGGTGCTGCCTCTCTCCTCACGGCCGAGCTGGTTGCAATACACCATTCGGTACGGGAATTAACGCAACATGCCCGGTTCGGAGACCAGATTGTGATTTATAGTGACTCACATAGAGTGATGTCCGGGCACTGGAATCTCCACATCCCGTGATTCGCGCTATCCGTGACGCCACGGTTTTGGCAAGCCGGGCGGATGTCGAGATTATCTTCTCCTGGGTTCCTAGACGTGTAGGAATTGAGGGACTGAGCGCAAAGAGTCCGTGAGTACTGGGTGACCAGACCAGCGTTTCGCTCTTGCCCACACTGATTACATGGCAGGAATACGGGCAGCCCTCCGGCCGCTTGGGAGACGGTCATGTGCCATGCACCTACCACTCCAATGCCGCTATGGCTTCTGGTTGCTTTCTGTCGTTTCCGAATTGGACACACTCGCGGGACGCACCGCCATTTGATGGATGGCTCGCCTGCGCCTTATTGTGATGACTGCGTTGCCCCCCAGACTGTTCGGCACATTCATGTCTGTCCGTTTGGGTGTTCTTCGCGCACGTTACCTGTCCCGGTACCGAGTCAAGCGGTCTCCTTGGTCGCCTCCCATCTTCTTTGCCAAGCAGCCCGCTGGGCTGCCTTGATTTCTGCCAAGTAGTTGGTGTGGGAAAGAGCCAAGCGCTGGTCTAGTCGCCCAGTCCTCGCGGACTCTTTGACGCCCTCATTGAATGACGAGATAAAAATTGGTTGATAATGCCCCCCCCCCCCAAAAAAAAAAAATGAAAGCTAAATACCAACGAAGCGGTATCCCACAAAGTTTGTATGGGCAAAGGAGGGCACACAATTTTCCATGATTATGTGAATGAGGGCTTTTGAGAGACAGCGCTGACAGAGAAGTGGATGATATTGTGCATGGTAGGTATGCTTGGGGGTCTTCTGCCCAGGGAAGAACACTAACTAGCCGAAATGGTACACCGCAGAGCACCCTCATCGGTATGAAGGTCCACCAGGGGTTGACAAAATGGTGGGTAGCTTTGTGGTTTGGAGGGGACTAGTTTTAGTGGCGTTTCTGCCCTTTGAGAAAGCGGTTGAAAAGAATAAATATATTGCGTGCGGTATGATGCCGAAAGTGACCTCGTTATTCAAGAACAATGTTTTGTCTTTTATATAATACTTTAACTTTAACTATAATACTTTAATCGAGGGACTTGTTAACGCCAAATTTTATTGACCCATCAATTTTCAGCCACCCCAGGGTAGTATATTAAATGTGGTTTGGGGGTACTGATAAAAAAAAGCGGATCGTTCTACAAGGTGTCCCAGAAAAAAAGTTAACCGTACTTTGAATTAGTATAACTCTAAACCTATTAGAGATTTTTGAGTCCTGCAAAACAAAACAAATTTACCAACTATTTATCTGTCGATTCTGGAAATTTCATTAAATATACCTTTACGATATTGATAGACAAATGGGTTTAGTGGGGGCGATCAAAATTATGTTTGCGCAAGGAAGTAAAATAATGAAACTTCGAAGTTTAAAATCAACAAATATATTTAAATCCGTTTTTAACAAAAACACGTCTTCATATGGGTAATACAAATTCATTTTTTAATTTCCTAAGCACAGTTGCGCCTATGATCCCATTGATTGAACAACTTTTTTGATTAACTTGTGATTTTCCTTAAGTCTATAGATGTGATAATATCGCTTAACTGGTTGATGCTTTGTGGTGGAGTAGAATACACTTTATTATTTAGATAACCCCATACGAAATAATCGCACAGTGTTAAGTCAGGGGATCTTGGGGGCCATTCAATTGCATGGGGTTGTCAAACGTTTCTCTTAGTTTTGTTCTTACAGCAAGCTGTCTATGAGCTGGTGCGCCGTCCTGAATCCACCAAAGTCTATTAAATTGATTGCCGTAAATCTCGCGGAGTTCCGGGAAGATCCTTTCGTTGATCATGCTCAGGTAGGCAGCGCCATTCAAGTTATTCTCGTAAAACAATGGGCCGACAAGACAGCCATTCCCGCATATTTCATCCACAGAGACACTTTCTGCTAACAAATATGCGTGTCAAAGTAGAATGCTGGAGGGTAGTTCAGCGACGCATATTGCCGAATGTTATGGCTATTTACCTTTCCATTCATGAAAAAAGCTGCCTTGTCACCAATCAAAATGTTTTCCAAGAAACGAACAGGTTTATGGAGAAGCCATTCGACAAATTGTCTACGACGAGGAAAATCAGTTTCAAGAAGCTGGTGTCTTGCATGCATCTTATAGGGATGCCATTTTAAGTCATGTTTATAATGCGGTTAATTGATGACTTTGACAATTGTAACCCATTCTTTCTGACTGATACATGTGGATTTAGAAGTAGTGTCATCTGAACATTTTCAATATTTCCTGTTGTTCTTATGGTTCTCATACGACCCGAACGACCTTTATTTAGATTTAAGCATATTCCTTCATGTTGGTATTTGCGAACCTTTTCCAAAGTGTTCTTATGGTTCTCATACGACCCGAACGACCTTTATTTAGATTTAAGCATATTCCTTCATGTTGGTATTTGCGAACCTTTTCCAAAGTGTGGGCTTGCTTGGTGGGTGCCTACCTGGAAAACGTTGTTCAAATGAATCTTGTACTTGTTTAATACTGCCAGTCTTAATAAAGTTTGTGACTACAAATACGCGTTGATCTTTTGTTAACTGCATGATTAAAAAGGTTCTATGGAAGTAAACTTTTACCCAGAAACGCTTTGATTTGCTTAGTAAGCAATAATGAAGAGACCATAGCACAGCGTGGATGTAAAAACACTGAAAAATGGCCTAGGCTTTTCTTTAAGAATCACACAGTGACCGATGCTTCCTAGGCTCCGTACGCTTCTCTTGAAAGTGCACGGTAGCCTAGGCTTCACTTCATTATTTTACCTCCTTGCGCAAACACAATTTTGATAGCCTCCACTAAACCCATTAGTGTATCAATATCATAAAAGGGAATTTAATGAAATTCCCAGAATCGACAGATAAATAGTTGTTAAATAAAACATTTTTACAGAACCCAAACATCTCCCAAAGTTTTTGAGTTATACTAATTCAAAATACAGTTAACTTTTTTTCTGGGACACCCGGTATAAGGAAATCAATGGTGCAAAAACAACTAAATGTCACAATGTTTATGTACAGAAACGGTAAAAATATGACTGCAGACAACCTTTCGGCGGAAGAGTTTCAAACGTCTTAAATTTACTGCATTGATGGGCAATTTACAATCGGAACCTACTGAGCAAACTTCATTCACATAACAAAAATAAAATAGCACCAATAATCTCAAATGGCACTTACGCATTATGCCTGGACCAGAGTTTAGAGAACCAGGGAAAGAAATACCAAGGAACAGATTCCTTGCCTGGGTCTTCGATAGCGCTTTTATCGGCAATCTGATCATCATTTGTGCTTTTCTGGGAAGCTTCTCGCGACCGAGAGAAGACCCACAAATAATGGTACCACGACTGGTTGTCCTCAACTTGGGCCATTTCGCCAATACTACAATCACGACCCACGGGAGAGGGGTCGGTGTCTTTGCCCTGCTGCTCCTTCGAGCCCCACCAGGAATAAAAGAAAGAGAAATACCAGGCATTCGAACCTCGAATCGGCACCTCAGTACCGCCAGAGTCAGGTTGACAGTAATCGCAAAATGCGACCGTGGGTGCTAAGGCATCGACATTGCTGACGTTGATAGGTGGCCTTGTCTCCGACGCTGTAGGGTCATCGTCGACGCGATCATAATTGGGGGTCTTCTTTTTCACGGGAAGGGGGGCTGACTCTTCGACACCTAAACCCCTATCTGGATCTTGGGCAAACCCTTTACCCGTCCTCATGTCTTTGTCGGCTTTCAAGACATCGTTGACCGCCTTCAACAACCCCGTGACGAGCATTATCGTACTCTCATCGGGAGAAGAGTAATCATAATAGTACCGCCTCCTCCTCCTCTCGAATTCCTTCATGGTTCTTATAGAGGCTTCTCTCTTTTTGGCGGCGTCCGACATAAACCTCCTGGTCTTGTTTCGAAGAGTGTCAAGGCGCTTCACCAGTCGATTCCGCCGAACTCTGTCCAACCCCAGTTTGTCAACAGCCTCTTCAATCTTGACCGTCAACGCCGTTTTCTCTTCGTACTCGGGCGAGACGACTTCTAGCGCTTCCAGGAGGTTAACTACGGCTTTGCGAAACCTGAGGACTTGGAGGGGGTCGAATGATTGCGAAACCGAGATTTCACTCTCGGACTCATTCGTGGGGTCGACCAAAATGGAATCTTGGCCCGAAGGAATCGATTGCTCAAGTATCGGAAAGAGAGTTCCTGACTCCAGCTCAGCGTGTGGCAGATCAAAGTCCTTCGCCTTTCGAGGGAACCTTAATTCTACTGGTAGATTAACATAAACATCTTCGCCGTCCTCCCAGCGGCGCTGCAAATTCAAAGCAGCAAAATGCACCTTCTGTAGGAACTCGGGAAAAGCTAAAAACGAAAATAACGAGATAATAAAAGTAAAATGAAAAAAATGTATATATATATATATATATCTTCAACTTCTATTACATTCCCAGTGTGGTCAGCGCACATCGCAGCTAAAGCTATCCGGCCAATGAAGCACCCATCATAACGAAGGGGTATCATGTGTTGTAGCACCTAATCCAATCAGAGTTCATCTCTGACCAGAAGGCTCCAAACTTGCTTCTCAGTCGGTCCTTTCCCTCTCTCAAACACTCGCATAATCGACTCACCTTCTACGAGGTCTTCCAACTCTCCTATATTCTGTCTATTTCATCTATTTTTCTTCCATGCCTATACCAACTCAGAACAATGTTACAACCTCGTGCACGCCATAAGGCTCTTTCTTACCCAGTCGTTTCTCACTTTCTACACTTCACACACCAAGCATCTCAAATTGTGCATTTGCACCACTCACACTTGAGATCTTTCCTTCTTCCATGCCATAGTTTCACTCCCATACATTCACGTTGGCACCAGGATACTCTCATGTACCTTCCTTGCATATTTCCGAGACTTACCTACCATTTAATATCTTGTGGTCGCAACCGGTTTCATTGGCACATTCCTGGCATATTTTCCAGAGACCTTCCTACCATTTAAAATCTTGTGGTCGCAACGCGCCTCATCAACATGACTAAGAAGGGCGGTCAATAAGTTTTACAATTCTAATATAAGGAAACGAGATATGAGGAAAAGTGTTTTATTATTTTTCAATGTAACTACCCTCGACTTCAATGCACTTGCGCCACTTGTCCCTGAGGCTTCGAATTCCCGACAACCAGAAATCTCCCGACTGCTGTTCAATCCACTCTTGGACGGCGAGCTGGAAATCTTCATCGTCCCCAAACCGGCGTCCACGCAGTGCAGCCTTGAGCTGGCGGAATAAAAAGTAGTCGCTAGGGGCAAGATCTGGACTGTAGGGGGAATGGTTGAGCTCCTCGAATCCGCACTAGCGCAGGGCAGCTTGTGCAACTCTGGCCTTGTGGACTTTGACAACGTTGAAGTTGATCATGGGGCGTGAGGTTTCTAGGGACCCAACCGTCAGAGACCTTGGTCATGGCCAAATTGTCGTGGATGATGTTGATAACACTTCCATGTGATATTCCAAGTTCTCGCTCGATTTCTTCGATTTTCGAGGATCATCCTCTCCACACGGGCCACATTGTCCTCGTTGGTCACGTCTGACGGGCGTCCTGGACGGGGGTCATCTTCAAGGGACTCACGACCATGGCGGAACTCCCTATTCCAGCGAGCAATGGTTGCATAGGAAGGGGCGGTGTCGGTGTACACTGCAACCATGCGTTCATGGATCTCTTTTGCATTCTTGCCTTCCTTGGTCAAAAATTTGATCACTGCACGGTGCTCAACCTTCTCCATTGTTGAAAATTTTGTGACTGACAATCTGCGATCAGCTACTGCTTAACAAAATAGACGAGGTAGGAGCGTGCGGCTGCAGGTACTGACTTATCATAACTTGTCCTAACACCCCCACAAACAGCCATCCCCCTTCCTGTTTTGCTCTACCGATTCGCAAAACTTAGTGACGGCCCCTCGTATAATTTACGATCACCAGATCCAAAGGGTAAGGGGGAGGGGGTATAGGAGGCCCCTTAACGATATGAGTGAGTGTTTCGTGCTTGCGCAAGATTAGGGGGATCAAGAAGAAAGAGTTTAGTGTTACCTTGGTCTTGGTTACATCTGAGCCATGTATTTTGGGAGGATAATCGAGAAACCTGATCTTAGTAGTTGAGCTAGAAGTAGTGATTGTAGTGGGGATATTTTATCAAGTTGGAGTGGGGGGAGGGGGGGGGCGGTTGGTGTGGCATTGGTTTGATGTTTTGCTCAAGTATTGGGGGCCTATCATGTTTAAATGAACTCCAATTGCTTGGATTTTGCTTTATGTGCACTCAAATAATTTTAAGTACTTTGTTCTATGTAGTGTTTAGAGCTTGTCTGCGATGTACAAAGCTGGTGGTGCGTAATTGAATGAATTGTTTGCTCAGTGAGTCCTGTTGTCCAAGTGGTGTTTGTGAGTGCTTTTAGACCATCAAGTTTCTTTACTTTTTGTTACATTAAAAATATGTGCAGTGAAGGTCATGTGAGTGCCGCGTGTCATTCTCAGGAGTAGGAGTTACAGTTAAAGGTTTTGGCTCAGTCATTTATTATGATTGGTGTGTTTTGTTGATTCGTGAAAGTGTGAATGAGGTTACTGATAATTTGAGGGCAGAGGTTGTCATTTGGTTTGTGTGAGCCATTGTTTCAGTAGCGTTCTGCCTGCTATTTCGATTTGGGGAGGTGAGATATCGTCAAGTGTAGGTGTTAGGATAATTGGGACTTGTGGTTGTGGAGTTTCGTTTCGATTCACCAACCTTCCTTTATCCAGGAGGTTCTCCGACCGGATAATGAAATCTACATAAAGGTCAGTATGACAATCGCTGGTGAGACTGAGAGCACCAGAGGCCGGTCCTCTCTGGGGAGGAAGTATTTATGTTGTTGACACCAAACAGCGTTCAGGTTTAACCTTCGTCACCCCGGGACAGATGGACCTATTCTGCGTCAGAGGTATGTGGATATAGATACCCATCGGCAAGATTCCTTGGAACAAAGAGTGTGTGTGTGTTGTGCTGCGAAGACGGGAGAAAAGAAAGCTGTGTTATCATTGCTTATGTGTGTGATGGAAAGTGTAAGATATACTCACCCAAATACAGGACTGAACAGAGCGCGCCTACCAGTCAGGTAGCCAGATCTCTACGTGAGCTGACGTCTGTGTCCGCTTATGCCGAGATTCGGGATCGAACCCAGTACCACGACGTTGGGAGATCAACGCCGTATCCGCTCGGCTAGCATGCGCTCTTGGTTGTGGAATATCATGAGCGAATAGGTTGAAAAGTAGGGATCAGAGGCTGGCAACATGGAGGATGCCATTGTGAAGTGGTAGTTTGTGTGTTTCACTCTCGATAGAGACTAGAAACTTCACTTGTTCAAAGTTGAGACCACGAACTTTAATATCACGTTCCACTCCACACCCTAAATACTGACTCCTTACATACACCATGTCAAAGGCTTTGATCAACATTTACACATTCCGCTCACTCCCACTTACACTCTCATCCGTCTGCTGACCGTTCCCTTTCCTCTTGACCCATAGAAAAGCTGGAATCCGGGTGAGGCCCCGGAACCAGGTACTATCGAGGGGTTTGTTTACCTGTCGACGCTATAAAATCGGTGACTGCCGAGGGAAGCGAAGTTCCGGGATCGTCGAAATACGTCAGAGTGTAAGACATTCCTGGCTGGAAGGAAGGAGGGTAGGGATGAGGAGAAAGAAAGTAAGACAATCAGGAAAGGAAACACCGCCTCTGGCAACGAAGTTAAGTCACATCGGGTATGGTTAGTCATCGAATGGTGGCTCGAGATTTGGGTCGACTTCATGGCAGTAGGTAGCCATACGCTGTGGTTTGGATCCCACGTTAATCCTTAGGTTCCAACCCCACTGAAACATGAGAGGCCTCTTGAGTAAATGCCGAGGGGTTGTAACCCCGCTAGCAAATGAGCACAGATCAGTGGTAAACCCCCTGCCAATTTCTTTTCTTTTACGAATCTCTCAGGTGTGGTTCAATCACCCACGCGTGAAGTGGATGGTGAGGTTGGAGTAGAAACCCCCGACTCGATCTTATAATAATCTCATAAATGTATTGATTCTGAATTGTGCCGCGAACTTCCTTGTCCCGACCTGCCTCAAGGCAGCCCCATTCCACCAACTACTAAATCCAACTTTTCTTTTTCATTCGGGTCACGAATCCTGCCCCTGGCCTCGGCAGACAGGACGCGGTTTTACCAGGGATTCACAACTGCGTGTATTAATAATTTTGTGTGTGAGGGAGCGTTGGGCATGCAGCGAATATGCTCGACTGTGCCTGGTTCCCTGTAGCAGCGAAACCAGATCTCTGTTGCTCTTTTCCTACAAATTTAAAGCGAAAACCAACGAGAGCATCTCCAGAGTTTGTAAGAAGAGATCTGTGAAAATGTGTAACCGCAGATACTTATGCAGGCATTGGGGCTAGGAGGGAAGGCATTCCACCAGATGTAAGCTGCAGCATTGACCTAATGCTATACTTGCGGGGGAGAGCAATAGAAAGACCATGGCAAGGGGAACCAGGGTTGGCAAATAAACCAAGGTCTGCTGACCAAAAAATCGCATGCCCTCATTTATTGATTTATGACCACACTTAACATAATATAGCCAAGCCTAGTATATATAGCCTACCATACCCTCGAGTAGAATAACCTTGCATAGCTTAGCCTATTAGGGCCTTGGTTAGCTAGCTTATCGTAGCCTAACATAGTATTACTTACCATAGCCTTCCCTAACCTATTATACTTTAGCCTACCCTAGCATAGTATAGCCCTATCAAGCCTAGTATAGCTTAGCATAGCATTAACTATCCTAGACAAGTATAGCCTATACTATCCTATTATAACCTAGTCAAGCATAGCTTAGTATTGTTTAGCCTAACATACTATATGCTATCCTAGCATAGCATTTTATAGCCTAAATTAGCATAGTATATCTTACCCTTGTACATTATACCTTAGCATAGTATAGCCTATTCTAGGCTTGCCTAGCATATTATATCCTAGTCTAATCTAGCAGAATACCCGCCGAATAGTTATGATGTTCTTACCTTAATATAATTATTAAACTAATTAATATTATAAAAATAGAGAGAGCTATTCTTTTTTCTAGGTTATTCTAATGTTTGTGGCGTTTGTTTGTTTTTAAAACCCGAGATATGAAAAAAACAAGAATAAAACCCGGGTTTAATGGGGCTTTTTCAAAAATTTTCGTTTTTTGCCAACCTTGGTGGGAAGCAGGTATGATACCCCCCCCCCCCATATCAAGAGAGGTGAGAAGGGACTGGTAAATAAAGTGTCAAAGAAAAAAAGTAAAAATGTCTAGAAATAATAAAGCCCAGGTAGCCTCAATCTAGTTTGAGACTATCGGGAGCACTTGAGAATCCTCCAGATGTAGGTGTAACAGTCGACACGCCCCCCCCATACCTCGGTGTGTGTGGGGGGAGGGGGTAGAGGTCAACTCGATGCACTCTGATGGCACTGGGGCCGAGAGGGTGTATAAGTGCGGAAACGAGGCCGTGGGGCGCCTGCGGCATCTCCAGGTTCTAGCTGTAGCAGCGGCATTATTGAATGACCTGAATGTTGGGTTGTCTGAATCTTGGTATGTTAGAGTAACACCGAATGCTGTTGTCGTTTTGTAGAAAAAATGCTGTTTAATGATGTAGTAGTAGTGGTTCGCCAACCTGCCTTTATTCAAGCGGATCCCGATCGGATAATGAAATATATAAAAGTCAGTCAAGGCCCGGTCCTCTTTGGGGAGAGGTGCCAGGAAGTATTTATGTTGTTGACACCAAACAACGTTCAGGTGGAACCTTCGTCGCCCCGGGTCAGAGGGACCAGTTCGGCATCAGATGTATGTGGATATAGATACCAATCGGCAGGATTCCTTGGAACAGAGAGATGTGTGTGTGTGGGTGTGTGTGTTGTGCTGCGAAGAGGGAGAAGAAAGAAAGCAGTGTTGTAATTGGCTATGTGTATGATGAGAAGTGTTAAGATCTACCACAGGGCTGAGCACAGCGCGTCCACCAGTCAGGTAGCCAAATCTCTACGTGCATTGACGTTTGTATCCGCTCTTGCCGGGATAGAACCGGGTACCGCGACATTAGCGGATCAACGCCGTATCCACTCGCTAGCAAAAGCTCTAGTTTGATGGTGTAAATGAGTAGCGGTCGTCTCCCTAGCTGGAAGAGGTGGGGAGAGATTTTGAGGTGGAGACAAACGTCAGGTTCTGTTGCTGCCAGAATTCGAGTCTGATGATTTATCGTGTTAGAGCTCCTGCTGCGTTGGTAGTTTGGGCGTTCGGGTAGAATGGTTACTCACCTGGGTAGCTGTTAAGCGCAATGTTTGGGTCCTGAGCAGGAATTGGTTTAACTGGGTGGAGAAAGCAACCGATCACTGTGTGGCTGTTCGTGATGTTTTGCCGAGGTGTATTACTAAGAGGAAGTTGGAAAACTACTATTATTGAGTATTATGCTATCGATTTATCGGGGTCGAAAGCTTCACTTATGATTCCTCTTGCCATAATGGTTCTGTGACTTTTAATGAAGCTTTCGTGTAAGAGTTTGTAATTAATAGTTCACAAAGGGAAGGGTACTAGTAGTATTGGTCCGGGATAAACCCCACTTTCTCGTAGAATGGTCTAAAAAAAAAACGATACTTGTATGAACCGTGGTGATATTGGTGAGTTATTGAATGGTAAATACACCGCCTTGCTGAATGAACATGATAAATTGATGGTTCGATTTCGCTGAGAGAAAATCGATCTATGATGGTAAGAAATATTAAGCCTCAGCAAGCAAACCTGATTGAAATCTTCATTCGCTCGAAGCACCATCATTGACCAGTACTCCTTCACTCGATGGATTCCCTTACATTCCGGGACTTGCGGATAATCCACGATTTCGTTCATTATAACCACTTCTTTCTTGCGTTCGTTCACATGAAATCGTCTCTTAAAGACGTAGTCTCGGTTGGCGAAGAAATGCTGGAAATTAAAAGCATTTGGCCATAAGCTTGTCGAAATTACCTAAGGGGAACTTGAAAGTTCTTACTGTCCAAGACGCTTTTACACATTGCCAACAAAATGGACCATATGTGGTACATCGATGGTTTTAAATAAGTTACTGCGTTGGGAGTAATCGCATGTAAGTGGGAAAACATTAAGGGCGACGTTCACCGCATTTGATACTGGATACTTTACTCCTCTACCCTTTGTGAGCAATACCCCAACATCTGGAGCCTACACTCCTTTCCTCACACCATCCTCTCTACACCTCCAAAGTCAGAGTGCATCATCCTATACTATAATATCACTCCCCCTTCCCTTGCCACTACACCGCATAGTTTCAGACCACTACACAACAAACATCTTGTGGAGCTCTCGCTAGCATAGTAGATACAGGCATTGGATTTCTGACGTCGAGGCAACGGGTTCAATCCCAGCGAGCACAGATACAAAACTTTGGGCGGCATTGGGAGGATATGCTGATACCACCGCGGAGTTAAGTTGCTCCGCACGCATCATTATATACATATCCAATCACAACACAGCTATCATTCCTCTTCACATCACAATATAACCACTCTCTCCTCTATTCCTGAACCCTTCCTATGGAGTATTGCATCACCTATGGGGGCACTTATGTATATCCACATACCTCACACAAAGAATCCTTGAGAGCATTGACCAAGCACAACCACATAGAACACTGTAACAGTAGACCAGTAAAACTTTTGATGCTGACTCTGAAACAACCTCACCAACAAAATATACAACACCAAGAGATGACTGACCAGACATCAAATATAAAAAAGAACGTCGAATGGGGTTCCACAAGGGTCGATGCTGTCTCCCACCCTCTTTAGCCTATACATGCATGACATACCTGCCCCCCCCCCCCACTCAACCCAGATACACATAGCTTCATATGCAAGTGACATAAATCTCACAAGTAAGCAGTGAAGCAAACTTAGCTACTCATCTCCTCCAACACAACCTCAACACACTACACACCTGGTTCACCACTAACAGACTAAAAATACACCGAACCAAATTTACAACTATCCTCACACTACACCCCAAAAATACTTGCCATAACTTACAATACATTAATAACATTCAAATAGCATGACACAAACAAATGAACAACAAGACTTAACGCCCTCAAATCCCTCGCCCAACCAACATTACAACAAAACAAGAATGACTACAGCTTATAAACAATTCCTACGCTCGTGGATGGGCTAAGCAAGCCCTACCATACTTGGGTCCTTAACCTCTTTCAAATATCCCAACACTCCCTAGACCATAACAAAACAAAGCCCTAAAACAATTCCAGAGTGCACAGCTCACCACACACACACCACTTACACTCCAAAGCAAAACTCTTCAAGGTTAAGGCTCACTTTGACGAGAGGCACACAAATACTAGCCACAGTACCAGAGCACCCCCTGCACAGGAATGTGGTTGGTGTAGTCATCCTGTAGTTGCAGTGAAGAGAGTCGGCTGCCAAGTACTTTCCCCACCCAATACCTCCTCTGTCCATTGCCGCGACCGGGTGACTCCTGCCACTCGGTCAGGTTCTGTTAAGAGGCCAGAAGAGCGTCAAACTACCAGAGGTGGAGGGTACCCTAAGTAGGGTGATCACTTATACATGCCCCCCCCCCTTTAAGTTGTAGCAGGGGTGTTGTTACCCAGCTAAACCTTCCAGCACCTTGCAGGCAAAGAGAAAACCCTTTCACTTTGACCGGTCACCCCAGCAACAGTTCCGATTTTATCATCCTTTATGTCTGTTCAACAAAACCAACGAGGGAATCTCAAGATAAAATTTGTAAGGAGAGATCTGTAAAGAAAGTGGTGGAGTTGGAAGGAGTGAACATGTGTGGAAAATATATAGCCAGAGATCCCCCTGTAGCTATTGGGACCGGGGGTAGCAAACTGCCAGGGTTTGGGGTGGGGGGGAGAGGCAAACAAGCCTCAACTGACATCCTCTTACAGGTGTATAAAAGGATGGATGAGGAGAATAAAGATGGGGGAGGAGAGAAAAGGGTGGGACGACTCAAGACATGTTCAAACCCACCACTATAACGTAGCTAAGGGGGGGGAGGTGAGGCCCCTACCACAAGTAACCAGGATGCAAGTGCAAAATGTCCGGCCACAGGAGCACGATCGGGAGCATGTTTATGCGGCTCTATTTGGACCAGCATGGCACTATCTACGGGGATCCTCAGAGTCCCCTCCGCCCAGGAGGGAGAGCCCTTGTTTGTTTGTTGGGGTGTTTTTTTGGGGGGGGAGGGGGCAGTACCCCCCATCAGGGCCCTACACAAGAGTGGAATTCGGCTTGGGGGGTGGTGTTACTGACAAGCACTGATCCACTCCATGGGGGTCCCCTCATTCCACCTGGGGTCTTTCAAGGTGGAAGCTCCTGATGGGAGGGGGAGGGGGAGGCAGGTGAGCCAGTATTCCTCTGCTACACTTTTCTGGGCGTCAGCGCATTGCCACTGGCCGGAAGCACCCAGGGAACTGAGCCACCCCCACCACACAGGACAGCCACAATACTTTGATTGAGAGAACCTGGGAGGCCCCAAACAGGTGTGCTGCCATTCACTGTCCCTTTGAGGGGAACCTCCTTCTGGGGGAGGGGGGGATGACCTCAAACTAGAGAAGTAGGTGAATGGAAAGAGCACTCAGGAGAGGACATCTCTTTGCAATGGTGGGGTGCGGGCTGGTGATGCGCAATTAACAACAAGGAAAGAAGGTACCCTAGGAGACCTTACGGTCCATTCAAAGAGGGTACCATTGGACTTGCAATCGAGCGGGCACAAGGCTGCTCAATTGTTTTGCGTCCCTAAACGGCCACTTTTCAAGACCTTGTCTAGTCTTGACTTGAACTGGTCAACAAATTCACTGTTGACAACTTCCACTTACCGCAGATACTGTACGTGAAAAAGTTTCCACACAGATTGCGGTTGTAACGCTTCAGTTCAAGTTTGAAGCCGTGATTGCGCGTTCTGTTCTCACTCAGTGTGAAAATATCCCGGTAGTCAACATTGTCGAACCCTCGAAGTATTTTGAAAACTTTGATGAGCTGACCACGCAGTCTACGGGTTTCCAGCGAGAACAGATCTAATTCCCATAGTCTATCCTCATAACTTTTATGTCGGATAGAGGGAATCAGCTTGGTTGCCCTGGCTTGTACGCGTTCCAATCTCGCGATGTCCTTTCGCAATGAAGGACTCCAAAATTGTACCTCATACTCCAGGTGCGGTCGGACAAGTGAGTTGTACAGGCACAGTACAATCTCCTGGTTCCGATAACCAAACTGGCGCTTAATATAGCCTAGCATCCTTTGGGCCTTTTTCTCCGCCTCAATGCACTGTTTCGAGAACTTGAGGTCACTAGTGATTGTTACACCCAAGTCCTTCTCAGTGTCACTCGATTCAAGAGCAGTGCCCTTAAGGATATACTGAGATTGGGGGTTTCTGTGGCCGATATGCATCACTTTGCATTTCCCCACGTTAAAAGGCATTTGCCACGTGTCCGACCACTCCCCAATCTTCCCAAGATCTTCCTGCAGGCGGGCAGTATTTCCATCCTTTGCAACGTTCATACCAAGCTTGGTATCGTCGGCAAATTTGGAAATCTTGGCAACCATGTCACCGACAATGTCGTTGACGTAAATGATGAATAGTAGTGGTCCCAGGACAGAACCTTGAGGCACCCCGCTAGTAACGGGCACCCACTCAGAAGACTGTCCATTTACCACCACCCGTTGCCGTCTGCCACTTAGCCAGTTCTCGATCCAGCCGGCTACCTTTCCGTCTATGCCAAGCGCTCGCACTTTCCGGAGAAGGCGGCGGTGTGGTACCTTATCAAAGGCTTTCTGAAAGTCTAGGTAGACCACATCCACCGCCTTGTCCCGATCGTGCTCACTGAAAACGAAGTGGAAGAATTCTACAAGGTTCGTCAGGCATGACCGTTGCCTTCGGAAGCCGTGCTGGGAACTCTTCATTAGCAGGTTTGACTGTAAATACGACGTCACTTTGTCCACCATGATGCTTTCCATGAGTTTACCGACTATCGAAGTCAGACTGATAGGTCGGTAGTTCGACGGTTGGTTACGGTCTCCTTTCTTGAAGATAGGAGTCACCTCCGCCTCACGCCAGTCTCTAGGAACGCATCCGGTCCGGATTGACATGTTAAAGATAGCGCACAGATGTCGTGATACTTCATCGCACACTTCTTTCAACACTTTAGGTAGAAACCCGTCCGGTTCAGGGGACTTATTCGTCTTTAGGTCAGCGATCTTTTTCTTTATTTCTCCTTCGGTGAAGTCCATTGCCTCCAGCTTTTCCCCCGAGTAGGAATCCGTCGGCTGGGGAATGGGACCACACTCTTCAGTAAACACTGAAGAGAAGTAGTCGTTGAGGAGGTTAGCATTTTCTGCATCTGAATGCTTTAATGTCCCCTCCTCATTCCTCAAAGGGCCAATCGTTCGACGGATTGGTTTACGGCTGTTTACATATCCCAAGAACTCCTTGGGATTCTCTTTACAGAGTCTCGCCACTCGGAGTTCCTCAGACCGCTTAGCCGCCCTTATGCTGGACTTCTCTCGTGGCTAGCCTCCGGTATTCGTCAAAGTCACCCGAGATCTTCGATTGCCGGTACACATTTCTCTTCTCCCTAAGCAGTTGCCCGATTTCTCGATTAAACCACTTTGGTTGAACAGAAGACCGACGGGGGCATTTCAGAGGGATAAAACGCGATTGAAGACTCATGAATGTGGTTTTGAAACTGTTCCAAGAGTCTTCAACAGCATCGCACTCTTCTAGCCTCACGTCAGTCAGTCCCGCGCGTAGACCTGCAAAGTCTGCTCTTCTCAAATCGAGTTTCCTTGATTTACTAGTTGCAGGCTCTGCCTTGGGGACTTTGACTACAAATCTAATTAGTCGGTGGTCACTGCCACCGAGCTCTTCGCCAACAGAGAGGTCCTCAACGATGTCATCCTCAGAGGTGAAAACCAAGTCGAGGATATTGTCTCCTCTCGTTGGCTCTCTCAACCATTGAGTGAGGAACTCGTTGTTCGTGAACTCCAGGAGTAGTGCGTTCTCGCCACAGGGTTCTCTGGTTTCCCAGTCAACTTGTGTGTTGAAATCACCCATGACGATACACACTCTGTCTTCGACAAGTTCTCCTAGTAGCTGGTACAGATCTCTGTCCTTTTCAACGAGTTGGGCAGGAGGTCTATAAAGCAGCAGGGTCCTGTATTTGGCAGGACCTATCTCTAGTTCAACACCTAGTAGTTCATGGTCGGATATGATGTTGCAATCCGTCGAGTTGAGAGTATCCTTGACATACAACATCACACCGCCACCCTCTCTGTCTGGCCTATCTTTCAGGAAGAGCTGGTAACCGGGAATCGTGAATTCACCTTCAAAATCTCGGCTTGAGGTTTTTATCCACGACTCCGTTATGGCCACCATCTCAGGTTCCTCTGGTACTACGAGGCCACGGAGCTCAAGAAACTTATTCCTGATTGACCTCGCATTGAACAGAAGAACTTTGAGGGAGTCCCCTAGTGTAGGACTCCCTACGCTCTTCCGTTTCCCGGCTTCTCTCTTTTCGTGGTCACACCCTTTTTGACGACCTCCGAGAAGGTCGTTCCAGGAGTGACACGGGCATGCTGGCGCACGTCTGCTTTCGCTCTGTTTCGAACGCTCCTTTGGGTGCGTTCCACGACATCTTGAATTAGATTGGCGAGAAAGGCCTTCCCTTTAAAGGAGAGATGTACCCCGTCCCTTTGGTAGAGGTCGTCTCTACCGATAAAGGTACGATAGGGGTCCACGAGAGATTAGTGTGTCCTAATGTGGTGCTTGTGAAAGTGCGGAGGGCAATGAATTTTGCTGTATATGTTTTGGGTGTAGTGTGCAATGATCATGTGCGTATTGTTGGTGAGACCTAATATTATAGGCGTTTTATTGAGTGGGATGCAGTAAGTTTGTAGGCTAATGTTACGGTGGTGGATTGATTCGTGCATGAGTGAGGTGAATACTGTTAAGTGTGGATTTATGTATGAGATTGTCATTCTGTTGTTTTGAAGCGAGAGTTCTAATTGTGGCACATGTTTGTATGTTTTCATTGGCTCTGGCTATGTTGCTAGGCTATTGTGAGGTCATCTGCATATGATTGTACCATTACAAGATGAGTGATGTCATGCATGACGAGGTTAAAGTAGGGAAAGAGGATGGCCCCTCGCCAGACAAGTTTACAGTGGCATGTAATTTGAGTTTGGCTGGTTGTGAATGACTCTTGCTAGTCTGTTTGAAAGGAAGTTGGTGGAACATTTCTTGTCACTTTTGTGGATGAGTGCGTTTAGTAAATTTTGAATAGAGGTTTATTGGGAGACTGTCAAATGCTTTGTTTGTCTATGTCTAAAAGTATGGTTCCTTGTGGTGGTGGATTTTGGTTAAAACCTACTATGTATTGTATTAGAGTAGTGTAGACTTTGATAGTTCGATACAAGAGAAGCTATTTTTTAAGAGAATGGCATTTTATTTTTGATGACATGTACAGGACTAAATTTTGGAGCATCACAACCACCTAGCAGATAGGAAATACCTTACCATTATGAGGTGTGCCAGTCCAAGTTGAAAATATTCCTTCCATTATTATTTTTTGTTGGATTTTTTCTTTCTCTTATTTTGTATATAACCCTTGGCACACCGATGACTTCTTACCGGCACAAGAAGCCAAATGCCCAACTAACTAAATGTTTCTCCAGCTTCTTTCCTATGGCAATCGCATCCTGTACAACCCATTATCTGCCATCAATGATGCAGAAGTACAACCCATTATCTGCCATCAGTGATGCAGAAGTAGAAGTCTCAGTAAATAAAAGTCCACTATTTTTCTTTCTCTAGTTTGGATTTTTTTGGTTTTCTGCTAAAAATGGTTAAAGATTCATTTGTTAAATATAATATGTAGTTTTGTAAGTAAAATAACTAAAAAAAAGTTCTCTATGATTTTGTGCATTATTCATAAGAGATTAAAAATCAATAAAAGAATTATCTTTAATTTTATATCCTTTTATGTGTTTTAGTCAATTAAAACAATTATGAGATTGCGCATTCTAATGTATCGGGGCGAGAGAACATTTTATACTAAAGATTTGGCCTATTTTGGCACACACGCACTTAGAAAGGTTGAACACCCCTGTCTTAGATCAAACTTTGTCAGTGTTTGGACAGTTTATGGATGGACCGTGATGCTCCTCCGAAAATAGTTCTGTACTTGTGATCAAAAATAAAAGGTTTTCAAAAACAGCTTTCAATTGCAGAGTATGTGCAGTTGAGGACTGGGTTTACAGCCCCGTGTTGAGAGGGATTCAGTGACAACAAAGTGATTCCCATAATTACAAAACCTCTGAAATGTCCTTACCGGGAACTTGACCAACCAATACATCAGATCCGAATTGCTACTGGGGTGGGAACTTATGACCTTCAGTTCCAGGGCCGAGGAATCCCATTGAGTTCTGAATGATGGATTTAGCTGAGTTTCCACAAATGCGCTGAGACTCGCATCTTCGTAAGTTCCGAAAACTACCGAAAGAAAGAAATTTCATTCACACATTGACAACCTTATAAAGAAGATTCTGAGCTTGAATTCTAGGCATTTTTATGGGTGGGAAGATCTCTAGTGTTAACCTGTATTAATCACGATGCGCAACGGTGTGCGTCTGTACTACTGTGCACGTCACGTGCATATGTGATGTCATAAGCGTTGGCCTGCGAGCGTAAACAACATGGCGTCTTGTTCAACAAAATGGCCTCCCAAACTTGAAAGTGATCTAGTTTATGAGAAGTGTAAGAGAGATACATATTGATATTTGGTGTGAATTGACGGAGCTACCTAAAACTAAGCAGGCACTTGCTATCCATTTGTCTTTATCTGGCCGAGTTAGGGCTGCCTCCTCTGAGATAGATGCATCGGACTTGAAGAATGAAGATGGTGTTAAGACGTTGCTGAGCAAATTTGATAGATTCTTCATGGTTGACAAAGGGTGGCGACAGTGTGCAGCCTTTCAGAAAATGTATAATTTGCGTAGATCTGAAGCTGTGGATATTCCTAAATTTGTTATCGAGTTTGAACACGTGTACTACGAGTTTACCAAGCAAGATATGACTCTACCCGACTCGGTAATGGCATTTATGCTTTTGACTTCCTGTAATTTGTTAGACGACGAACAGCAGCTAATAATGTCCGCCATTACAGACGTGACATATACTAACATGAAATCCGCCCTCAAACGAATTTTCGCCGGTGAAATGGGTTCAAAGTCGAGTGTATCCCCGGCCAATGTTGAGGTCAAAAATGAACCCGTGTTCGAATGTCAGAGTAGCAACGTTTTACGTACGCGGTAACCGACGTGGACGGCCATTTTCGTAAGGTGCTACAACGAGGGGGAGCGGCCGCCGGCTTCAACCCAGTGCTGCCGACCGTCCGCGGTCCGGTAGTAGAAGACAAAACCCTCTCGGTCCGGACGGCAGTGTTTGCCGGTGTTTAGTGTGTGACTCCCGGTTTCATTGGGCAGGTGATTTTCCAGATGCCTACGAGAACGGTGGGGCTAGCGGTTATTTGGAAAATCGTAGTCAGTCTGAGACGGTGCAGTTATCGTTATTTATAGAATTTACCAGTACGGAAAGGCATGCGAAGAAACTACACACACTAGTCAATGAAGCAAAAGGTTGTGCTGTTCTGGATTGTGGGTGCTCAGCGACTGCGTGTGGTTCTACGTGGTTGGAGGATTACCGTAAAGAATTTAGTGAGTTTGAACGAGACAGTGTGACAGAATAAGAATCGAAATCCACGTTTATTTTTGGTCATAGTGTCACGTATTCTTCACTAAAGCGGGTTACTCTTTAGTGTTCAATTGTATGAATCAATGCTACTGTAACCACTGATGTGGTATCCAGTAATGTTCCTTTGCTCCTAAGCAAGCGTTCAATGAAGAAAGTAAAGATGTGTTTGAACTTCCAAAATGACACGGTAACAGCATGCGGTAAAACTATTCGGTTAAAGTCCTCATCATCAAGTCACTACCTGCTGCCGCTTTCTATGACTAGGCCGATAGTATCGCCTTAGTGTGTGATAGTGGTGATGTCAAGCAGGTTGCTCTTAAACTACACAAGCAGTTTAGCCATCTGACATCGTCGAAGTTGATTACTCTTCATTAAAGATGCAGGAATTAAGAACACAACTAGAGAAGGCGATTACTACTGTTACTGATAGTTGTGAAGTTTGTACTCGTTTTAAGAAACCTAAACCTCGACCGATAGTTAGCATTCCAATGGCGTCCAAGTTTAATGACGTAGTGGCCATTACTACCCCTTGGTGATGATAGATCTTGCGAAGCGCCACTGTAATAAAAGATAAATGTGCTTCTACTGTCACCAGAGGTGTATTTCTCAGTTGGATCGTTCTTTTTGGTGCACCAAGAAAGATCTTGTCTGACAACGGCTGTGAATTTAATAACAGTGACATGCGATCTTTGGGCGAAGCATTCAATGTGAAGGTTATGACAACTTCAGCAGAGTCCGTGGAGCAATGGTGTTTGCGAGCGACAGAACGCAGTGATCGGCGACAGCGTCAGTAAAATCATGGCTGATACTGACTGACTTGGCAGTAGCCCTAGCTTGGGATATAGCAGCAAGAAATGTACTCACCCAACAGCTCTGGCTTCCCACCTAACCAACTTGTGTTTGGTACCAACTCTGCTATTCTCAGTGTGTTAACGAATGATCCACCAGCGTTAGAAGCAGCGACACCATCGAAAATTGTGCGTGATAACCTGAATGTTCTCTATGTGGCCAGGCAGGAGTTTGTTAAAAAGGAATTGCGTGAGCGCCTAGCTAGAGCCTTGCGTCATAACGTTCGATCAACTGATGTGGATAATTTGCAAAATGGAGACGAAGTGTTCTACAAGAGGAATGATAGCCATGAGTGGCACGGGCCTGGCATAGCGATAGGGCGTGACGGTAAACAAGTGCTAGTAAGGCATGGTGGTGTCTACGTACGAGCACACGCCTGACGTCTCACTCGTGTTCCCAGTGTCATCAGTGCAGGGCACTGGGATGCAAGAGAGCACTCCTGATGCCCGCAGCGTTCAGCAGCACCCCAAGGAATCTGGTACTGCAGTGTTACCCGTCCTCATGAGTCTGAATCTTCAGGTGATCGAGTTGACAAGCCTCACCACCACGTAGAGAATAATGATGTGCGTGAAAGACAGCCAGATGTTGCTGGTGTTCCTGGGCCACCTAAGGTTACTGTTGGCCAGATAATTAAAGGAATACATTCTGAAAGTGGTGAATTAGTATCAGGAAAGATATTAAGCCAAGCTGGTAAGGCTACTGGCAAGTACAAGCATTGGTATAATTTGCAAAAGGACTCCGATGGCAGTGTATGTGCCGTAGACTTACAGGATGGCTTTACTGAGTTGGAAATATTGAGTGATGAAGCAGAAATGGTTGTGTTATTTAATTCCGAGGCTGTGCGTGCTGCTAGACAGTGAAATAAATAATTGGAAAAACAATAATGTTTACGAAGAGGTAGATTATGTTGGACAAAGTTATATTACAGTTTGGTGGGTTGTGACCGAGAAAGTAAAGAGCGGTAAACCAGTGTTTAAGGCACGTTTAGTAGCGAGAGGTTTTGAGGAGAATACTACTGATCTTCGGAAAGATCCTCCTACTTGCTCAAAGGAGATAATGCGTTTAGTTTGGGCATTTGCTTCATCCCGACAATGGGAGTGCCATACCATTAACGTGAAGGCTGCATACCTACAAGGTAATGAGATTGCGTGAGTCATCTACCCTCCTCCTCTTCCAGAGTAGGCTAACGGTAAGCTGTGGAAGCTTAAGAAAACCGTATACGGTCTGTCTGATGCTGCTCGGCATTGGTATCTGCGCGTCAAGGAGGAATTACTTGCCCTGGGAGTCGTTATGTCCAAGCTCGACTCTGCGTTGCCCTACTGCTGTTTTCATGGAAGAGTGGATGGCAGAATGTGTGTCTATGTTGACGACTTCCTTTGGCCGGGCACTGTAGAATTTGAGCAACATATAATTAGCAAATTGAGCAAAATCTTCCTGGTTGGTAACTCAGCATCGAAAGCGTTCAAGTATGTTGGCCTGAATGTTGTTTCTGATAGTGGCGGTGGCATTGCTGTAGACCAGTGTCAGTACGCGTGTTCATTGAAACCCATCACGGTTAGTCGCCATCGGGCTGCAGTAAAGAGCCGCGAGCTGTCAGACTCAGAAGAGTCTGAGTACCGTGCACTGATAGGACAGCTTAACTGGATTGCTACCCATACCAGGCCTGACATTGCATTTGATGTTTGCGAGTTGAGCGTTGCTGACCTCTTGAGACTCACCAAGAGTCATCTCACGTGTTACTACTGATAACACTAGACTGTACTTTCCAACGATGCAGCAACTTGACAATTGTTATATTGAGTGTTTCACGGATGCTTCTTTTGCTAACCTGACTGGCGGTGGTTCTCAAGGAGGCTTTGTAATCTTCTTGCGTGATGACTGTGGAATAAGATGCCCCAGCAGAAAGATCCGTCGGGTAGTTAAGTCAACCCTGGCTACTGAAACTCTCGTCCTACTTGACTGCACTGAGACTGCCATCTATCTTGCAAGTTTCTTGTCCGAGATATCTGGGTGTGACAAACTAAGAATAAAGTGCTATGGGGACAATAAGAGCCTCGTTGAAGCTCTGTATTCGTGTAAACACCTTGATGACAGGAAACTCAGAATTGACATAGCTGTGTTTCAAGATATGTTTGAAAGACGTGAGATCACTGAAGTGTCCTGGGTTGACAGGGGTCAACAGTTGGCGGACTACCTCACTAAGAGAGGTGCCTCTCTGAGCAGCTTCTGGCTGCAGTTAGTATGAACTAGAACCTTAACTCAATCCCAATGTAAATAACACAGTAGTATGTGAATCTCCACTTCGCCTAAATGGTTACCACTCTGTATAAAGTGTATGTCGTTCAAACGTATATGTACGTGAAATATAATATTAAAAAAATAAACTTCGTCAGAAAATAAGAAAAAGAGGACCAGAGTGTTAACCTGTATTAATCACGATGCTCAACGGTGTGCGTATGTACTACTGTCATTTGTCAGCTAGGACATCTTAGATTTGCTCTAGAAACTTAAATCATCAAGGTTTTTGCTTACTTGTCTAATTATCTTTTATATATGCAATTTCTCCATTTTAGTTCAAATTTCTGGGGCGATCCGAGCGTAAGGGCTCAGGGTTTGAGTGTGGAATGCGCCAGGAAGATGCACGAGAGTACTTACTACTTGATAGCCCTCATACCACTTTTCTAAGAGGTGGGGGGCACCTAGGAAAGCCCCCATGCTCCCTGGGTGGGTGTACAATGTACATATCCCTAAGAGAGGAGATGATGTGTGGAGTGCATGCTTGTGTGAGGTTTGGGCTGTCTATGAGTAAGTGTGTGATGTTGTCTGGGCTTTGGTAGCATCTGGTGCATGTTGGTATGAGGTTTATTGTGTGTTTGTATTGTTGGAGTAGAGTGGCCTGAGTTAAGAAAGGATGAGTGGGTGTGTTCTGTTTAGTGATTTCTCTGATTGGTTTATTAAGGCGGGGGCTGATTTAGGATGTTGTTTGGTGGTAGTGTGTTCAAGTATCTTTGGCTGAGGGTAGTGTGGGTGTGTTTGATTGAGTTGGGTTTTGGTAGTGGGGGGGAGGGCGGAGGTCAATGTAGAGGTGTTGGAAGTAGTGTGCTGGGGCTTTTTGTTTTTGTTTTTGGGTGGTAGGGGCTTTGCTCTCAAATGGTGGTTGGGGTGGGGATGGATCAATGCTTGATCTATTTTGATTGCGAGTATTTTTGTTTCCGCATGTAGGTGAGCTGTGTACATCCTGTGATTGTTCTCAATGTCTTGGTCTGTGTGGTTTTGAGTGTGTTTGTGTGAGAGTTGGCTGTGGTTGGGTGCCATGCTGGTGCTGGGTAGTTGAGAAAGGGGGTGAGAATTAATTGTGCCAGAAAGTAACGTGAGAGTATGCTGGTGTAGGGGAGTAGGATATAGAAGGAAAGATCAATGGAGAAAGAAGTGGCAAAAAGAGACATTTTGAGGTTGTTGGTGAGAAAGGTAGAGTGAGGAAGGAATAGGCAAGATCCATCACCCAAATGCCCTCTACATTGAGATACTATTAAGAAATGCCACCACACTATCCAGGCCAACATCACACACACACACACAACAGCAAACTTTCATATAATTATCTCTGATATTGTATGTGATAGGTGTAAAGGTTTGTGTATGTGACAGCAGGGAAGGACGTCTCTTCCACCCTCTGCAAAACTACATCACAGTTCACTGACTATGAGAAATCAATCCCCAGGGACATGGATCAAGAACTATGGGGCTGGATGATACACCCTTTCGCAAACAAACATGCCTAACCACATAAAATTCAAAACAAGCAAGGCTCCCTTCATCTCATCGCCTAACACATTTCGCATACTCCTTTCAAAATATACAGAAAAAAGGGGCTAGGCCCTGCTTGACCCAATATACAGGCTGCAGGACCCACATCACACTGAACTGGTTTCCAGTATGGCTGTCATCCAGAAGACACACTTCGCAGGAACCACCACATAGATAAGAGAATGTAGCCCACACAACCTACCTACCTATTGGTTTAGGTCCTAATACCCATTCACAAGAAAGCCACAAACTCAAACCAAAAAAAGAGCCAAAGAAGTTCTTCATCACACAAAACAGAGGCTTCCTAAAAAAGACCACCCAAATTACACGCTGTGCCACATTAAGCAAAACAGGCAAAGAAACAAAGCCAGAGGCCTAATCATGAACAGCTTAGAAGAAATTCTCTTTTTTTTAAACACCTCTGCCACCACCTCACCGTACCTCATCAAACTCTCCAAACACACAACAACAAAATAGGTTACATCTTGGCCATCCTCTCCATAGCATAACTACTGCTCTGATTACAGCTAAGATAAAGCAACATTTTTTTTTTGGGGGGGGGGCGCCTATCTGGCGACTTCCTACTTGGGCATACGTCGTTGTACACAACACAGCCAGCTACTAGGCTATATTAAAAAACAAATAATATGTAAATAACAAATGAAGGCAAAATGGAAAGAAGGAAGCGCACTCCGGCGTCAGGGAAAGGCTCGCCGCAGGAACATGAGACCTATAAAAAAAAGTCAAATAAAGCGGAGGAGGCCAGCCTCCTCCAAAAAGTCGTATAGTCTACAGGTCTGTGTACCCGAAATCTTCCTGAGTACAAGGGACAAGCGGTAGCAACCCCGTCGTCCCGAGGTAACGTGCGCGAAGATCACCCAGACTGGGATATTCAACAAGAATGGGGGATAACGCGGTCATCGCAATAAGGCGCAGACGAGCGCTCCATCAAAGAGCGGTAGGTCCCGCGAGTGTGTTCAATTCGGAGGACAGAAAGCAACCTAAAGTCGTCGCGGCATTGCGGGGTAAGTTCAAGGGAACAATCGCGGCGGTATGGCACTTAACTTTAAGTTCCCCTCGACGGTCTCCCATCTTCTTTGCCAAGCCGCCTGTATTCCTGCCATGTAATCGGTGTGAGGAAAAGCGAAACGCTGATCTGGTGGCCCAGTCCTCACGGACTATTTGGCGCCCTCATTCCCCGCAATTCCTCAATGTCTAGGAACCCAGCAGAAGAAAATCTCGACATCTGCCCGGCTCGCCAAAACCGTGGCGTCATGGATATCGCGAACCAAGGGATGCGGAGATTCCAATGCCCCGAGAGCACTCAGGGCGCTTTGTGAGTCACTATAGATCACAATCCGGTCTCCGAACCGGGCACGTCGCGTTATCTCCCGTACCGAGCGGTGTATCGGAACCAGCTCAGCCAGGAAGACAGAAGCAGCGCCTGGCAGAGCCTCGCCGACTTCAAAAAGAGGAGACACGGCGTGGAAACCGCCCCCTTCTCGAGACTTGGAGCCATCCGTATACACTGGCACGGTTCCAATATGAGACGAATGTGCAACAAAAAGGCTGAACGCAATACTACCGGCGCTGTAGAAGCTTTGGGATCAGCGGCGGCAAATAGTCAAAGGTGGTGGTACCCTCAAAGGTAGCGTCGAGGGAAGAACAAGTGCGCCACCGGCCCGAGAGCAATAGCGAGCTATCGAAGGAGTTTCCTAGCCCTAAACCCAAAGGGCTTAGTGTGTGACTGACGTCTCTCGGGGCATAGGCACCATCGAGATCAGCTGTGGATGCAGTGAGAACTGTTGTCAATTGAGGGAGGCGCCGGGCTCGCGCGTACAGGCGAATAATGCACTGTGCAAAGCGCAGAGAGAGTGTCATCTCCCCAGCATCGACAAGTAGGCTCTCAAATGGGGACGTGCGGAAGGCACCAGTCGCCAGGCGAAGGCCGGTGTGATTGATAGAATCCACCTTCGGGCTTCGGCAATACATGGTCAGTTGCGGATGCATAAAACTCGCATCCGTAGTCGAGCTTCGAACGAACAAAAGATCGATAAAAAAGTAAGGCAGTAGCCCTATCAGAGCACCAAGCGCTGAACGTCACGGAGCGGAGAATATCCATGGCGAGGGTACAAGAGACCCTAAGGCTGCGAATAGGAGCCTGCCAGGTGAGGCGTCGGTCAAATACAAGACGAAGGAAACGGTGCGATTAAACCACTTCCAAGCGTACCACATTAAGAAACAAGTCTGGGTCAGGGTGGAGCCGTGGATGGCGACAGAAATGCACCACCTTAGTCTTGCCTATGGAAAACCGAAACTTGTGCGCTCCAGAGTTGGTATCTGGGCCGCGAGAAAAAAGATCGAAAGGTCGTCCACTTAGAGCGTAGCGAGAACATCTTCCGGCAGCACCGAGGTGATGCCGTTGATGCTCAGGGCAAAGAGTGTGACACTGAGGACACTTCCCTGCGGGACACCCTCTTCCTGCTCCTTTGGGCCGGAGAGGGCTCCCCCCACCCGTACGCGGAATCAACGATCTCGCAAAAATTCAGATATAAACATTGGGAGGCGTCCCTTCGCCCCCATCGTGTGGAGAGTCTCCATGATACCGTATCGCCATGCGGTATCATAGGCCTTCTCCAGATCGAAAAAGACCGTGGCGTAGTGCTGTCTACCAAGGAAAGCCTCGCAGACGGCATTTTCAAGTCGGAGCAGAGCATCCGAAGTGGAGTGGAACTTGCGGTAGCCACATTGTGAGGAAGATAGATGGCCTCCGCTGTCCGGAAAAAAGGATAATCTAACATTTACCAATTTGTCCATCACCTTGCAAACGCAAGAGGTTAGAGAGATTGGGCGGAAACCTGCCGGAGTAGAGTGATCTCTACCCAGGTGTCGAAGCATGGTGAACGGGACATCGTCAGGACAATGGGCGGTGTCCGCGCACGAAGCGAGAGCGGAACGCAACTCACTCACATTAAACCTGTCGTTGACGGGTTCTCCATCTCCGGAGGTAAAGTCCAGCCAGTGGCCTTCCGCGACATCACGACGTGCATTGAATGTTGGCGGAGCAGCATCTCGGCTAGAGAATGTGGAGAAAGGGGTTGCGAAGGATTCCGCCGCGGACGCGGGGTCCGAGATTGCGGTCCCATTCTCCTGGAGAACGGAAGAGGGGTCCTGCGAGAACAAGCCCCGAATCCTTTTGACTCGCTTCCACACCTCTGTTAGAGAGATCTTCCCGTTAAGTGAAGACACCTATGCCCGCCAAGAAGAGTGGCGGGCGTGCTTCGAAATATACCGGAACCTTGCCCTAGCCCGATGAAATTCCTCGACAGTGAAATCGTTCGGTCGGCGTTTACGTTTATAGCGCATGTAGGCATAGTGCTTCTGCTTGAGGGCCGTTTCACACTCAGATGACCACCACGGAAGTGATCGGGGTGCAAAATGGCCAGAACTTCTAGGAATAGTAGCTAAGCCCGTCGCAATGAGGTTGCCGGAGAAGAACTCAACGGCATCATCTACCAACCTAAACACCTCGAGTGAAATAGAGAATTCAGTCATTTCCTGAAATGCAGACCACCGCGCCCGCGCCAAGCAGGCGGCAGCATCCGGAGAGCACAAAGATAAATCGAGGCAGGAAAATGAAGCGGTTCTCGGGCAGTGATGTGTAAACTCATCCAAATTTAGGACACCCATCTCAAGCTCGTCGATCAGGTCGGCAAGGACTTGACCCCGTGGATTAATAGAGTAGTCTCCACAGAGGGGGCGTCTATCGTTTAGATCTCCGAGCAAGAGAAAGGGACTCGGCAACCGTGTCACGACGCAGTGGAAGTCCCCCGCGTCGAAGTCGGCTGACGATGGAATGTACGCATTAATAACAGTATACCTCCTATCAAGGTGCAGCTGCACAGCTACTGCCTAAAAGAAGTATCTAAAGCGAAGAGAAAAACGGAGACATCATGCCGGGTGTAAATCGCACATCCTCCCGTCCGGCCCCCATTCCGTGGTGGTGGGTTCGCAAAACCCTTATACCCCGGGAGGGTGGGCAGGGGGCATGCATGCGCCCAGCATGATCTCCTGCAAAAAGATAGCTAAGGGGGAACGGGCGGAGACGAGCCTCCGCAGCTCCTCCCAGCTGGCCCGGAGTCCGCGGCCAGGGTCTTCTCTTCTTCGAAGAGAAGACCCTCACGGGAATGGCCGTACGCTTCCCGGAGGCCATTCTCCGGGCGCCGTCGCCTTCAATGACTTATTGGGGGAGGTTGGGCTCGCCATGCGTCTTTTCCTCCATCCGCCTCGAAACATTAGGCGGGCCGGGCGGCTTTAGGGCGGGGGGCCCTCTTTTCGAGAATCCTCCGTCTCCGAGCCACCCAGCCCACCACTGGGCGTGGGAAATGAGCCAAAGCCCCTTTGTTGCCTCCTGTGAGTCTAACGGCCGTTTTCCCCTCACGGGAAACCGTCACGCTGGGGAAAGAGGGAGGGGTGTGGTTAGAAGTGGCAGAAGGGTTCCGAATGGGCGCGGAAACGACCGTACTCGTAGGCCTGGAGGAGCCAGGAGCAGAGGGTGTCTTTTTCAGCATAGGACATCCCGGGCAGCGCTGGGCGCGCCAGGACCAAGTCCTTAGCCTCTAGAGCAACTTATACAGACTTCGTGAACCCCGACTTTGTACATCAACTAGAATGGCCGAAGCGGTGGCAGTAGTAGCACCTGTGTGGCAGTGGCACGAATGCCTTCACGCGGTAGCGATACCAACCGGCACGCACCGACTCTGGTTGCTTGTCACAGTCGAACGTGACGAAGAGTGTAAGGGTGGGTCTCGAGGCCCCTCCCTGTTTTCTCATGACACCTTTGACCTTGACCGCTCCATGGTCGGCCAGCTCTAATGTAATATCATCTATGGAGTAGTCCACGAGTTCCCTCGCATAAACCACTCATTTCACGAAGTTCATGGTAGAGTGCGGCGTCACACTCACCTTCGACTCTCTACCAATCACGCTATCTAGAGCTCTCCTCTGATGGATCATGTTAACCTTAGCCAACATGCTGCCATCAGAGGAGCGAATAACGAGTAAGCGTTTGAAGCCAGCGGGCTCGAAAACGCAAGGTAACCTCTGAATGAGGGGGCCCCGAGGTAATCGAGACTCTGCTCTGGGCACTTTTGGTTTTAGTTCTGGGACTGTACACCCACGGGAGCAACGAGGCAGGACGTGCCGATCTTGGCTTGGTCGCTTACCGAAACAGCAGCAGACCCGTCCTTCCCCGCACCTCTCGTGGAAGGAGAGGAGCCCCGAGTCTTCTTTGTCTTTTTCATCTTGTTCCTTTTATTTTTAGGAGAGGAGGGTGAGGAATGAATCCACTTCTCTCCTCCGCCAGTAGTGGCTCCTAGGCCAGATCGAATGACCTCAGCCAGATCCTTCACTGAAATGGAGAAGGTCTTGGCTGTCACAGGGGCACCAGCCAGGGAGGAGATCCCTCCTCTCCTTGTGGATCCTCAGAGGCTCGAGCCATCTGAGGAGAAGCTTGCACAGGGGCGGACTCAGGTTCTGTACTAGGCACCGAGCCCGGGTTTGACCCCATGGAAGATTCTACCATTTGGGGCTGGGTCACCGCAAGGACCGTGTCCATCTTTTAGGGGCCTCCATGTGGCCATACTCCTAAAGACATCACAGATTCCATTCGAGGAGCCTCTTTTCTTGTCTTGTGCTGGTGAACCAGCATCTATTGGGGAAGAGAGGGGGGGGGGGGCAGGTATACTGCCCCCCCCCCCCTGCAAACTGGTTGCGCATGCAATTAGGAGATTAGGGGGCATGGGCCGAGCCATCCCTTGCTTCCTTAAGGTGGTTAGCCCTACCATGCCACTCCCGGGAGAACGATCAATTATGGGCTACCTGCCTGCTTTCTTGGAAAGTAAAGAGGAAACTGCCGCTGGAGAGAGGGAATCGCTAAAGGGCAACTCCAGAGAAGGGCGTGAAGGGGAATCCCCTGCACCTGAAGGCATAGCAGAGAAGTAAGCCTCCTCTCTGGTCAAAGAGTTTTGGAGCCTCCCATGTCAAAGTACAGAGGAAACCTCCTTTTCTACTTTGGAGCTACCCAAGGGCGGCTCCGATGCTGGTAAAGGGGAATGGGAGGGGAAAGAGGTTTGTTTTATTTATTTACATCATCGGGCATAGTGACCCTATTTTTAGCATGGGACACATAGGCTTATCACCCCATGCAAGGGTTGAACACGGGGCTGGCAAAACAAGCTGCTGCAATTTGAGGCCACTCCTCCTGTCTAGTGACCTGGCAGCCAATCAACATGGTGGCTCCAAATTAGGCAAAGTGTAAAATTAATAAGCAGTGAAAGGAGAAAGAAAGGGTATGTGAGGAAGGTGTGATGGGGATGAAGCGGGTTGTTAAAAACCCTCCACCCCAGACTAGAGTTCAGGGGTGAGGGAACATTGTCCCCTACCCCCTGTAAAATTAGAGGCTGACCAGAGAAAGTTGTGGGCGAGGTTGGAGGGAAAGTGAGGAGAAGTAGGGTAAAAACACAGGCTGTTGGAAAGAAGGACAAGAAGCTAAGCTGGTGCCGGATGGAGCAATCAGCCATCAGTACAGTGGTCAGGAAGGCAAATCGCCGCGCCTCTTACAGGGAAGTTAAGCAACAATGAGTGTGCTAATTTGCTGGATGGAGTGCCAATTTGGGCCATCACATGCTGTAGTGACTCATAGTTCTTCTGATTACATTTTAAACAGTTTGTTTCCAATGAGAAAGAAAACTCATCTTATTGTGTGCCGATAGGTTGATAAAACCCAACTCTTCTTGTTACAGGGTATTTAACAAAAAGAGCTATAACATTCTATCTCTGGATACAAATCATCCCATTAATGCTATACCACCAGATATTGACCACAAGAAGAAACATCCCTCCCATAACACATACAGGTCAACCTGGAAAGGCTCCGATGCGTCCACCATCCAAAACCAAACATACACAACCCCTTGTGGCCAGGAACCAGACCCAATTAAAATATTGATGACATGCCAGACATGAGTACACCTGAGACAAAACCTGCAAATGCTATTTTATGGGAGACAAGGTTGGCAGACATCCAATGACACCTCCAGTCTAGGGGATGGACTTTAACCAGGGGGAACATAACAAGACATCAAAATTTGTTTTTCCTACCCATCTGGCCTTCGGGGGCATAAATCACTGTAATTAAAATTCCAGCCTAGTGCTAGACTATTCTAAAATTTCCAAACAAAATGAGAACAAAAAAGAAAAAAAAACAAACAAGAAAATAAAAGGAAGCACGTTCTATCATCAAAGGGAGGCCCAACTCCCCCTCAAGTCAGGAATATGGGACCAAGGAGAGTCAAATATTATGGAGGAGGCCAGCATCCTCCAAAAGTCAGATAGTCCACAAGTCTGTGTTGAGTATAACAGACAAGCAGGGTAGCAATCTCGCTTGTCCTCATACAGGGACAAGTAACATGCACAGAGATCACCCAGCCTGGGACATTCAACAAGAATGTGCCGAACAGTCTGGGAGACAACGCAGTGATCACAGTAAGGTGCAGGGGAGCACTCCATCAAATGGCAATGCATCCTGCAAGTGTGCTAAGAAATCACAAACACTACATCTGCCTCCCCGCAACCACAACATCAGCATCTACATTCATGCAACAACACTTCAATTACAAAGGAGCGTTCAAATAATCAACGCTATATCCCCAGACTCAAACGATGGTTGGTACAGAATCTGATGATCGTATTCCCCCTCAATCTTCTGTACGTTTTGTCATGACCTACCGCATGGACCATAACCAGTACGCTTTGCCTCAAGATTTGGCTGTACCACCCCAATCAGAGACCATAAAACAACACAACCTTTGTGGTGCCCAGTTTCTTAACCTCACATAAAATCCAAGACACCATTGCCACTACATGCAAGACCCATAGTAGATGCTGCAGAGCAGAAGTAGGATATCAGGTGATCCTATGCAAACATACTCCAGGGTATCCTAACACCCCAAAATCACACACACACCCCACTCACCCAAATACAAAACAAGCCATTAAATCTCTGGGTACAAACAACCAACTAAATGTCGTCCAACCACTGAGAAGAGAGAAACCCATCACAAACAGGTTGCCATGGCAAAACTCTGTTGTGGTCACCCTCCAAACAATAGAGCAGGACTACATCAGCTTGAGGAACACACACATTGCCACCAGGAAATAAAAAGATCTCAATACATTCAAAACATGCAAACACTCACAGCGGGTATTGCAAAAGTCCTGTTACACTCATTATGATGCTCTCAACAAAGGACAAAATGATAATTTTGATGCAGTAAGAAACATTTGTATTGTTTTAAAATATAAATATTCTTTTAAATTGCAATATAATTAATGTGGCCACACTCAGCGACAAGCATGCGTTCCAAGCTAGACCTGAAGGCTGCGCTTACAATGCGGGCGAAGTCCTTCATTATGCTGGCCTACACACAGTTGACTGACTTCAGCTCATCGACGTTGCTGTAGCTGACCAGAAGTTCATATTCAACCCCAACCACTCTTGCACAATCTTAGCCATGTGGACTGGGGCACCGTACTGCTGAAAGATGTACTCTGCCTTCTTCATGATCTTTCTCACCCAAGGCAGGACTTTCATGGCCAAGATGACCTTGTAATGGGTTGAGATTTGGATCGAAGGCCATTCTCAGAGACAAAAGGTTGACATCTTGAGGTCTGCCTGAACAAGATCGATCTTTGAGGTCTTTCCCGTTCTTGAACCTCTCCACGATTCTTGTGGATAGTCATCCGGTGACGCTGAGCCGCTTTGCGATGTTGGGAGTTGTTGTGGCCCACATGCGGGAGAGCAGAGATCTAGATTCTTTACATTTCCATCTCAACACATCTAGACACAGTGGAAAACATGTTTTAATGACACATGCTAGAAGGGTAAAACTTTAAATTTGCTTGACAGAACTTTTTCTATCACATATGTAAACTTCTTGAAAGATAAAAAAACAGTGTAACAGAACTTTTGGAAAAACCTGGTACAAATTATGCAAAATCTGCAGATACATGGATAATTGAGAATATCTGCAGGAGCAGCACCTACAGCATATATTTTTCTTAACTGTAGCAGCAAGGGGGTCATTTCCCTCAGGAGTAGATGAATTATTGACATATCGGCAACTATACTAGAAAAACTAAAAGGCTCTAAGCTAACAAAACATGATCAAATGCAACCATGACTATTTATTAATTACTTGGGGTAACCATAAATACATCTGAAATCTTGGGTTCCTGGAATGGACAAGGAATCTACTCCATATTCTAAGTTTATTATTTACCTTTGTAGGCATAGAGATGCTTGTACTTCTTGCGCCAAACAAGAATGTTCTCTCTTTCAAGAAAGGCTTCCCAGGACTGGAATTGTCGGGATCTGTCTATGAACCCTCGACTTCCATTACAGGTGCAATAATCCACACCAAAAATCTGTAACAAATTAATCAAAAATATTACATGTAATAAGGAGAAACTGCCCCAAAGCTCCCTTTAAATACTCCCACCTTTGTTCCGAAAACAACCATACCTCCCAGCAACAACTATTTTGGCACTAGCAACAAGTTCCATTGAGTGGCGCTGCCAATTCTGACAGCTGTCAAAATAATAAACCCAAAATACAATTGTAAACTTACACTTTTATCAACCACTTGACGCTTGCAACATTCCTCACAGTAAATAGTGGATTGGCAGAGTTGCTCAACCGTATCATACTCTTCAATACAACTGCAAATCAGGTGAAGTCCAAAGTCAGTCAAAAAAATAACATAAAATGAGTTCCAGATATAAAGGAAGGGGAAAGAGAAAGAAAAGACAGACCACAAGAAAACAAGGTTGACTCAGGATTATAGTTTGATTTTTATTCAATTTTAACAGGAACAATTTATTTGAGAATGGCAATTCACCAACAATAGAATTAGCGATTGGTTGCAATGAATGATAATGGCTGGAAGATAAAGATAACAAAAAAAGATGTAGAGAAAAAGTCTTGTAGCTTCATTTGTGGATTTCCCTGCATTGTCAATTGAATGAGATATGTGACCAATGGGATTCTTTTTTAATTCACACAAACACATAACGTCCCTGGTACATTAAAACCTTGGAAGGGAATTCAAATTTATACATACTTTGCTCTTGGTATGAATTTTTAAGTGAAAGCTTCAAATGTGGCTTTCTACCTCATAATATTTGGGGTTCCTGAAGTTTGCCCTTCCCTCCCATTTTATTACTCATGGATAGGGCGGACAAGTGAAAAAGGGTTTTAAACTACTTAAAAATATATTTGGGGGAATTACCTTGGATAAAGAGTGGCTGTGCCCTTGTGAGAAGCTGCCAGAAGATATAAATAAAATAATCCTTGGATGGACAACCCTAAATGTACCCATCTTCCCTCAAAGCTTCTAAAAAGGCTTTATCTTTTTAAAGAAGCACAAACCAATGGGAGCATTAAAATCAGAAAGGTTTATAAGGAGAGGTTTACAAACAAGGGAAAATGAATAAAGTAGTGTTGATGGTTCATAGTTTGAATAGGCTAAAGAGGAGACTACTTGTGGCGGCTAAATCTCTCTGGGTTGACAAAAAACCCTCACTCAGATTGAAGCCTCTCTCACCGTTCGAGGGCGATGTCACTTATCTTGTTTTGCTCCCAATTGAAGGGAGCCATAACAACGGCAGACATCAGCACAGCCTTTCCACCAATCATCAGAGACTGGCGCATTTTGGAAAAAACTTTGCGTGTCATCTGTAAGCCAGAGTGAATAGGATAAAGATTACTATTATAAATAAGGCTTTCCTCTAAAATGAGAAAATTATATGACCAAGGAGGACCCTGGTTATGAACAAATAGCAGAGGAGAAAGACTCCTTGACGAGAGGAGTCATTAATACACTTGCTACATTTCTGAGATATCCTATCATGCACTTTCATACTGCATCAGGAATTTCTGAGGGGCAGCCACCATCCACACCAAGCAAGTGACCATCTAATTATAATTAAGCCTATTAAGTCCTGAAAAGAAGCATTTTGATCAGAATGAGGGTGTGTCTTACAGTTGATATCCATACATATGACAGCTGCAGGTGAGCTGCCACCGAGAAGACAGCATCATCCCATCAATATTACCCTTGGTGAAACTACACACTCTCTCTCTTCAATTATCTCACTTATAAATAATTGCCAAAAGTAAACATCTAGTTCAATATTCAATATAAGCAAACAATCATTGAGTAAAAAAGAAATTCTAATGGTACAAAATTGGTAATACTACTCACTTCTTCACCCCACATCCTTGAATAGGATGAGTAGAGTTGTAAACCTCGATAGACTCGCTGTGATGTGTGCACTTTACACTGACGACTCAAAAGCTGGGCCAAACAATAAGCAATTTCATGTAAGCTCTTAACAGCTTCGACACAATGAGATTTGCCCACCAGGAAGGTGAGCAAAGCTTTGCAAGGTTGCTTCATGTTCAGCTGAGAATATCCTGAAAAATGAATGACTCTTGAGTATTTTCCCCCACAGCATGCACGACTGGTGACCACCAGCTTGGCATAGGTGCTCAAACTATCACGCTCTTTTTTAGGCTAATTTACTTTTTTTTTACTAAAAATAACAACAGTATGAAGAAAAAAGCATGCTCTCAGGCATGAGAGAGGGGCCCACCTCCCTCATACACTTGAGCATGCAGCAAACATCCAACCAACTAAATACCATGATGGAGCCCACCTGCTCTCAAAATGCAATCAATCCCCAATTTGGGATGCACAAACTTGTTCCTAGTACAGTATCCATCAGTAAGGATAAAAATAATGCTACTTTAAAACTTGTGTATAAAAAGTTAACAACAAAGGTATCTGAGGATAATGGGTGGCTTACTCAAAAAGTTGTGACTGGGAGAGAGGATGCTTTTGGAAGTTATTATTATTGCATTGTTTACCAGGAGCAGATGACCTCTGCTCCCTCTGACCGCTATGGAGATTAAAGGAGAAAGCTTTGATCCTATAGCATGTGATGTTGGCCCTGTCAACATTACCACAATAGAGTAAGAGGGGTTGATGTCTGTGCTTTGTTGCCTTTGGTGTCGGTGCAAGGATTATTCTGTGTTTGTATTATAATGGAGTTGCCCAACCTGAGTTGAGATAGGATTACAGCAGAAGTGCACCACCATAGTCTTGGCCAAGGAAAACCGAAACCTGTGCACTTCAGCATAGCGAGAGATGCAGTTCAATGCATGTTGGAGTCGACCCTCCAGAGTTGGCATCTGGGGCGGGCCAAAAAATATAAAATTATGTACAGCGTAGCAAGAACATTTTCTGGCAGAACTGAGATGATATCATTGATGCTCAGGGTAAAGAGTGCAACATTGAGGACACTTCCTTGCGGGACACCCTCTTCCTGCTCCAGTGGGCCAGAGAGGGCTCCCACCACCCATATGCAGAATCAATGATCTCACAAAATCTCAGAAATAAAGATTGGTAGTCTTCTTGACCCCATCGTGTGGAGAGTCTCCAGGATACCATATCACTAGGCAGTATCATAGGCCTTCTCCAAATAAAAAAAACATGGCAGAGTACTGTTTACAAAGGAAGGCCTTGCAAGCAGCATTTTCCACTGGCACGGTTCCAGCGTGACACGATGTGTGCTCCAAAAAGGTCGAACGCAATACTCCCGGCGCAGTACAAGCTTTGGGAGCAGAGGCGTGGCATCTTCCAGAAAAAGGCTAATCTAACATTTACCAATTTCTCAATACCCTCTACCCAGATCCTGTTGAACAGAGCTAACAGAAAGACCATGACTCACTCACCCGGATGTCGAAGCATAGCGTACAGGACATCATCCAGACCAGGGGCAGTGTCCGTGCACAAAGCGAGAATGGAATGACACTCACTCAGTATAAACCTTTTATTGAAGGGCTCTCTGCCTCAGAGCTAAAATCCAATAGGCAGCCTTCAGCAACATCTAAATGTGGATTTAATGATGGTGGAACAGCATCCCAGCTATAGAATGCAGAGAAAAAGATCACAAAGGACTGCACCATAGATGATGGTCCGAGATTGAGGCCCCATTCTCTTGGAGAACAGGAAGGGGAGGGGAAGCTGCGAGAACTTGCCCTGAATCCTTTTGATTCACATGTAGGCATAACGCTTCTATTTGATGGCTACCACACACTCGGTTGACCACCATGGAAGTGGTTGTTATGCAAAATGGCCAGACATTCTAGGAATAGTAGTTAGGCCCACAGTGAAGAGGTTGCCAGAGAACTCAATGGCCTTTTTCACTGATGTAAACTTGACTAGGACAGAGAAATCAGGCATTTCCTGAAATGAGGCCCACCCTGCCAGAATCAAGTCTAGGTTTATCTTAGTATGAAAATCTGAGTATAAGAATCTAAAAGTCCATGTTATCTGAGCATGAGAATCTACATGTCTATGTTACCCGAGTACGAGAATCTACAAGTCCATGTTATCTGAGTATGAGAATCTACAAGTCCATGTTATCGGAGTTTGAGAATAAGTCCATGTTATCTGAGTAGGAGAATCTACAAGTCCATGGTAATGGTAAAAATCTGTAGTGAACCTAACACCATTCCACAAGAAAAGTATGTTGTTTAAATCAGATTAATTTAAGCAATCAGACTGAAAAATAATAAGTACCTTTTGCATTCCTTGCATGCACTATCCAATTCAATGGAGATTTTTGTCTCAATGATACAAATCTTCTAAAGTAGAAGGGATTTTTAACTTTATCTAACTTATTATTAAACAATCTGGCTATAAGCACTGGCATAATGGCAAAGCTTCTTAATAATTAACTAAAAATTGAATAGATTGATAAATATCTGAGCTGAAATATGAAAGTTTTTATATCAACCCATTTCAAGCAAGATACCTGAAAAATTTATTTAGAAATCATTAGTTAAAAGTTAATTATATGGCTGTGTCATAATAATTTTTCAATACACGCTAAGATAAAAATTTATAAAAGTATGGTGAGACCAATTCTTATATGCCTATGGACATGAATTGTGGTATAGTATGGCAATCACAGATGCAAAATTTTTAGCTCTTTAAAATAAAACATTGAGAAGAATATTAGGTATACAATGGCAGGATAGAGTGAGAAATGAGTGTTAGAAAAATTATGAAAGTACAACTAGTAGATGAGTATGTGAGATTGTTGCAATGGAAATGGATGGGACATATTTACAGATGAGAGGGACAATATGTGCAGTATGCACCAAAGTGGGAGGCAGCTGGAAGGGAAAGAGGTAGACTGAAGGAAAGATGGATAAGGATGATGAAGAGAGAGGCAGGAGATAGTTCGGATGGCGAATTGGAGGAGATGGCTCAGGATAACTACTGGCAGAGTTTATTACGGCCCTCTGCATCTTGTGAGTGTCATAGGAGATTGATGGACAATTATTCTTGCAATAGTAATTATTGATCTTAAAAAATCAAAATATTAACCTGACTCTAGTAAATGTAGCATGAGTTTGCAACTTTGGAAAAGTATTGAGAATGTAAGAATGCTTTTCTGATACAAGGTCATGTATAGGCCTGGATCCCAGAACTCCACCACTGACACTCTTTCACATGGATTTTGCTCATCATTCCCACTGTTGCACTTGATCTCGCTGAGTTACATCAGTATCTCTGCTATCCTGGTGTTGCCTGACTGTTGCACTTTGTATGGAAAAGTAATTTGTCTTACTCTCTAGAAGTTAGGGGCATTACATCTGTGTACGACACCTAAAGCAGACTTAAGCCTTGATACCATCGTCCAGAGAGGCAAGAGCTCAATTGAGCTTTCAACCCATTCAATCAGTTGGCCATTGATTTGAAGGGACCCCTTCCTTCATCTTCCTGGAACAAATATCTTCTGATCCTTATCGCCAAGTATTTGTGTTTCCCTTTTGCTTATGCCTGAACTGATATGTTATCATCTACAGTGATCTCGTGCTTGGATAATTTGTTCTTCATATTTGGAGTGCCAGCATACGTCCACTCCAATCAAGGGAGGTCCATTATGTCCTCAGATTGCAGATCCTTTCTTCATGAAATGGGGAGAGCTACAAGTTGTACTACTCCTTACAACCAGGCTGGACTGGGAATTGGCATTACCTGAAGTTTTCCATTCTATTCGCTCACTTCTTTGCACTTCAATCCATGCCACTTCTTCCTCACAGGAGACTATTTTCCACCACCTTGGAGAACTTTGTCAGGACAGAGTATGCCTACATTCCCAACAGTAATGAGGATATTGTCATTCTCCCTAACCTTGCCCCAGCTGGAGAGAGCACAGAACAAAGGATAAACAGCCCAGAGAGTGACAATATAGAGATCCTCCCCTCAGATGAACTGCATCTGCGATCCACCCACCATATAATGAAACTAAATCCACAAAAAGACCTCCGGCCCCAAAGACTGGGAAACCTTTGACTCTACCTGCCTCGGTACTGATTGAGTGTGCTGACCTTGAAGGGTTTGAAGACCCATCGAGCGCCATTCCAAATGTCCCAGACTGGGACATTTGATAAGAATGTACCAAACAGTCTGGGGAACGATGCAGTCGTTACAATAGGGCACTATGGAGTGCTCCATCTAATGGCAAAGCGTGACACAAGTGTGCCTGATTCAGAGACGACAGAAAGTGACCTGAAGCCGCCGCGGCATTGGGGAATAGGCCCATGGGAAGTCGCGGCACAATGGCACGCGACTTTAAGTTCCCCTGGACCGTCTCCCATCTTCCTGCCATGTAGTCGGTGTGAGGAAGAGCAAAACACTGGTCCAATCACAGAGTCCTAGCGACTCTTTGGCGCGCTCATTCCCCGCAATTCCTACATGTCCAGGAACCCAGCAGAAGATAATATTGACATCCGCCCGCCTCGCCAAAACCGTGGTGTCACAGATATCGCAAACCAGGGGATGCGGAGATTCCAATGCCCTGAGAGCACTCGGGGCGCTTTGTGAGTCGCTATAGATCACAATCCGGTCTCCGAACCAGGCACGTCGCGTAATCTCCTGTACCAAGTGGTGTATTGCGGTAGCGGGTCAAAAGCAACACTAACCCCGCGTTCCAACCTTATCCTAGAATTTAGCGACCTTGAGAACCCAGAGGAAGAATTGATACAATTTGATATACAGTCCTTTACTTTGCAAAAAAAATACAGTGACAATTAGTTTATATTTACAAAAATACAAACCCCAGTGTGCATTCAAAATAAATATTCTATACAAATTACAAATTAAACTTCTCCAACCAAAAACAAAAATAAAATATGACAGGCTACAGAAGGTCCACACAAGAAAACAAAAACAACACCCGAAAGAGAAGGGGCACGGGACTATCACTTGAAGGCTGGGGTGGTGGTAGTAGTAGTCGTAGTTGTCCAATAAGAAGGGGGACAGTTTTTTTTGTTTTTTTTTAATTTTATAGAGCCCATCTGGCAACTACCCACTTGGGCATAAGTCGCCGAAAAACATGACAGCCTAGAAATAGGCTACTTTAAAATAAAAATATGAAAACTTAACAATCGATATAAATTGGAAAAACTTAACAATCAGGAAGCAATCTCCGGCAGAGGGAAGAGGTCCCCCTCACCCCGGTGCAGGAGAGTGCAACCTACAAACAAAACAATAACAAAAAAGAACCTTAAATAAAGGGGAGAAGACCGGCCTCCCCCAAAAAGTCAACAAGTCAATGTGCACGAATTTGTCCCGAGTACAAGGGACAGAAGGTAGCGACCCCGCCCATCCCGGTACCGGGACAGGTATCGTGCACGAAGATCACCCAGACTGGGACATTCAACAAGAATGTGCCGAACAGTCTGGGGAACGACGCAGTCTTTGCAATAGGCCGCAGGCGAGCGCTCCATCAAATAGCGATGCGTCACACGAGTGTGTCCGATTCAGAGACAACAGAAAGCAACCTGAAGCCGCCGCGGCATTGGGGAATAGGTCCATGGGAACAGGCGCGGCGCAATGGCACGCAACTTTAAGTTCCCTTCGACCGTCTCCCATCTTCTTTGCCAAGCAGTCCGAAGAGCTGCCCGTATTCCTGCCATGTAGTTGGTGTGAGGAAGAGCGAAGCGCTGGTCCGGTCGCAGAGTCCTCACGGACTCTTTGGCGCCCTCATCACAATAGATCGCTATAGATCACAATCCGGGCACGTCGCGATATCTCCCGTACCGAGTGGTGTATTGCCACCAGCTCGGCCGTGAAGACAGACGCAGCGCCTGGTAGAGCCCCGCTGACTTCAAACAGAGGGGATACAGCGTGGAAGCCGACCCCCTCTTGGGACTTGGAGCCATCCGTATACACTGGCACGGTTTCAGCGTGACACGATGTGTGCTCCAAAAAGGTCGAACGCAATACTCCCGGCGGAGTACAAGCTTTGGGAGCAGAGGCGTGGCGACAAATAGCCAAATGTGGTACCCTCCTGGGCAAAACACGGGGGCGCCACCGGCCAGAGTTTCCTGGCCCTAAACCCAAAGGGCTTAGGGTATGACTGGCGTCTCTCGGCGGCATAGGCACCATCGAGATCAGCTGCGGATGCAGTGAGAGCTGTTGGCAACTGAGGGAGACGCCGGGCTCGCGTGTACAGGCGAGCGATGCACTGCACGCGGCGCAGAGCGAGTGGCATCTCCCCAGCATCGACCAACAGGCTCTCAATGGGGAAAGTGCGGAAGGCACCGGTCGCAAGGCGAAGGCCGGTGTGGTGGATCGAATCCACCTTCCTCAATAAACGCTCGGCTGCGGATGCATAGTACTCGCATCCGTAGTCGAGCTTCGAGCGAACAAGGGATCGATAAAAAAGCAAGGCAGTAGCCCTATCAGCGCCCCAAGCGCTGAACGTCACGGAGCGGAGAATGTCCATGGCGCGGGTACAAGAGACCCTAAGGCTGCGAATATGAGCCTACCAGGTGAGGCGACGGTCGAATATAAGACCAAGGAAACGGTGCGACTCAACCACATCCAGGCGCACCCCATTAAGAAACAAATCTGGGTCGGGGTGAAGCCGTGGATGGCGGCAGAAGTGCACCACCAGATCCTGTTGAACAAATCTAACAGAAAGGCCATGCCTCGCTCACCCAGGTGTCGAAGCATGGCGTACGAGACATCGTCCGGACCATGGGCGGTGTCCGCGCACGAAGCGAGAGCGGAACGCAACTCACTCAGAGTAAACTTGTTGTTGAAGGGTTCTCCGCCTCTGGAGGTAAAGTCCAGCCGGCGGCCTTCCGCGACATCACGACGTGCATTAAATGCTGGCGGAGCAGCATCCCGGATAGAGAATGCAGAAAAAGCGGTCGTTAAGGATTCCGCCACGGACGCGGGGTCCGAGATTGCGGTCCCATTCTCCTGGAGAACAGGAGGGGGGGTCCTGCGAGAAGTTGCCCCGAATCCTTTTGACTCGCTTCCACACCTCAGCTAAAGGGGTCTTCCCATTGAGTGAAGACACGTATGCCCGCCAAGAAGAGCGGCGGGCGTGCTTCGAAATATACCGGAACCTAGCCCTAGCCCGACGAAATTCAGCGACAGTGAAATCGTTCGGGGGGCGCTTATAGCGCATGTAGGCATAACGCTTCTGTTTGAGGGCCGTCTCACACTGGGCTGACCACCATGGGAGTGGTCGGCGTGCAAAACGGCCAGACGTCCTAGGAATAGTAGTCAGACCCACGGCGATGAGGTGCCGAAGAAGAACTCAACGGCCTCATCTACCGACCTAAACTCCTCGACGAGATAGAGAATTCAGTCATTTCCTGAAATGGAGGCCACCGCGCCCCTGCCAAGCACCACCGAGGTGGTCTCTCAGGCGGCAGTTGCCCTGAAAATGATATTTGAATGGAAAAGTGATCACTACCATGGAGGTCATTGACCACCCCCCAATCAAAATCAGGCTGTGCATCCGAAGAGCACAAAGATAGGTCAAGGCAAGAAAATGAAGCGGTTCTCGGACAGTGATGCGTAAATTCATCCACATTTAGGACACCCATCTCAAGCTCTTCGAACAGATCGGCAATGACTTGTCCCATGGGATTTATGGAGTAATCTCCCCAGAGATAATGCCTGCCGTTCAGATCTCCAAGCAAGAGATAGGGCCTCGGCAACCGTCCTACGACGCGGCGGAAGTCCCCCGCGTCGAAGTCAGCTGACGGTGGAATGTACGCAGAAATGATAGTACATCTCCTATCCAGGTGCAGCTGCACAGCCACTGCCTGAAAGGAGGTATCTAAAGAGAAAGGAAGAACGGAGACATCATGCCGGGTGTAAACCGCACATCCCCCAGCCCGGCCAGCCCGCGGTGGTGGGGTCGCAAGACCCTTATACCCCGGGAGGGCAGGCAGGGGGCACGCGCCTAGCATGGTCTCCTGCAAAAAAATAGCTAACGGGGAACGGGACGAGACGAACCTCCGCAGCTCCTCCCAGTTGGCCCGGAGTCCACAACAATTCCATTGAAGTAATATGCCCTCCAGGCCTAGCTCGGAGGAGATGCGGGGGCCCTGCTCGAACTGAAGACCCTCACGGGAATGACCGTACGCTTCCCGGGGGCAGAACCCCGGGCGCTGTTGGCCGGACAAAGCGCTGAAGGCACTGTCGCCTTCGAGGACTTATTGGGGGAGGTTGGGCTCGCCATGCGAGTCTTTTCCTTCCTCTTATCGAAACCTTAGGCGGGCGTTGCGGCTTCGGAGGCGGGGGGCCCTCTTTTCGAGGAACCACCGTCTCCGAGCCACTCGCTCCACCTCGGGGCGTGGGCGAAGGCACCAATGCTCCTTTGTTGCTGTCCTCCTTTCGGGGAACAGCTTTAGGAACCCCGGAAGATGGCCTAGCGACCATCTTCAGGGGTGTTGCCTACTGTGAGTCTAACGACTCGGTGGAGGCGCGTGGTCGTTTCGCCTTACGGAAACGGTCACGCTGGGGGAAGAGGGGGGGAGCCCTGGTTTTAGCCAGGGCAGGGTATGAACCCTTTTTGCTGCCAGCTTTACCAGGGGAGCGCCCGGGTTGGGTAGAGCCCGCAGAAGGGCTCCGAATGGGAGCGGAAACAACCGTGCTCATTGGCCTGGATGGGCCAGGAGCAGAGGGTGCCTTTCTAACTATTGAGGCATATGACGTCCCAGGCAGAGCCGGGCGCGCCAGGACCAAGTCCTTTGCCTCGCGGAATGAGAGTCGATCCTGGGCCTGAATGGCCAGGATTTCTTTCTCAAGGAGATATGCACCACATTGCTTCGAAGAAGCAGGGTGCGGCTCTCCGCAATTGACACACTTGGCCACACACGATTTAGACTTATCATGTGCGACCCCGACTTTGCACGTCTACATGAGCGATTCGTATGGCCGAAGCGGTGACAGTAATAGCACTGCAGCGGCAGTGGCACGAATGGCTTCACGCGGTAGCGGTACCAACCGGCACGCACCGACTCAGGGAGCTTGTCACAGTCGAACGTGACAAAGAGTGTAGGGGTGGGTCTCGAGGCCCCTCCCTGTTTTCTCATCATTGTTCGACCAGCTCTAGGGTGATGTCCTCAATGGAGTAGTCAACGAGTTCCCTCGCATAAACTACTTCTTTCACAAAGTTCATGGTAGAGTGTGGCATCACACTCACCAGGGTGCCATGAAGTGTCCGAAGAGCACTTTTCTTGGCCGCCACAGTGGGATTCGCCGCATTTGCCAGAAGGCTCCCGTCTGAGAAACGGGTTACCTTCGGCTCTCTACCAATTGCACTAGCTAATCCTCTCCTCTGATGGATCATGTTGCCCTTGGACAACATGCTGCCATCAGTGGAGCGAATAACGAGGAAGCGTTTGAAGTCAGCGGGCTCAAAAACGCCAGGTAACCTCTGAATGAGGGGCCCCGATGTCATCGAGGCTCCGCCCTGTGCACTTTTGGTCTTTGTCATCGTCAGGAGCTCCTACCCGGGGGGGCAGAGGGGCCGGATGTGCCGATCTTGGCTTGGTCGCTTGCCAAAGTGGCAGCAGACCCATCTGTCCCCGTAGCCCCCGCAGATGGAGAGGAGCCCTGAGTCTTCTTCGTCTTTTTTGGAGAGGAGGGTGGGGAATGAACCCCCTTCTCACCCCCGCCGGTAGAAGCCCCCAGGCCAGATGGACAGGCCTCAGCCAGGTCCTTCTCTGAAATGGAGAAGGTCCTGGTGGTCGCAGGGGCATCATCCGGAGGAGATCCCTCCCCGCCTTGTACTGCGTGAGAATCCACAGCCGTTTGAGGAGGACCTTGCATAGGGGCGGATTCGGGTTCAGTGCTTGGCGCCGAGCCCGGATTTCCCCCCATGGAAGGCCCTACCGTCTGAGGCTGGTTTTCCTCAAGGACCATGTCTATCACAGGAGGGGCCTCCAGTTGGCCATCCCCTCCCAGGACATCGCAGGTCCCCTTGGCAGCGTCATAAGTCTTTAGTGGGGAGGCACAGGCCTTGACCCCGGCAAGGTTTAATATTCTTTAATATTCTACCGAGCTGCTTGCACGAGGGGCGGTCAGCAATGGGCTGCCTGCTGGCTTTCTTGGCAGTCCCCTTAGAAAGCAAAGGAGGGACTGCCACTGGAGATAGGGAGGTGCCCGAAAGCACCTCCAGAGAAGGGGGTGAGGGGGAGTCCCTTACACCCGTAGGCGTAGGGTATGGAGGGTCCCCTGCGCAAGCACAGGGGGAGGGCTCCATCTTTTCTGTGGAACTGCACGAGGGCGGCTCTGTCGTTTTAGGGGGAATTAAGGGGAGATGTTTTTTGTTTTAATCATTGGGCATGGTGACCCTCTTTGTTTTACGGGACGCAATCGCCCACCACCTCTTGCAGTAGCCCGCACTGCAAGAGGTGCTTACAGGCCCGGCAGAGCCAGGCGCCGCCATTTGGGACCACCCCTCCCACCTGGTGGCCTGGCAGTCTTTCGGCATGGTGGCTCCACCTTGAACACGGCGTAAAAAAGATAGATTTCGAAGAGGAGAGGAAAAGGGATGTGAGGAAGGTATGGGTGGGGATGAAGCAGGTTGTTAAAAAAAAAACATCCCGAACCGAAGCTGAGGGGTTAGGGAACAATGTCCCCTCCCCCGTCAGCCCCGATCCGGGGTGGTTGGCTTGAGAAGAAGGTCAGCATCTACCCTGTGAAATTAGAGGCTGACCAGAGAAAGTTGTGGGAGAGGTTGTATGAAAAGCGACGAGGTAGGGGAGAAATCGGGCTATCTGAAGGAAGGAAGAGAGGCTAAGCTGGGGCCGGACGGAGCGCTGGATCCCGTGAGCGGAATGAAACTAGTTCAGAGTAAACCTGTCATTGTAGGTTTCTCCACCTCTTGAGATAAAGTCCAGCCAGCAGACTTCTGCGTCATCACAACGTGCATTGAATGCTGGCAGAGAAGTATCCCGCCTAGAGAATGTAGAGAAAACGGCTGTGAAGGATTCCGCCACGGACACAGGGTCTGGTCCCATTTCCTGGAGAATGGGAGGGAGTGTCCTGCAAAAACTTGCCCCTAATCCTTTTGACTTGCTTCCACACCTCTGCTAGAGGGGTTTTCCCATTAAGTGAAGACCTGTATACCCACCAAGAAAAGGAGCGTGCGTGCTTCGAAATATACTGGAACGTAGCCCTAGCCCGACGAAATTCACTGACAGTGAAATCATTCAGGCAGCACTTATAGCGTATGTAGGCATAACCCTTCTGCTTGAGGGTCGTTTCACACTCAGCTGACCACCACCTGAGTGTGAGTGGTCAGTGTGCAAAATGGCCAGACCTTCTAGGAATAATAGTTAGGCCTGTGGTGATGATGTTGCCTGAGAACTCAATGGCCTCATCTACCAACCTAAACTCCTCAACTGAGATAGAGAATTCAGTCATTTCCTGAAATGCAGACCACCACAACAAGCTCTTGGGCAGCAGTGGCACAGAAAATGATATTTAAATGGGAAAGTGATCACTACCCTGGAGGTCATCAACCACATCCGGAGAGCACAAAGATAGATCAAGGCAGGAAAATGAAGCGATTCTCAGGAAGTTATGCGTAAACTCATCCACATTTAGGACACCGATCTCAAGCCTGTTGATCAGGTTGGCAAGGACTTGATGCAGGAGATTAATAGAGTAGTCTCTCCAGAGGGGGTATCTACCATTTAGATCTGAGCAAGACAAAGGGCCTCAGCAACTGTGCGATGACATCGAAGTCGGCTGACGGTGGAATGTATGCGGAAATAAGAGAATACCTCCTATCAAGGTGCAGCTACACAGCTACTGCCTGAAATGAGGTATCTAAAGTGAAGAGAAGAATGGAGACATCATGCCGGGTATAAATCGCACATCATAACATAACATAAAATAACATAATTTCTCGGATGACAAAAGCCACAAGGGCCTATCAAAGGTCATCCACATCCATCAAAACCCACCCACAAAAAGCACCATCGCCAGGGTAATACAAAATCAAAGTCCCCCACAATATAATATAACAGACCCCTCCCCCCCAATTTAATGAAACTCAGGATCATCATAGTGTAGTCTCCCCATTGTGTTTACCCCCACCTGAGCAGTCAACTTAAATGTACTCCAAAAACGTGAAACATTTTTGAACACGGACGAAATAGTACGTCCCATCGTTCGCGCTGATAATCTACATATTTACCGAAATGTTCCACTATGTTTCAGTCGAGGTAGACCACTTGCAACAGGGTTCAGGAACTAGTCTCAGTTTGTATTGATGTGCGTTAAAGCCAACTTACCCTATCCTGAGTCTGACTGAATAGAGAGCTTGCTGAGATGTCCGATTGCTACCGCTACCGCTGTAGAGACTTTATAACAAACTACATGATAGTTGGAAAATAATAAATACTCGGATAAAAATTTGAGAGAACCAGGGGGGTTAGACTGGAACGAATGTAAATTTGAGAGCAATAACATAAAGTTCAGTGTGTTTTTAGCAAGCAAAATACCAAATTAGAAAACTACCAAGCAAGACAAAACTCCGCCGAAGACAATAATAAAGACAAGCTATTGTGGACTAACGGGATGATGGAAATAAAATGTCCTTAGACAAATATAAATAGACGGGCAGGACGGCGAGTAGTGAATAATAAATCCGAGGGGAGAGTGGATCAGGCAGATTGCCAGAACTGAGTACCTGGCAACTGTTAGGATCTTTGAGTTCATAGCTACGAGAAAACTTGAAAGTGCTCTGATGCAGATCGAATGAGTATTACTTAATAATATGTACAACTTTGGTAAGGAAAATATATATTTATTGAATTAGAAATGAAAGAGTACACATGAATAAATAAGATGAGAAAGCTTGTGGTCTGTATAGATTGCCGTAAAAAAGCACATGATTTGCTCCCATTAACGGCCACTCGTCGATTTAAGGCGGTGGTATAGTAATTCACCTACTTAATTATTAGTATTTTTATTGTAAATAATTCTACCTACATCATATTAAGAATTTTAAATATAACACAATTTAGAGTTGTCCTATTCGACCGTTTTGAACTTTAAGATCGAATATTGTAGATTGAATGAGTGTAAGAAGAAATGTGAAGAAAAAATAAAAAACGGAAGGAGCATATGGCGATTTTCAAACCTTCTTGCCCTCATCGCTGTCCACTATGCCATCGTGAATCCCCCCACCCCAAAGAATCATTCAAGTAGAGCTTATGAGCCGCCTGGTTGTAATCTCGTCAAGCTACAGCTTAGTATGTAAGATGGAGCTGCGTAGATAGATAATTTGCAAGTTAAAATAAGATAGGAAGGTTATTAGCTACCGGTAGAAAATTTACATTTTTTTTAAACTGAAAATTTTGAAAAGCAAGACCAAGAAATTAAAAAAAAAGAAGCGTATTGTAGTGTATCACACTACACCTTAAAACATCATATAATTCCAGGGGATAAAATCACTTTTTTCAAATCCATTTTAAACTGATATACTTTTTCTTCTATCCATCTTTTAAACTACACTTTTCCCTATAATCTGATAGTATTTATCCATGTTGCTGTTCCTTTCAAGGAGAACACTTTTAACTTATGCCGGGCGTCCGTCATCAAAAAGTTTATTTTTAACAGAGTTAAAATAAGCAAGGGAAACCTTCACAAAAATTGTAAGTACCGTAAATTAACTCGTGTATTTCACTTTTGAGACCACTTTATCATCACCATATAAAATATTTTACAAATTCCAAGATTTAGACATGTTCATAACATTATCATATATTCCCTACCATTATCACATATTCATTCCACAACTAATATCAACTTTTACATAACCAATTTATGCTAATACTTGCCCAGAGTTAATCTTATTCAAATACACATGAAATACAAATGTTATGATTTGCTTAAGGAAACTCCAATATTAGCCAGTCTTAAATCACTTAAGTTCGTGCATTCAACTCCTACTTTCGTAAATTGAAAATATGTATATACTCTCTCCAGGTAAATATATCCTCCAGAATATTTTTAATTTATCAAAGTTACAATATATATATATATATATATATATATATATATATATATATATATATATATATATATATATATATATATATATATATATATATATATATATATGTATAACTGAATAACGAAAATAAGGAACGTGAGGAATTTATGAATAACGTTACAGCCACGAGGAAAATGAAACAACGGAGAACTGCGAGGCCTTTCGACTAATGGTCCTTTACTGAGCAGTTATTCATATATATATATATATATATATATATATATATATATATATATATAAAGGGTCTTTCAACAAGGACTTTCGAGCTTTGTCAGGCGATAGTGACCATGTTGTTAAAGCGACATCGGGCAACCTCACTCTGAACTGTTCAGTAGTACTTGGCAAGTCACGATGGAAGGTTATAGGGTTGAACAGCGTGTGCAAATCATCAAATGTTATTATCAAAATCAGTGCCCTGTTCGACAAACGTCCTGCGCATTACAGGATTTCTATCCTTTACACAGCGATGAGGCCCGTTTTTGGATGAATGGATTTGTGAACAATCAAAATTGTCGGATTTGAGACGAAAACAATCCACATGAGATACACCAGCACCAATTGCATCCCAACAAAGTCACTGTTTGGTGCGGATTTTCGTCTAACGGAATCATCGGTGCCTATTTTTTTTGAGAACGCAGATGGAATTGCCATAACCATCAACGGCGAGACCTACAGATCGATGATAAGCAAATTATTGTGGCCTCAACTGGATTATATGCTTGATATGGATACTGACGGCATATGATTCCAACAGAACGGCGCTACGTGCCACACTGCGCACGCCACGATAGACATTTTGCGCCAGCGATTTCTGGGCAGGACCATCTCGCGCGGCCGGGATGTCAACTGGCTACCAAGATCATGCGATTTAACGCCATTAGACTACTTTCTTTGGGGCTACCTTAAATCGCAGGTCTATGCGAATAATCCACAAACAGTTGATGTCCTTGAAATCGACATAACTAACACCATCTAGTAAATAAGCAAGATTTTTGCGACCACTTCATCGAAAATTGGGCATCTAGGACATGTTACACAAAGCGAAGCCGCGGCGGAGATTTGAACGACGTCATATTCCACACTTAATACCATAAAATGTTCTTTCAAATTTAAAATAAATTGAGTGCATATATCACACACAATATACACCTCTGACCTGATAGACAAAGATCATGTTACCTGACCCATTCCTTTGCTCGGGTTAATCCCAGGGGAGACATAATTTATAACCTGATTAGGGCAGGGCAGTTTTACAATTTTGTTTATTTGCTTACATATCAAACTATTAAAAGAAAATTGACCTTCGGATAAATTGAAATTAGGAATGGATATGATCAAACTTGATTCTACAATTCTTCCTTTGACATAATTCTTTTATTTAAAGACCAATTCACTTCCTTGAAAATCGATGGAATGATTAAAATCATTCCTTCATGACAGAATACTCAACTACTTTCATTTCCAACTCTGATGTCCCTCTTATTTTCATACAATCTCATATCTAAATTTCTTACCGTTTCACCTACATAAACATTTTAATAATCTTTACATGGAATTACATATCCTCCTTTATCCTGTTGATCTTTAGAATTCCTGGAAATCATCATTTGGTTTATAAAATTATTATATTTAAAAGCTGATCCACGGGCTTGGTCGAAGATAAATATTTAGGTAAGAGGGGTATTTAAATGCGGTTAGGCCTGGGGAAAAAACTTTGTTCACTTCTTTAAGGAGGGAAGAATAGACACTTCGTATTACTAAATTTGTTTTTATCCTTGGGACGGTAATGAGTAGATTTTGCTTTAGATAAACTTTCATTGATCACGCGGAGGGGATAATTTAATTCAATGAAACTGCAGGTTGTATATATTATCTCGTCTTATAGAAAGCAAAGGTCACATATCCTAAGTGCTCTCAAAAACATACCTGGTGCAGTCTTTATTGGAGCAGGTGAACTCGTAAACTATGTTGGATGACTTTAGATTCGAGGAGCTTTGGCAGCTGTTGTTTTTCATAGGGAAAAAAGCCAACAATCTCCATATACAAAACAACAGGTGCCAAAACGCCTCGAATCTAAAGTCAACCAACATAGTTGACGAGTTTACCTGCCCCAATAAAGACTGCAAGATTTATTATAATTTCAAATTATATTGGCATGACAACTACCACCCTTTCAAGACGTTTAATCATGCATTTGCAATGCGGAGGGCCTAAAAATCATATGGAGAGCGCGCACAACATCAACCTAACGAGAGATATTCTAGTTGACAACACCGTAATTAAAAGTAAAGAGGGAAATAAAGCTAGGCTGAACACCTTAGAAGACATCTTAATAAAGGAAAAAAACTGAAACAGGATGCCTCCATTATCTTGAGACTCCAAAATCGCAGAAGATTGCGGATGGCCAAAGCCGTCATCATTCAAATGAATAAAAGCGGCAATCAACGTGCAACTTTAGCCGGAAACCATACTCCTGACATCTCGGCGGCCCCGAGTTGACCGAAGTTAAAAGAAGCACGTTTTCAAGATTCATTTTCCTTTGCCTCCTTTGCCAGAGAAGTATATCGGAGTGCCAAATAGTCAGAGAATCAGAGCCATCCGGTTTTATATGTTTCTTGTAGCGCTTAGTTTCCCCTTAAAAATTTCCCGCGCCATAATTGTCCAATTTTTTGTAATACTTATGTTCGCGTAGAAATACTATATATAATGTAGCAATATTTTAATAATTCCATTTCTGTTCATTCTCTGAAGATGACCTAACATGGTCGAAAGCGTCTAGGAATAAAGAATATAGTTTGCGGATGTTTTTTCTCGCCTCGAAGACCCCGTTAAAAAACTTGTAAGAAATACTAAGAATATACGAGTTAAAATTAATATCGCTGCCACAACTGTGGACTTCAATAGAACCTGCATATATATATATATATATATATATATATATATATATATATATATATATATATATATATATATATATATATATATATATATATATATATACAAAGAAAGCAACTACAGGATCTGCGGGTGATTATACAACCACCACAGGGCTATGCCATTTTTATTTTCTGTCTTTCAAATAAAATTTGGAGACAGAAAGAAAGATGCAGAAACCTGGTGTAGCTGACGATAAATACATATTGTATAATAGGAATAAGAATTGGACGCGAATGAGAAAATGAGACAAGAAACCGGAGGTTTTTTTAAAGGCAAGAGAGAGGGACATCAGAAGAATCCAGAATCAAAGCGAGCAGAGGGCGGCACAGTGAGGGCGATCCTTTACCGAGAAGACAGAAAAATCATATATATTTGTAAAAAGGTCTTCCAAACAATTGGCAACATTTTTGGTAACATTTATACGCACGACTAATGCTTCCAAATATTCCGCATGCGAGACTAAATTTTTTTACTTTTTTCCTCGTTATCTCCAACCCAAGGCTCTCATCATTTCCTCTTTTTAACATCGTGATTTAAACTACATTTCAAATACATTTACCGATAATTCGTGATTTTAATTACATTCAAATAAGTTACAATTATATTTTATTTAATTATCTACCTACCTTCCGCTAAGTTTAGTCACGACAAAAATTCTGTTTTAAACTCATGTTCATTTTGTATAATTAAATTTAAACTCAACTAATATAATTTCAAATATGTTCCATTCTTGTTTATTTATAATAATATATATTTTGTTGTATCCTCGTTGTATTTCATCCATTCCTTAACGATTTCGTGTTCAACCATTAAGTCTAACTTCGCCATAAGCTTAGCCGCTCGAGCCTTTTTTACGATTCAATAACTCTCCTCAAAAACTTATAGATATAGATTTGTTGGGAAATATCTATATAGGTGCAACCACGATGGCCCTATATCTATAAATTGGTGCCCATAATTTGTTTAATTATTTTCCGTACGTTCATCCATTCTTAATTATAAAATCAAATATAAATCTTCAACCCAGCCACATGGTTTTATATTTTTCGACTCTCTTACTCACGCGTTCATTTTCCGAGCGTCGATTCTCAACACGTGTTAGTTTCTAATCCCAAATTTCCAATTACATCCTTAATTGAAAAAATAATATCCTTATTAAATAGTTTTATTATATCTATATAAATACAACGAGTGAATAATATTTCTTTTTCCTATAATTTAAATTTTATGTTCATTCGCGTGACTGAGTTTTACACACACACACACACACAATACACACATATCATACTAGTTAAGAATCACGATTGTTATATCAACAGCTTTGTTGACACTCACACCATTACGACATCGCACCATTACGGGTATCTCTAATGTTACTTCCGCAAGCATCCTTCATAATTCGTCCTCCATGCAAGAAAATCGATCTCGAGTCCTTCCTTCCTCGATTGTCCTCCCATGATATGATATAGGCAACCTCATTGCCTGGTTAGAAATGGGAGAGATTATAATGATCATCATGCCATCTCTGAACAAAACCGGATTTTCTGCATCACTCAAAATTTACCATTAAGTATCTTTTCGTTTTTTTTAAAACATCTTGCTAGAAAGTGGTAGAATTGGGGTTTAGAACAAATTAAAAGAGGCTTTTAGGGAAGAGTTTGGGAGATCTCAAATCAAAGATCTAAGGATGCTGTTAAATACTCAGTAGGTGGGTGACTGGCGTCCCACGCGATTTCTGGAGCATCTTAAAGACTTAATTCGAACTAAGGGAGCTCAGTTAGGTTTTTTTGACTCCATGCTCACAGAAATATTTATGCGTGGTATTCCTGAAAATATTAGGCTACTCATCCTGATGACATCACCCATTAATGTGGATCAAATGGCAAAAGCAGCCGATGAGTTGTTCAATAATCCATATGTAAGCTAGGGATCAATTTCAATCTCTCAAGAACCATGTTCAAATGTGTCTATTTCACAGGTTCGTTTACCGAGAGAGTCTTCAGACAACCGACCAGGACTCGCACGTAAATCCCTCCCCCCCCCCCCGGCACAGAAACTTGCTGCTGTGTTGGAGAGGATAGAGGGCGATCTTCGTCCCTTAAAGGTGCGACAAGGAGTGCAGCGAGAGCACAATCGTGAGCGGGGGATGGGGGAGTCCGACGCCGTTCTTGCTCCCGAAAAAGAAAAAAACCGAAACCAACGAGAGAACTCCAACTCACGAGGTGAGGCATGGCAGAATCATTTTCATTATCGACCCAATTCCGCCTATCCTGACGATATTCTCAGGGTCTCTGTTGGTATCATTCTAAATATGGTACAGCCTTGTAGCTTCTACAACGCATTTAATCCTCGTTCTTCACCTAATCCTTATTCGCAAAATTTTCACCCTCGGACAAATCATTGTGCTCAAGTTTCTTTTCCCCAACTTTCAAATTTGTGCTGGTACCATTGCAGGTTTGGGGAAAAAGCAGAAAAAATGCTTACACCCACCCATGCACTTACCAACATCACGTGCGTTTTTCAACTCCAACTTCTTCATATACGCTAATTTCACCAACATCAAACGCGCAAAATCAGCAAAACTCTACGGGTTCTCTTACCTAAATTTCAAGCTCGCCAGCACAGCATGATCCTTTAAACTAAAAGCGCAAGTGATTCGTGGTTCAATCACCTCTGAAAGCTCAGTTTTTCCTCAGGCCGATCCTCCTTTTAGTAGTTACGACCCACTTTCCGGTGTTTCATTTTTGGTTGACGCTAGTGCTCAATCCAGTGTCATTCCAACCTCTCCGGACGACAAAACTTGATTGTCTGACTTTGTCCTTAAAGCCGCTAACTTTTTGGATATAAGGACAGATGGAAGGCGTAACCTCGAGCTCACTCTCGGGTTACCTCATTTTTTTCCATGGACCTTCATCGTCGCCGAGGTCGACATTCTAATTTTGGGCCTCGATTTCCTTTCGGCTCACGATCTTTTAGTCGATTCTCGCAATCGCAAGCCTATCGACAGAACCACTACTCTGACAGTTTCTGGCTCGTTTTTCTCTTCTCAGAGTTCTCTCCTGTCTGTTCGTCTCCCTACAACTCCCCCACACTTCCAAGAGCTCCTCCTGGAATTTTCTGGCCTTAGTCTGCCACCTTCAAAGGACAGGCCTATCAAACACGATGTGGTTCATAAGATAGAGACGACAGGATGGCCTGTATTCTCACACGCCCCGGTCGACTGGCCCTGGATAGACTTGCTCTAATGAAGCAGGAGTTCAAGTTTATGGTGGAGGCCGGAATAGCTTTTCCATCTACCTCTCCCCGGGCTTCACCGCTTCACGTAGTGCCAAAGTCTACGATCGGCGAATTCAGGGTTGTGGGGATTACAGGCGACTCAATGCTTGTACGATTCCAAATAGATATCCTCTACATTGCGTGTCTGATTTTAGTTCTGCTCTTTTCGGTTGTTCAATCTTTTCTCGACTCGATTTGGTTCGTGCTTAATACCAAATCCCTATTCACCCAGATGACGTCTCAAAGATGGCTATCACCACTCCATTCGGTTCCTTCTTCATGAAGCGAATGCCTTACGGTCTTCGTAACAGTTGTCAGACCTTCCAACGTTTTATGGATCAGGTTCTGAGATGTTTCCTCTTCGTATTTTGCTACATAGACGACCTCCTGATAGCACCTTCGTCTTTAAAGGAACATCTCTCTCACCCTCGTCAGGTTTTTGATCGTTTAGAAGAGTATGGTATCGTACCCAACACTTCTAAGTGTCTTTTTGGTGTCACGTAACTCTCTTTTTTGGGACACCACATTTTCTCTGACGGAATTTGTCCTCTCGATATTAAAGTTGCAATTATTCGGGATTTTCCTCGACCTTCTACACTCAGGCAACTTTGTAGATTTTGTGGCATGGTAAACTTTTACCGCAGATTCATTCCCAGCCTTTCTAACATCGTGCAACCTCTCTACGATCTGTTTTCAAAATCCAAGAAGAACCTTCCTCTATCCTGGGCTTAAAAAGCGTGCGAGGCTTTCTCTCGCACCAAAGAGGCTATGGCTTCCGCTGTTTCCCTGGCCTATCCTTGCCCAGGAGATTCCATAAGCGTTACCTTGGACGCGTCTGCTACCCATGTTGGTGCGACGTTGCAGCAGAAGGTTGTTGGCTCTTGGCAACCGCTCGCTTTCTTCTCCAAAGTACGCATTCCTTCTCAACAGAGGTACAGTACTTTTTCCCGCGAACTCCTCAGTGTTTACCTAGCCCTCAGCCACTTCCGCCAATACTTGGAAACGCGTGAATTTACTGTTTCTACCGACCATAAGCCGTTGGTTGATGCGCTTGCCGGTAGTAGAACCTCTTCTGTGCATTCTGCAGTTGATTCTCGTCATCTTGACTTTATCCTGCAGATGAAAACGATATTCGCTCACCATGATCGATCGTTTTACCTCTTGGTCAGAGGCAGTTCCTATCCCGGACATCAGAGCTTCCACTGCAACTTGAGCCTTCGTCTCAGCATTGGTTGCTCGTTTTGGTGTTCCATCAACGATCATGACTGATCGTAGTAGCCAATTTGAATCCCACCAATGGGATGCACTAATGTCAGTGCTTGACTCTTTCCGTCTTCGTACCACTAGCTATCATCCCCAAAGCAACGTCAAAGTCGAACGGTTGCACAGGGTTCTCAATGCAAGCGTACGCTCCACTGATCCCAACATCACTTGGGTGGACAAGCTACCCTTAATTTCCCTGGGTATTCATGTATCATTGAATGAGTATTTGGCTTGCTCTGCAGCGGAACCTGTCTATGGTAGTCATCTTATTCCTGGTCAACTTTTTTCTTCTTCTGACTGGCCTATACCATCTTATGTTCATCCTGCCTGCTTATCAGAAAACTCTTGTGCCAAAGGAGATTATCGTAGAAAGCCCCCCTCCCCTTTTTGTTCTAAGAGTGCTAAGAGTGCTAATATATTTATATCTGAATATCTTACAGAACAGAGCCGTTCCGAAACACGTAAGGATATAAGAGAAACGCACAATAATTCCCAAAATAAACATATATTTTAACTTTAACCATTGAATGCACAACATCTAAACATTAACTACAGCAATACTCTGAATATAATCATAAACCAGAATTAATTAAATTAGTTTGACCCTAAATAATTAGTTAATTTCTCTACACACGACAATAATATAAGAATCAGGCTTATGGACTCATTTGGAGTTTAAAAGGCCTCAGGAATGTTATTGACTCGCGACGCGTGCCGTCTAAACAGATGTAGATGGGCCAAATCACACGGTCGTTTTAGCGAGGGTAGCAGCTGGGGGGGGCCACACGGTATTCCGGGGGGAAAGGGTTCTTCACAGATGAGAACGATTACGGTGCTTTATGCAACACCAAGGTATTCGTAGTCTCTCTGGCGAGAGGGAGTCAAACTTGGTTCTTAAACCAAGTTAACTTGGAGTGCGGTGTGACCACCGAGTAACGAGCTCGAGGGGGAGCTTTTCTCCTCCGTTACTTAATTCCTCATGGACGAGGACTGAACTCGGGGAGGGTCTTCTTCAAAGCGCGAGGATCGATGCGGGGGGGTTTCTCTGACGAGAATAAGTTACTTGAAGTTCGGTTTGGTAACCGGGAACTAGCTCGAGGATGAGCTTCTCCTTTGTTCCAGTCTTCTTCAAGGACGAGTATAACGGAGGGGGGTTTCTCTGACGAGAATCAGTTGAACTTTGGTTCCTCACCAAGTTAACTTAGGAGTTCGGTGTAGCCACCGAGTAACGGGCTCGAGGAAGGAGCCTTTTCCTTCTTCTTTTCTTAATTCCTCAAGGACGAGGAATACCCCTGGTGTTTAAGGTGCGCCAGGATATTAGGAGTCTCTCTGGCGACAGTAAGTTGAACTTAACAAAGTTAACTTATCGTTTTGTTTGATAACCATGGACTAGATCGAGGATGAGCTTCTTCTTAACCCCTTAAGGTAGGTAGCCCTGCCTCTCTTGCAGGGTACTTCTTGGTCTGGCGACCCAAGTAAACTACCTCTCCAGTCTCGGTAGCTCGGTTTTGATCCGAGTACTTCGTCACCTAGAGACTGACGTATACTACCACGATTTTCCTCAGTGTTCCTCATTTATACCTTGTCACGCCACTGGGGGAGTGGTAAGGGGAGGGGGATTTAGAACGGCCCCAGGAGAGTTTTTTTGCCCAACGGTTTTTCACACCGAGTCTTACATCGGCTCCTCGTTAGCCTTTGAGCTTGGGAGAAACACGTCTCCAATTTTTTATTTGACGTGAAACTGGACTCACTCTCCTGGGGGAGATCTTGCATTTTGACCTTTAGGGTCTTTCATGGCACCGAGTTGTGCGACGCTGCGGTTACGCATTTGACCCGCCGATGCCTGGGCCGGATGTCTTTGCGGTAACCGCCTTGTGACTCCACTAAGAGTGAACGGGGGGGAAGGGAGTGACGATTCCCCTACAGACATAGTAACCTGTTCTCACGTTTTTGTCCGTCGCGAGTCAACTCGCCCTTCCTTGCAACCAGTATATGACAGATCCTTTCTCCATCATCTCCAGAAAGCTAAAATTCTTTGTACTAAAGCTTGGTACCAAGCAGGATACTCTCTCCATCGATCGCTTGAACCCGACTTTATAGAGGCCGTTCACCTTGAACACCCACGGTCTTCTACTCCCACTATGTCTGTTAGTGATCCAGTGGTTTATCATACTTTTCTTTAAAACCCTCTTAAATAAACATTCTCAACACCTATTTTTCCTTCCAGATTGCTGCCACCTCCCCTTTTGTTGCAAGGGCCCTCGTCAGCAGCGGAGAGCCAGTCTCACAACTGCCAGCCCCCGTCAGGCGCCAAGTTAGGGGGAACAGTACGGATGTCGTTCGCACCGCCTGCCATCGCGCACGACAGCGTTTGGACGTAAATGATTTGCACTGCTAGTCAATTGTGTCCTCATTATCGAAATCAGCCACATGGCACCGTGACACGGTCTGGCTGCGTTGTTAGGACACCGCGTCTGTATCTGAATTAAAAATTTATATTCCATGTTTGGAATTATTTTTGGATGGGATAGTAACTCTCTTGGGGGGAGTATTTGTAGCAGTTCTGCAGCTACAAATATATATATATATATATATATATATATATATATATATATATATATATATATATATATATTGTGGAGAAATGGCTACATTAAGCCTCCTGGAGGAGTATAGACACATTCAAGCCCCCCTCCCTTCATGAGGAGAAGCGTGGGAAAGGTAGCCGGCGAAAATGCTTTCCATGTGTGATCGCCTCGCCGCTGTGGGCAGTTGGAGCTAACATATGTTTGAAGGCGACCACCTAAGGTCCTTAAACGACGCTCTAACGATCGTATGACCTACGAGACCCATAAACCCGTGGTTAGGAAAAAAAAAACGGTGCGAGTCAGAAGGCACGCTAAGGAGCGGTGTGGTTACGAGCCTATAATTTGCGAGCTGACTTGGGCATCCCAGTGCCACCTCAGGAATTCTCGCTCTTCCCAGATGCTAACCCACCATTCGCTCCCCCCCTTTTGCATCTGTGGCCTGGTCACTTCCCCCTTTAGATGGGGCGGCAATCCGCCTATAAATAAGCCCCGCAAAGAAAGAGAAGAGGATTATCTGAAGTCGATACGCCAGAGTAGGATTAGGTCGTGAAGATCGATCCATCGGCTAGACAAGAAGATTATTAGAAGTCGATTCGCCAGAAGAAAGATTAATTCGTAAAGATCGACCCTTCAGCCCTACAAGACTATTTCCGTGAGAAACGATAGGATCAGATTGAGAAAATCGATCCCCCCCTTTCAGGGCCGTATTAACCTAAATAGTCAAGTTTTATATCGGTGCCATACCGAAGAAGCCTTTTCCGTCTGCAAAGAAGTCCGACTGAAGAAAAGCAAAGCCGCTCACACTCGAGTGATTCTTACATCGCAAGCACCGTAAGAGTGAGAGGAGAAGAACCCAGCCCCAACGAGCTCCCGTTCTTTAATCACGTTGAAGAATCACCCCCCTCCTCGACGAAATTTCAACCTTCGGCCACCACACTTCAAGGCGAGAGATAAGTCCTCCAGCGACATCCGGCAATCCCTAATACCTACCTGTAAGTTAACAATAACATTTATATCTCTATTGCGATAGTAGAAGTTTAGTACGTCCCACGTTTTAAAGGAGCGTAGAAACCATTATTCTTGAACCTAGGTCATATGTGTTTGTAGATGACAGTACATTAATTTAATGTTTTATGCTAAACAAATAGGGTCGTGATAAAAATACTAATTGGCAATTAGTTTGTTTATTGAAAGCCTACTTGTTTATGTTTTGTCATTCAAAATTCTTTGAGGCCAAATATAGAAATGCTTTTACTGTTGGTTTGTAATATTTAATTTAAAATACATGTTTATTTTTTGGTAGATTCTGGTGTTTCCTCTTATCCTTATGTGTTTAAAAATAGCTCTTCCTTAAGGACTAAACCACAAAAATAGCACTCTTAGAACAAAGCCTACTTCATAATAGAAGTAACTCACGCCCCTTAAAGTATACCGTTACTAAAAGGGTGTCAAAGCGTAAAGTGATCAAAGCAATGGTCATTCTACGACATATATATATATATATATATATATATATATATATATATATATATATATATATATATATATATATATATATATAATTTTAAAATTTAATATCATTTTTCTTAAATATTATATATTTGTAAAACAGTCTTCAAAAAGAATTGGCAACATTTTTGGCAAGATTTACACGCACAATTAACGCTTCCAAATATTTCGCATGCGAGACAAAAATTTTCACTTCTTCCCTCGCCATCTCCGACTCACGATTCTCATACATCTCCCCTTTTAACCATTGTGATTACAATTATTTTAATTACGTTTCAATTACATTTACCCATAATTCGATATTTTAATTACATTTCAATATGTTACAATTGCATTTTATTTAATTACCTATCTACCTTACGACAAGTTTAGTGTAGGGAAATCGTCACTCCCCCCTCCCCCGTTCACTCGTGGTGGAGTCACGAGGCGGTTACTGCAAAGACATCCGGCCCCAGGCATCGTCGGGTCAAGCGCGTAAGCGCAGCGCCGCACCACTCAGCGCTATGAAAGACCTAAAGGTTAAAATGCAAGATCCCCCCGGAGAGTGAGATTCAATTTCACGTCAAATAAGAAATTGGAGACGTGTTTCTCCCAAGCTCGAAGGCTAACGAGGAGCCGATGTTAAACTTATTGAGAAAAACCGTTGGGCATAAGAACCCTCCTGCGCCCGCCATCAAGCCTCCCCCCCTCTTAGCACCTCCCCAGTGGGGTGACAACTTATAAATAACGAACACTGAGGAACATCGTGGTAGTATACGTCAGTCTCCAGGTGACGAAGTCCCCGAATTAAGATCGGGCTACCGAGACTGGACAGGTAGATTACTTGGCTCGCCAGACCAAGAAGTACCCTGCAAGAGAGGCAGGGCTACCTACCTTAAGGGGCTAAGAAGCAGCTCATCTTCGAGCTAGTCCCTGGTTATCAAACCGAACGCTAAGTTAACTTTGTTAAGATCAACTTGCTCTCGCCAGAGAGACTCCTCATATCCTGGTGCATCTTAAACACCAGGGGTATTCCTCGTTCTTGAGGAATTAAGAAAAGAAGAATGAAAAGGCTCCCCTCGAGCCAGTTACTCGGTGGCCACACCGAACTCATAAGTTAACTTGTTAGAGGAACCAAGTTTAACCTATTCTCGTCAGAGAAATCCCCTTCCGTTATACTCGCCCTTTGAAGAAGACTGGAACTAAGAAGAAGCTCATCCTCGAGCTAGTTCCTGGTTACCAAACCGAACTTCAAGTAACTTATTCTCCTCAGAGAACCCCCCCCCCCTCATTGATCCTCGCCCTTGAAGAAGACCCTCCCCGAGTTCAGTCCTCGTCCATGAGGAATTAAGTTACGAAGGAGAAAAGCTCCCCCTCGAGTTCGTTACTCGGTGGTCACACCGCACTCTAAGTTATCTTGGTTTAAGAACCAAGTTCGACTCCCTCTCGCCAGAGAGACCACGACTACCTTGGTGCCGCATAAAGCACCGTAATTGTTCTCGTCCTTGAAGAACCCCCCTCCCCCGGAATACCGTGTGGCCCCCTCAGCTGCTACCCTCGGGAAAAGGACATCGCCATCCTGCCCACCTACATCTGGCCAGGCGGCATGCATCGTGAGACAATAACATTCCTGAGGGATTTAAACTCTAGTTGAGTCTGTAAGCCTAAATCTTATATTATTGAGGTGTGTAGCGAAATTAACCAATTTTAGAGGTTCAAACTAATTGAATTAATTTTTGTTTACGATAATATTCGGAGTATTGCTGTGGTTAATGTTTAAATTTTGTGTATTCATTTGTTAGAGTTAAAAATATATGTTTATTTTGGGAATTATTGTACGTTTCTCTATATCCTTACGTGTTTCCAACGGCTCTATTCTTTAAGATATTAAGATAATAACAATATTAGCACTCTTAGCACTCTTAGAACAAAAAGGGGGGGCGCATTCTACGACATATTATAAAAGTGGTGTCAGGTTTGTAGGGTTTTATATTCGAATGAACCCAGCAGTGTCTAATTAAGAAAGAGCCAACACGTAAAAGAATATCAGGAATAAGAGAATCATTGACGAGAGGAAAATTGGTAGAGTTAGGGGTGGTAACAATTTAAAGGTAATTGGTCGGCCAAGTGGTAAATTTGTTGTCGGAGTGGCATTTTAATCAGCATAGTAGTCGGCTTAAGGGTAAGTTAGGCTCAGCGCTACCTGTTGAGTGGAGGCATACGTATCTCAGAATACAGACAGGAAAAATCGACGGACCAACACAAAATGTATCCGGTCGGAAGATTTTACCAACAAGCCCAAAGTCTGGGACTTGAAGGCAAAGAGATGCATGACTACGTCATGGCAGAACTAAGAATAGATTGCATAGAAGAAAAAAGAGTTTTGGATAGAGAAGAAGAACAAGAATTAATAAAATTTGATAGAGAAACAGAAGATATAATAAGAGAGGATAAAAGAGAATGTGAATCATTGGAAATACAGATGAACCGGAAAAGTGAAGAATCCCGAATACAGCGGAAAATAGAAATAGAGGAAAGAAGATTCTCAAGCGGAAGTAAAACAAACGAAAGAATAAGACAGTTGAAAAGAGAAGCAAAGGAATTCAGAAAAAGGATAGAAAGGGAAGATGAAGAAAGAAGAATAAAGATAAAGCTGGAAGATGAAGCAAGAATAACTTGACGGGAAAACGAAATAGCGAAAGCAGAAAAAGAAGCCGAGAAAGGAGAATGAAAAGGAAAAAAGAGTCACAAGAGAGGAGAATAAAGATTAAAAAAGAAATAGATGAAATGAGAATAAAGAGGGGGAAAAGAACGTGCTCATGCTGAAAGAGAAGAGAGAGAAGAAAAGGAAAGATTGCTCGCACTCGAAAGAGCACCTATCGAGAATCTGATAGAGGCCGAGGAAGTTGTAGCACGGCCGGACCTAAGCAAGGACCATCGAGGGAAACCCAGCCAAATGGGGGTAACGATAGAAGAAGTAGAAAGTAGGGATGAGGTACCAGAAGGAGTACCTAAGGGATAACCTACGAGGAGAACCCAGCCAAATGGGGTTATCAGGGAAGAAGTAGAAGGTAGGGTAGAGGTACGAGCAGGGGTACCTGAGGAACTACCTGCGAAGAGAACCAAGTCAAATGAGTTGACAAGGAAGGGGGAAAGAGGTGTTATTGCGATACACCCAGATAAAACTAGTCAAATGGTAGACACGGATGAGTATCCCCTACCCCTAGTAGTCTCCTCCCCGAACGGAATGTCCACGGAGTTACCGCTAATACGCCAAGTGATAGTGAGCGCCACGCCCATTAACGACCTCACAGGGAAAAGTTTTTTCGATCCCCAAAGATCGAACCCAGACACGATCTTCCATCAATTATGCCCCGCTACAACAGGCCGCTCTAGCCATAATGTTCAGTTTAAAGGTAGTCAAGTACCATAAGAAGGATAATTCGAGTAGGTTGAAATACCGCTACCATTTAGTAACATACTTGGGTAGACTGAATAACCCGAACGGCCGACTCAGGTGCGGTAAAGTATTGGTATTAGAGCACCATTTTAGTATTAGCTACATCAAAGGAGCCGATAAAGTACCGCTGCTCTATAGGCGGAGACGAAATACCATTGAGGGTTATTTCAGTACCTAATAAGCGTGAAACCATGTTTTCATTCGTTTTTCTTGTTAATAGTTATCGGTAGGATTTAAGTTCTCAAAAGCATAGAAATGTAAGGAAGTAGCTTGTTTTTTTTCTTTTGTTTTGTTGCGGGTAAAATTGTATTGCAAGTAGGTCTAGTTCGACACATTGCGTGTGTAAATGCGCGTGAGAGCGCTCATGTGTAAGGAAATTTATTGTAAGAGAGGGCTCAAAGGAATACAACTTTGCTAATCTCGACTAGGTTGAGTAAGTTGTTTTGAGTTCCCGGGAGTCCCTTCCCCCCCACATTAATTTCTTCGATGGAAGGTGTGTAGGGAAATCGTCACTCCCCCCCCCACCCCGTTCACTCGTGGTGGAGTCACGAGGCGATTACCGCAAAAACATCCGGCCCCAGGCATCGTCGGGTCAAGCGCGTAACCGCAGCGCCGCACCACTCGGCGCTATGAAAGACCTAAAGGTTAAAATGCAAGATCTCTCCCAGGAGAGTGAGATTCAATTTCACGTCAAATAAGAAATTGGAGACGTGTTTCTCCCAAGCTCGAAGGCTAACGAGGAGCCGATGTAAAACTTTGTGAGAAAAACCGTTGGGCATAAGAACCCTCCTGCGCCCGCCATCAAGCCTCCCCCCCCCTCTTAGCACCTCCCCAGTGGGGTGACAACTTATAAATAACGAACACTGAGGAACATCGTGGTAGTATACGTCAGTCTCCAGGTGACGAAGTCCCCGAATTAAGATCGGGCTACCGAGACTGGACAGGTAGATTACTTGGCTCGCCAGACCAAGAAGTACCCTACAAGAGAGGCAGGGCTACCTACCTTAAGGTGCTCATCCTCGAGCGAACGCTAAGTTAACTCTGTTAAGATCAACTTACTCTCGCCAGAGAGACTCCTCATATCCTGGTACCTCTTAAACACCAGGGGTATCCCTCGTTCTTGAGGAATTAAGCGAAAGGAGAAGGAAAAGGCTCCCCCTCGAGCCAGTTACCCGGTGGCTACAGCAAACTTATAAGTTTACTTGGTGAGGAACCAAGTTCAACTTATTCCCGTCAGAGAAATCCCCTTCCGTTATACTCGCCCTTGAAGAAGACTGGAACTAAGAAGAAGCTCATCCTCGAGCTAGTTCCCGGTTACCAAACCGAACTTTAAGTAACTTATTCTCGTCAGAGAACCCCCCCCCCCTCATCGATCCTCGCCCTTGAAGAAGACCCTCCCCGAGTTCAGTCCTCGTCCATGAGGAATTAAGTTACGAAGGAGAAAAGCTCCCCCTCGAGTTCGTTACTCGGTGGTCACACCGCACTCCAAGTTAACTTGGTTTAAGAACCAAGTTCGTCTCCCTCTCGCCAGAGAGACCACGACTACCTTAGTGCCGCATAAAGCACCGTAATTGTTCTCGTCCTTGAAGAATCCCCCCCCCCTGGAATACCGTGTGGACCCCCCAGCTGCTACCCTCGCCAAAAGGACATCGCCATCCTGCCCACCTACATCTGGCCAGGCAGCACGCGTCCTGAGACAATAACATTCTTGAGGGATTTAAACTCCAGTTGAGTCCGTAAGCCTAAATCTTATATTATTGAGGTGTGTAGCGAAATTAACCAATTTTAGAGGGTCAAACTAATTGAATTAATTTTTGTTTATGATAATATTCGGAGTATTGCTGTGGTTAATGTTTAAATTTTGTGTATTCATTTGTTAGAGTTAAAAATATATGTTTATTTTGGGAATTATTGTACGTTTCTCTATATCCTTACGTGTTTCCAACGGCTCTATTCTTTAACATATTAAGATAATAACAATATTAGCACTCTTAGCACTCTTAGAACAAAAAGGGGAGGGGGGGCATTCTACGACATTTAGTCACGACAGAATTCAGTGTTAAACTTATGTTCATTTTGTATAATTAAATTAAAATTCAACCAATATAAGTTCATATATGTTCCATTGTTGTTAATCTATAATAATATATATTTTGTTGTATCTTCGTTGTATTTTATCCATTCCTTAACGATTTCGTGTCCAACCATTAAGCCTAACTTCGCCATAAGCTTTGCCGCTCGAGCCTTTTTTTACGATTCAATAACTCTCCTCAAAACTTATAGATTTATTGTGAAGTATCTGTCTAGATTCATACTACGATGGCCCTATATCTATACTATATATTAAGTGACTTTTGTATATTTGATTCTTAACCATGATGTTACAGTTGATAATCTCCTTGATGTATTTTTCGTCTATTTTATAGGCCGCAGATATCTGATTTATGTAATACATTTTGATGCTATTACTACCTCCTGATTACTTTCCGTTTTATCCGTATCTTTGAATTGCATACTTAAGAATTATTTGAGTTGATTTTTAATCATGCTGTTCGGGACACCGATGTTCATGAGTGTTTGTTTTACGCAGGAGATCTCTTGATGGAAAAGTTCCCACGTAGAGCAGCATTTGTATGCTCGGCTGATGTATGAGCCGATTACACTTTTTTAAATATCTTCTTCGTTTTGGATGTTGATATCGATGTCGTATACGTATCGGCAATATATGTGTGGCCGGTTTCACTGATGTCAAATAAGCTCTATTCAAGTTGGCCCATATATTAGATGACGAAGGTCGGCCCCAAAGGTCATCCCATAGCCACCCCATCCACTTGCGTGTATAGATTACCGTCCGGTGTCCTGAACGCAGCCTCTGATGCGCATGAACATAACATATTCCTTAAGATGTTTGGGTCGAGATTTGGAGGAGACATTGCAGGGTGGTGGTACACATTTTGTATAATGATGTCGATGGTCTGAGCGATGGTCACTTTCGTAAACAGGCTTTCCACATCAAGGGATGCTATTACTCCTGCCGGTCTTATAGAGTGGAGTGTATTGATAAATTCCTATGTTGACTTTATGCTATATTTTGAATAGATATACAGTTTTATTATTTCATTTAGAGTTTTAGCTAAATGGTACGTTGGTGTCGTGACTTGCGATATGATAGGCCTCAATGGATTGTTCGTCTTATGATTTTTTACATTTCCATATAGATATCCTGGTGTATAATCACCTATGATCTTTTAAAAGTGAAGTCCTCATATGAGTGCATTAGCTTTAGTTATTTATCTATTTATTTTCTATTTTTTAAGTCTTCTGTTGGATCTTTTTCCATACGTCTAAATTTAGTAGTGTCGCTTAGAATGGTATTCAATTTGCTGTTATATTTTTCTTTGTTTAGAATGACGTATATGTTAGATTTGTCAGCTTATCTTATGACTATTTGTTTGTTGTTTTTTTAGAAAGCTGATGGCCTTGCGTATATCTGGTGTTATGAGTTTGCTGCCATTAAAGCACCTTCGTTTGGTGACCTCTGCACGTAGTTGATCTTTTCGGTTGGAGTTAATTTCAATGATGGCTGAATCTTGTAGTTTCAATAAGGATTGGAAGAGGGATTCTAGTTCAAAATTTGAAGTAGATCAAATTTGGCTTGTAAGTGCCAGTTCAAACCGAGGTTAAGAGCTTATATTTCACTAATGGAGAGCATATGGTAGGAGAGATTGATGAAATATGTAGTTGATTCTGGCAATTTTATACATCCCTTGTATAGTTTATTAATTTTTTTTTAGTTTCAATGCTTTTTCGAGTTTTCCGTTTGTACAGCGCTGCTGAAGAGAGCTTTTTTAATAGAGTTTCGTGCTGCATGTGGAATTTCTAAATCTTCAAGTTGTGGTAGCGTCACCTCAACATCACGTTTTAGTTTAGGAATGGTTTTCTTTAATAGTTATATTTGCCTTTCTACAAGATGTCGACAAAAGGCTATAGTTATAGGTTCATTTTTCACTGCTAGATGATAGGTTTTAATATTAATGTAGATGGATAGCAGTCTTTCCTAAATGCAAATTTTGTTAAAGATCATGGAATTTTTCGCCCTGATCAATTTCCTTTGGCAACTTTCTATTATTCTTACTGTCTTTTTTAGCCCATCTTGTAGATTTTGACACCACCATACTTCATCGGTAAAGGAGGAAAGAATGCATAAAGACGCTCTGAAGATGATCGAATAGTTCGAAAGCTTAGCAATTTAAGTTTGGTCTTACCAAACGCATTTATTAGAAAGAGAGATGAATATTGGACAAGTGAACTACCATCTACAAGATGGATTAAAAAAGACAGTAAGAAGAATAGAAAGTTGCCACCTACTTACCCACCTACACTAATATATATATATATATATATATATATATATATATATATATATATATATATATATATATATATATATATATATATATGAAAAGAAACTCACAACTTGCGCGTGAGTCAAAATTATGATAAATAACACCCATTTTCCTTGTGGGTGTTATTATTATATATATATATATATATATATATATATATATATATATATATATATATATATATATATATATATATATATATATCTCTTTCTCTCTCTCTCTCTCTCTCTCTCTCTCTCTCTCTCTCTCTATATATATATATATATATATATATATATATATATATATATATATATATATATATATATATATGGTGGCCCAGCAAAAACTTGATTAACTCTGTCAAATGTTATTGGATATAAATGAAAATTCGTATGCAATTTATATGTATTCTTTATTATTTCTGAAATTTTCAACAATATTACTATAATAGTATTGCTACAATTAAAAAAATAAAATAGTCACATAAATATTTGCTTGCCGATTGCTGCCGACAAAGGATAATGTGTAAAAAAAATCAAGATCAATATACCTTTATTGGAAAAAGTGATCAATATGTCCACCTTCTTGGTCACATATAGCCTTAATCGCTTTTTAAAAGGATGAAATACATTTTCTGATATTAGATAGCGTTATTTTCTCTCAAGTAATATTTTTACTTTAACTTCAGATTCACTAAGTTTATTTTTTTTTATTCATGTAAACTTTATCTTGAAGTAAATTCCATATGGAATACTTTTTAGGGTTACAGTAAAGCAATTGAGGAGGTCATTCATCCTTTTTAATAAAACGAGGACAATTTTCTTATTCTGTGTTGTTTTGCCATTATGAGAGGGTGTACCATCTTGCTGGAAAATGAAGTCTCTTTTAGGATAGAGCTGATGGCAATCAGGAAGCAGGCCTATATATAGTAATTCGTTGTAATTTTCTGAATTAACATTGGAATTTTTCATATCGCTAAAATGGATCCTCGTTTTACCATTACATTGCACTCCTGCAGAAACCATTTGATTTTTTTTGCTTGTTTGTTTATTTGTTAACTTGAAGATTCATGATAAAAGCGGGATGGGTGGATGTCCTTTTTTTTCCAGCCATAAACTCTGTTATTTTAACTATTTGATGGCACTTCCAAGGTGAAATCATTTTCGTCGGTAAACACAAATTTTTTGTATCTTGAGATGAACAGCAATCGTAGATCAACCTACAACGTCTTTTTCTACGTTGTCTTACATTAATATCACGACTGGAAATGCGCAATCTTTTCTAAACTTCTAAACACCCAATTCACTGCAAATCTTCCCTTGTTATAGATGAGTTTTCTTGTTTTTTTTCTTTTGATCGAAAACAAGTTCTTCTACTTCAATCATTTTATTGTCTGTCTTAGCAGTTTTATTATGGTCGCCGCTACCATTGTTTTGAGCTATTGAACCAGTAGTTTTTACATTTTTTTATTTAAGTTAAAAATCACTTCAACGAGTCCAATTTCTATTCGGAAAGTCACGAAAAATTCTATTTCCATTCCAACCTATTTTTCTTTAACGTGCTTCTCTTATAATTTTATAATTTAAACTTAACACTATTGTGATAGGGGGTATAATAACATATCTTATATGTTTAATGTTTAAATGATGACTGAAAGAGAGAGATAGAAAACAAGACTAATTATAACCTAATAGACTAGGCATGCAGACTTTGTATTACCCACCCACAAATATCACACGTTTTCTTGATTCGGTAAGCAAATTTTTAATTGTAGCTATACTATTATATTTATATAGTTGGAATTTTCAGAGAAAATAAAGAATAGATATAAGTGTTTGCATACGAATTTTCATTTATATTCAATTACATTTCACTGAGTTATTTAAGTTTGAATTTAATGAAGGTTTTGCAAGGCCACCCTATATAAACCGGTGTTTGCAACAAAAGTTCTGTAACAATTGTTTATTTTAATCGTTCGAGAGGTTAACGTGCGTGATTGAAAAAGTTCAGCCAAACAAAATTAAAGTTATAATTTTTCATCATGTGTCATTAAAACCGGCAATGACGGCTCGTAGCTAAAATTAGTGAAGGTACTGCATCAGAATTATTTTAGCATTGTTTCAAATTATGCAAAAGAAAATAAACATATAAAAATAAAATTTATAGATAAACTTGATAAAATCCTAAACAGAACAAAACATTTTTTACTTACTAATAGCCTAAATTTTTACAGTTCAAGTTAATCCATTCATTTGAAAAAGAAATCTATTCTTCTCGTTTTAATTTGTGCGAAAAGATGAACTATTTTCTTCTTGATCTCAGGATGACTAATGAGGAATTTTTTATCCATTGAAATCACTGCAAGAGCATTTTGTGTTGAAGAATTCATAGTGCTCCTTAGAAAAGTTTTTATTCTTTTCAGTGTTGAAAAGCAGTGTTCTGCCTCTGAAGTAGTCATGGGAATTCTCAAGAGGACTTTTATTAGGTTAGTAATTTCACTAAGAACATAATCTAGATTATTTTAAAGATAAATTTCAGCAGCTCAATTAATTAATAAAAGAACCGAAAAAAATATAAATTAAATTCTACACTTTATAACATTCAACAATATAAACGCGTTTTTAAGCATTACCTTCCACCAGCACACCAGGGTCGGAACTGTGCTCGCTCTCATAGGCGTGCAGTTTCCTATCTCGGACATGTGATCATGCGCAAAACAGCCAAACACCGCATCGCTTGAACTATGAAGCGCACAGTTATATACAAGGATTTTTGTATTTTTTTCATAAACTAGGGGATGGCTACTGACATTAAGCTTTAGGATTATACATATAATGTATAAGTATAAAGAAAGAATAAAATAAAAAAGGACTCATTAGATTGAATGTTATCTATAATATCGAATGGAAGTTGGAGGGGGGGGGGGCTGCAGTTCCGCAGTACCTATACACGAGCAGAGATGGGCAAGGTCACCAACTTTGGGGATCTTGAAAATCAAGATCAAATCACCAAAAAAATGTGACCTTGAATATTAAGATCAAGATCGTGATGTTCAAGATCACTTCTTAAGATCACTTTTATATGAATTGAAAAAAGTTGTAGTCTTGAAAACGAAAACAATTATTTTGTTATTCACTCCTGAAAAGTATTAGTCCTGATACTCCCCTGAGAGCTAAGGAAATAAAAGCATCGCATCCTATCCATGCCACTTGATCTAAAGGACGGTGAATGACGATTTTCCTTTCAGTTTTTCAGGTGGTAAACTTAAAACTGATATATTATTATAACTTATCAGCAAAGAAAAAACTATTAAATGGCTTACATATAGTTATGTATATGGTAATATATATATATATATATATATATATATGGACTATATCTCATATCAATCAATGGTCAGTGTCAAAACAGGTTCTTTTAACTTAATTTTAGAGATCAGAATTGGACGTCCACATTGCTGGGTGAAGGAGGATACTCGAACAAAATTTTCTATAAGGAAATTTTAAATAAACCGAGAAGGCTTTAAATAAATGAGCATCACAAAACACAAAATAAGTATATTTACATGAAAACGAAACTAATATAACCTTTAAATAAAAAAAAAATGAAATTCAGAATTTAGATACAAATAATGGAATACAACACAGAAAAAATAAACTTAGCCTTTTTCTTTCAACACTCGGCGCGTTGTTTCCAATGCTTTAGTCGCTCAAGAACACAGTAAATACATAAGTAGCTAAAATTAAATAAAGTTTATAACATAAATTCAGTCGATGCCTTTTACTGCAGTACGCAATTAATAAGAATATAAAAGTAAAAACCGCAAGTTAATTTATGGTTCAACCGCTGTAAACATTTGCTTCCAACAAAACCAATTGTTCAAAGTTAGTATCCGAGAGACGACTTCATTTTGGGCTATGAACCATGCCAGCAAATGAAGACAACCGTTCCACTAGTGCAGAGGAAGATAGCGTGGTCTTATACCTCTTGAATATCTTCTTTATTGCAGGATACCTATCTAAAGAGTCGATTGACTTACTGGTGTCCTGCAAATAATAGAGGACTTCTAAGTCTTCCTTGTTGCTAGGAGCAAAGAATGAGCCGCCCATAGTTCGGAAGAATTTGTCTTCAAACGATGAGTCTGAGTTTACCAAAGTATTGCCACTGCTGTCAGAATTACAATTTCTGACAGCCATTTTCCGCTTGTCTTTTACTTGAGACTTGATTGCTTCAGGGTCTTAGGCTCTTGCAGCAATGAAATCCATCTAAGTTTGAAATATGGATGAGATACTGAGGCCAAAACGGCATCGGTTACCTCGGGGCTCAATGACAAAAAAATACCAAATCTGGCATTAAAGCCAGAGACGACTGCTGGCAGTAATGGTATGCAGTGTCTCAAGCGCAAGTCGTTTGGTTGGATAAGATCCATTCTGGCGAGGGCATCTTGACTCACCAGAAGCGTCGGAAGAAGACAACCGTAGGAGTATTTTTTCTGCCTGAAATTTGTTGAGCTCTGCTGCAATTGGTTTTAGAACTGACAAATATTCTGAAATAAACTCCAATTCATTGTCTTTGAGGGTGGGTAGATTCAGTTCTTCAAGAGCTACATTAACGTGATTCTTATGTTTATATATTTGGCTTAATGAGTCATACATTGAGTTCCATCGGGTGACGCATGAGTACCTAAATTGGACACCAATTATTTCCTGTATTTTTTCTGCTGACTTGGGTTTACCAGCAGCATTCCACAACGCTAAACATTTCCCCATTGCAGAATGGTTTATCTTCTTTAGGCCAGGTGATTTCAGTCCTTTATCTGCATCAGTTGTTGCTACCAAGATCAATGTGTGGGAAGCACATCGAATATGGGATGATAGTTTCACTGAGTCCTCTCCATGCTTTCCTGAATGTTCAAAAAAGTTGCTGATGATAACCTCTTCATCATCCTCTTCATATTCATCAATGTCGCCAGTACGATTCTGAACAAGAACACCGAACTCTTTAAAGAATTTCACCATGTTCAATGCATTGTCGGTGACTGTAGATACAACTTTTCGATAATATAAACCATGTTCAAGTTGCTCCTGTCCAATATTCCAGCAATTTTATCAAAACTATGTGTTCCACGAAATCTTCGGCAAGGCAGTGCAGCTGATCCTCGTGACAAGTCACCATTGATCTGTAATGTAAAATTATAAAAAAAAATGTTTGTATATTATATTATAAATGAAGACTCACCTGATTAATGATTAAGGAACACATGCCAAATAATTTAAAAGATTATACTATAAATCTATCACAATGGTCAATTTATCAATTATAAAAATAATATACTAATTAACATATACGCAATGTGCAGTGACTCCCATGAAACTGCGGTGATTGGTTGACCACATCTCGCATGTAACACACACATGGCCAATTACTGCCAGTTTTGCTTGTATGTCTTCCTTTATTGTACTGATTGTTGTTGCGATAGATCTGGCCAAGGTGCGTCTCGATGGCACCTGAACAGCCTGATTAACGTCTGACAAAAATATTTAAAAATTAAAATTAGCTATGAAAAATATCAAAATATTTAGCTAGGCTAGCGATAGTCCTATGTTCATACAAATAAAATAAATAATTATTTGAATCAAAGATTAGCAATGGAAAAAATTGCTAAATATTTAGCTAAGCTAGCTAAAGTCAAATGTTCTCACAGAAAATATGAATAAATATATTAATTATTTATTTTGCCCGATTAGCAAATAATTGCTACCATGTAGTTTAAATCGATATCTACTGATGCAATGATTCTAAAACTTTCTTTTTTATGTTTTTTTATCGCCTGATGTACCTTTTATTTCGATTTAATAAACTTATTATTATTATTATTAATCAGATATTAGCTATAAGAAAACAACAAAATATTTGAGTCATACTAACGTGAAAGAAGATGCTTAAATTCACGTAGTTAAACTAGGCTCAATGGTAGGAGCCCATTAGACACAAGCAATAGATTTTTTTTTTAAGGACATCATTGCATATTGGTGGTCCTGGTTTTTGCCTGGAAATGTGGAACATGATTAGTGTTGACTGTTTGGCAATTTTGACAGGGCCTGCATTGCTGCCGCTGACATCTTCTTCTTTAGCTGGACGCTTGCGAGATTTGTTCTCCGATTCATATTCACCCAAAATATCCGAATGTAGTTTCTGCACAAGAAAATAAATTATTATATTATAATATTATTATTATATGACTTGAACATGATGATGAAATGAAATATAAAGAGGTGAAAATGAGTGCCATTTAGTTTGGCCTTTCACCCTCTGTCTGTCCGATTCTACTAGGTGTTCCTGAAGGCTATACCCGTAAACCACTCATCGTGGGTAGTTTGCGTCATTTTAATGCTGTGAACACAATAACTTAACACTCTCTACTGCTGACCAGTCTTCCTCGCATTAAACTTGCCTAACCTAAGTCTCATCTTTATTTTTTTTATAGTGTATCTATATGCCTAACCTACTGTAATATTCCAAAGTTATAAATAATCACAGGCTAGTTTAGGACCTAATTAGGTCTATAGAATTTCTTATTTTATTTAAGGCGAAAGGCCTATGCATATTAAGCTCTGGAAAAAATCAAGCATATATACTTAGGGCCTAATTAATTTACAGGAGCAGATTCAAGGGAGATTGTTTCATGTTCATTTACACTCTTAGTATCAAACTTAGGTTTAGGCATTAATTCAATATTTTTAAATTTTATTATACAGGATACCCAGGTTGGTATTGCTTAATTATAATAAAAAGGGTAGGTACCAGTAATACCAATATAATTGGTATAAATTATATAGGCCTATATATTTCTAGCCTCACATCTGCTAGCTATGTTAATGTCGCTAATTACTACTTAGTTACTAAATAGTACTAGCCCTGAGGTGCCTTAGAAGAATGCTTGTTGAGTTGAGGCCAGCAGACAGAATTGTAGTTTTCTTTCTACATTGAATCTAAATAAGCTTGATATTGTTTACAGCTTTTTCAACAATTTGAAAATATTTCCCGTTCAAAAGCGCAGACTGATCCTTATTACCAAGATTTTTCTCTAAATATATTAAATACTGTTCTGGTGATAACCTAGAATATTTGGTTCCCTTGAGAGCCTGTGAAGTTTTAAGATTGCACTCATTATTAAAAAATTCAACCTATAAATAAAATATGTTTCGAATTTATTTATTATGAATACGGACGTGTAGTCTATATTTTATGCCTATATATTTGAAAAAAATATTTGAAAAATTAACATTAGATATGAAAAATATCAATTTTTCATAGTTAATTTTAATTTTTAAATACCAACACACAAACATAAAACTTCATATTTAAAAATCTGAAAGTAAAAGTGATCTTGAAGTCTAAAGTGATCTCTAAGATCAAGATCACAAGAAATAAAGTGATCTTAGATCAGGATCAAGATCACTATAATAAAAGTGATCTTCAAGATCAAGATCAGATCGCGATCTTGATCTTGAAAATCACGATCTGATCTTGAAGATCAAGATCGTGCCCATCTCTGTACACGAGCCGCCACTGGGCCCTTTTTTGCTACGAAGTTATACATTGTCCTGGTTTGCTCAATAGAGCTGCTGGCGCCTTATCGCGCACTTTCTGCTCAAACATACCCTACAATAATCTTGTCGAGCTTCATAAAGCTCTCTGTCATCCAGTGATTACACGATTTCACCATTTTATTCAAATACGAAACTTGCCTTATTATGTCGATGACGTTAAGCGAATGGAGTCAGAATGCAAAACGTGTCAAAGGTTGAAACCTCGATATTATCGCCTTGCGAGACAAGAGCTAATCCGCATAGGTGAGCGCAATAAGGAAAAAATGTATCACGATAACCTATAAATAGATAACGATAAACTTATCGGTGATAATCGATAACTGGCGATAAATTTATCGCCCGATAAGGTGATAACCGATAAATCGATAAATCCAAAATTAGAATACAATATTGATTATTGACTATATTTAGCGTTATTTTATTATACAATAGTAAGAATATTTGAATACTGTTTCTTAGTTTCTTACCTTGTGAGGCTCTCCTTCATCTCCTCATAAGTTTTGAGGATCCTCTTCCCAGCTTGGACCTACCTATTTCTGCCTCCAAAGCACGCGCGGCTCTCCCCTGTGCTAAACTGGAACCAAAAACTGAAATGATCGATTATCGCTAATTTGGAACCAAAAGTATAGGCGATACCGATGAATTGATAACGCGGAAAAATATCGGATAACCGATAACCCGATATCGTTATCGCGATAATTTATTCGATTGCGCCCACCTATGCTCATCCTGCAATGCGACCTTTGGATCGAATTAGGCTGGATTTTAAAGGGCCACTACCATCTTCTTCTCCCAATAATTATTTATTAATTGTGTTACACGAATACTCGCGCTTTCCCTTTACTTTTCATTATAAGAATATTTCTTCATCAACTGTTGTACAGTGTCTTACTAGGTTGATTTCTCTTTTCGGGTTACCAGGGTACGTGCATTCGGATCGAGGTACTTCTTTCATGTCTGCCGAGATAAAATCATTTTTGCACGAAAAAGGGTTCCAACGAGTCGTGCAACACCTTACCATCCTACCGAGAATGGACAATACGAGTGCTATGTAGGCATTGTATGTAAGGCTGTTACTTTGGCGTTGCAGTCTAGAAACCTAGCATTAACCATTGGGAACACGTCCTCCCGGATGCTCTTCATTCCTCGTGTTCATTGTTATGTACTTCAATGAACGCAACTCCCCACGAACAGTTTTTTTATTTTCTCGAAAGACCACGACGGGAATGAGCATACTTAGCAGGCTTGCTTCACCTGTAAAGTACTGTTAAAACGACATGCACAAAATTAGGACGATCTCTTAGAACACGAAGTGGAAACTAAATAGGCACACATCAGATTTCCAGAGGGCTGAGAGGATACGGTGGCTATCTACGATTTTTCCTAAGCCAGAGACAGTCAGTTAAATGAGATCGAAGATATTCCTAATCTTAATTCCGATACAAAATCCCCCATTCCGTTTCTTGATGCGCCTATAAAAGTTTAAATTAAACGAGATCCTAATTCAACATGCCATGATGTTCCCCCTCCAGCTGCTCTCACTGAATCCTCCGCTGAAAATATCTCTCGTCTATCTACTCGATATTGAAAACTTGACTTTTCTATCGAAAAGGATACATCTCATGATGTTCCTTCTCCAGCTGCTCCCCCTGACGCCCCCCCCTCTAAATCTATTCCTTGTCGCTCTATTCGACATAGAAAGCCCTTTGAACGTTACACATAAAACTGCTAGATATATGGGGGCTCTTGAAGGTGGTCGCTAATTATGGGGGAACCTTGAAGATAATCGTGAGGACAACCAAAGAGCCTTGGAAGGGGGACGCTGGTTGCCAGTAAGGGTGATAAATTTCCGAGTTATCGGGTAATCTTTTGGCAAGGACTTCGGTTCTAATACAAATGCTCTAGTTGGTTTGCGTTACCCTTCCTTAATTCCCACGAGAGTAATTTGTTGATGCTATGCGGTGCCATAAGCCGAGGGGCGGCTTACACTAGCGACCGGGTAAAATAGCCCGGAAGATGGAGATAAACCACACCAGGGTAGAACAACGGTATTTCGGGAGTTAAGTAATCGCAAGGAGAATAAGCAACGGTTGGTTTCCCGATAATAAGGCCTTGGCCTCGAAGCAGGGAGATTGAGGAACAACAGGATATTGAAGTCACCGAAAACAAAAATAGAATTATTATTTAATTTTTTCTTATTGCATTTTACAGAAAGTTCTTTCTTTAAGTTTTAAGTTCTAAGTTATAACTGAATTAAGTTCGAGGTCAAGTGCGTGCAAAGTCTAGAGGAGACCGGATGAATAGAGCCTTTAAGCGTTACACCTTAATGTCTGCGTTATGTACACGACTATATACAAGGAAGAATTACGGAAATCCGAGAGATTGGACTGAACGATATATATAACGCGATACACTGCGGTATAATAATAATATTAGTCATTCCTATATTCTGGCTTCCCACAGTTTTATACTTATTTTAAGCCACGCCCTACAGGTTTGCCGTCCAACTAAGCCACACCTCCCTCTTATATGCCGGTCTGTTGATTGGTCGGCATCGACATAACTCGCCTCTTGATTGGCTACTGCCAAACATATTGATGAGGGAGGCACTCCGACTATTGGGTGAAATTCTCTGTGGGCGGTGGCATGTTGCCATGGAGAGAGCTTTCTAATCTCTCTTGCATTTGTTTAATTGTGATAGCTATCCCTTTTATTCTGGATTCTGCTTTGATTACAATGTTTGCCTAAGATTGCATCAACCAACTCTAACAGAGATAACTGTGCTTCGTTTACTGCCGTGTGATATTCGCATAAAAGGCGCTAACTTTGCTTTTCTCTCTCTCTGTACTTTATGTGTGTGTGGCGACTCTCGCGTGTGTCCTATTTTGGACGTACACGCAAGTTGCTACAAGCGTCCGCTCTTAAGTCGACGGAGTCGTTTACCTGCTGCGCACCTTGACCTTTACAAAATTTGGTTGTCTACATTTAATATATGTTATTTTCTCAGGTTAACAATTATTATGGATTATTAAATCCTACCATAATTTCTATACGTAGCATTCAACCTGGATTATTACTCGCTACAGCTAATTAACATTTACAATAAGTTTGACAATATTTATACAACGATTCATTTATTTTATTCGCCACTTTGGATGGGAGCTCTCTATTTTAATTACACATTTATAGCTCTTCCCATCCTGGTACCTCGTGACGAATTTTCGTCTGAATATTACGAACTTCGCGATATGAAGCCTATATAGTTTCACCTTATGTACACTTTTTATTTATATTGGCACACTGTCTTATAATTTTAGGCTAAGTATTATTTATTTATCACTTTGATATTTGACTCTCAATAATATATATATATATATATATATATATATATATATATATATATATATATATATATATATATATATATATATATATATATATATATATATATATTGTCTTTACCGAACTTAATCCTTTTTCCCGCTCGCGATGGGGTACGTTCCTCTTGCGGCTCCTCTGCTTTAGGCGAAGGGCCGTCCTGAGAGTCCTCAATTACCTGGGGTAATCGTGCTGGTTTCAACCGGTCAATTGAGACGGTGTCCATTCTTCCGTCCGGGAATTGCAATGTGAACACCTTACTGCCGCGTTCGATAATATTCGTGAGTGGGTGATACACATCGTGGTATTAGCATCACATATTAGATGTAGGGTCAAGACCACCTAGGTCATCTGTTTGATCTTTTACTAGTTTCTTGCTATACTATCGCTCCCTTTCCTCTTCCCCCCTCTCTCTCTCCTCCTCCTCCTCTTTCCCCTGTTACCCTCTCATCGGTGCTGCAAGGCACAGGGAGTGGGGGAAGAGGGAATAGGAGTCCGGGCTCTTTCGCCCCTTCTCCTCACTTCTGGTCCCGACAGTGGGCCAGAAGGGAGGAGATGGGGTGGGATAGCGCTGTACGCACTAGCCTTTTACACTCTTTCACAACTTTTCTTCTGTTCTGTTCGTATAACCATGAAGGGGCCCACATAAAGCGCCTCAAGAGGTCTTCGAACTCAGTCTATTCGCACCCACACGTGTGATGCATCCATCAGGCCAGGTGGTATGTAAGGCTTTGGCACCGAGTGAATATTGCCCGTGGCTATTCGTCTAAAATCTATTTGGGCTATTGTCGTGGCCAAGTCCCTGACGAAATGGCATTGTTCTTTAAACGAGCTCGGTGATACCAGTGGCTTCGGGCATAGTAGCGTCGTGCCAGTTACCGCTGTGAAGGGGAAAATACCGACTCATTCGGTAGGGCGCGAATGCCTAGCAACACCACCAGTAGTGCCATCAGCCAATCCTGTTTCCGGGCCATTATGGCCGTTTTAAAAGTCCTATGGACCCTTTCCACCATCTCGTTCGTGGAGGGTCTGTAGCTCGTGGTTCGCAGTTGAAAACCAACGAGTGCTGACAATTCTTTAAACAGATCCGATTCAGATTGTACACCTCTATCGGTAATCACGTACAACGGGACACCAAACCTGGATATCCATTATTTCAGTAGGGCAAAAACAATCGTGGCGGCACTCATGTCCGGGATAGGGATCGCTTCCACCCACCTCGATGCCCGATCGATGCAAGTTAGCACGTAACGGCACTGTGAGGGGAAAGATTGTCCGGGCGGGGTACGTGTCGGTAATGGTCCCACTATGTCCACGTGTATTGTCCAAACCTTTCTGACGGTGTTTCTATTGGTAGAATTGGGGACTTCGTATGGCGCGATATTTTAGCTTTCTGGCAAGACATACATTCCTTAGCCCATGAACGCACATCCCTATCGATGTTCGGCCAAAAATATCGGGCTTTAATTAACCTCAGGGAGGCTCGAACACCTGGGTGCGTTATATTGTGCAGTTGATCAAAAATCGTTTTCCTGCACTCTTTCTGTACAAAGGGTCTAGGAACTCGTGCTGTATTTTCACAGCATAATTGTATGGCTCCATTAAAGGCGATGGGTTTTAATTTTTCTTTGATACTTTTTACTTCGTTGTCCTGTGCTTGTGCGGCTGCAAGCTCTTGAAGTCCAAGGGAGTCAATTTTCACCGACTTGACATCCCTTGACATGCAATCTGTAACTATGTTGTCTTGGCCACGTATGTATGCCATGTTGTTGACATACTCTAAAATGGAGGTCCAATCACGCTGCTGCCTGTCAGTTTTTGCACTTAAAGGTGACGAAAATACCGATACTAATGACTTATGGTCGGTGCACAGCGTCGTATTGCGCCCTTCTATTATGTGCTTAAAATGCATAACAGCCAAGTATGCGGCGAGAAGCTCACGGTCGTAGGTCGAATACACCTTTTGTGTTTCTGAGAGCTTCTTTGAAAAGAAAGCTATGGGCTTCACGACGCCGTACACCATTTGGTGGAGAGCAACACCTGCCGCGTATTGGGAGCAGAACGTCACCATTTGCAGCGCTAAGTTGTCTGGGAGAGAGTGATTGCTTCTTCTAAAACCTTCTTTGTTGATTCGAACGCTCTCTCTTCGATTTCGCTCCACTCGATGTTCTTCGACTTGGGGTACACACGCAACAACTCAGTTAGTGGTGCTGCGTTGGCCACAAAGTTAGGCATCATTCTTCAGCAGTATCCCAACATTCCCATGTAACGACGCAGTCCGTTAAAGTCTCTTGGTTTAGGCATTTCCTCAATTTCCCTTACTTTGGGGGCAGGAGGACATATGCCTTTTTGCGAGATTTGATGGCCCAGGAACGTGATTTCCTCTTTCGCAAACTCTCATTTTTCTAGGCAAATCCTGAGACCTTTCTGTGATAATATTTCCATTTCTCTTCCAAATGGTTGAGGTGTTCCTCCAGATTATTGGAAAAAATCAGGATATCGTTATATATATGTATACAAACCTCAACCCATGGAATTTATTATCCATAAATCTCTGAAAGGTACTGCTCGCATTGCGAAGGCCAAATGGTAATTTTATATATTGCCACAAACTAAAGGGGGTGGTAATTGCCGTCTTTTCGATGTCAGCCGGCCTCATTGGAATCTGGTGATATGCCCTTACGAGGCCCAGTCTCGAAAATATCCTTTTTCCATGGAGATTATCTGCCAGGTTTTGCATCCGTGGCAACGGAGATCGGTTGGGCTTTGTAATGGCATTTAGAGCTCTAAAGTCCCCTGTATTCACACAGGGTCTTCTTGGGTACCAAATGTATCAGTGAGGCCCACGGTGACTTCAATGGCTGGATTACTCCTTCTTTTAAAAGGTCCTCGATCGCTTCCTTTGCTACTTTCAGCTTTCCGCCGTCAATTGCCTAGGCCGCGCCAATGTAGGCGGGACACTGCCGCTATCAATATTATGCTCCACTGATTGGTCCATTGCTTGTACCGTTTGAGCGGGAGCTGGTCCATACAGTGCGCCATATTTTCCAATATTTTCGACATGATTCGGGTACATTTTGGAGGTCTGTTCTTATCAACGCTATTGATGGTTCCTCGGAGGTTTGAACCACTGAAGCGAGCTTGATGTTTCAATCCAGGAGCTTATTCCAGGCGCAATCCATGATTAGATAGAAGGAAGTGCTTCAGGAAATCCATTCCCAGGATGAGTGCGGTGATGTCTGCTACAACGATAGACCATCGAAATGACCTTCTTAAACTTGGAATAGCCAAATCCGCACACATTTCCCCGTGGATTTTAATCTTGCCGCCGTTTGCGTTTGAAAGATTTATGTATCTTTCTTGGATGTTGCTGTTATTAGCAATGCTGGCTGGGGTGATTGAAACACTCGCCCCCGTGTTGATCAGGAAATCGTAACTCTTGTTGACGATTTTTGCGGCTAATTTGAAAACGGCTGTTAGGCCTGCTGCCGCAGTAGCTAGGACACGCCTCCTTAGTTTTCCGGCGACGATCGTCTAGATGAGGCCTGAATTTGTAGATTCCTCCTTTTTCTTTTGCCATTTGCACCACGGCTTACAGCACTTTGCCGTATCACCGTAAGAGAGATGTGCACGACACACTATTGTCCGCTGGTTCTTCTTAAATGGATGCACGTTCACTGGGGTGAGGTTTAATTTGCCACAATGATTTTTGATTACCACTCCGCGCCGTACTCGAAAATTGTTTCTCGCGCATTACTGCCGGACCGCACGCATTTCCGCACTATTTACATTAACGCATTATTCTTTGTTAAAAATTAGTAATTCGTCCGCGAGTTTACCGACTTGGGTTAACGAGAGGTCTTTTTGAGTGGTAATTATCGGTGTAATGGTGGGAGGCAATGATTGAATAAATTTTTGCCTCACAAGTAACTTACCGACTCCAAGCTGCAAGGCTGTGCGTCTCAGTTCCTCCAAATTTCGCGAAGGACAGCCAGTGAAAGTCGCTGAGGCTGTTATTCTTCCGAATAATTCTGGCTTAGTTTTTTTCGAATAGACTTATGAATTCAATCTTGAATCTATCGTAATTTCATCTTCGAAAATGTCTACAGGAAGGCGGTTCACTGTTTCAGGGGGTAATGAGGCCAATATTTGGTAAAATTTTGTTACTTCCTTGGTGATTTTTGAATTGTGGAATTGAGCCTCTATAATCCTAAACCAACCCGTCACTGCAGCGTCGTTGAATACTGGAGCTTTTATCGTCACGGCACTTACTGATTCTGCCTCACCTTGCCTCGTCTAGTTGACTTCCATTCTCTTTCCTCTTCCTTGTGTTTCCTCAAATTCTTCAATGTTCTTCCGCTTCTTGTTTTGTTTGGTGGAACAATGGCACTCGTTGCTAATAAGGACGGTTCTTAATGTAAGGTCGCCAGTTATGGAGGATCTTGAAGGTGGTCGCTAATTATGGGGGAATCTTGAAGGTAATCGTGAGGACAACCAAAGAGCCTTGGAAGGGGACGCTGGTTGCCAGTAAGGGTGATAAATTACCGAGTTATCGTGTAATAATTTGTCAAGGACTCTGGTTTTGATACAGATGCCCTAGTTGGTTTGCGTTGCCCTTCCTTACTTCTCACGAGAGTAATTTGTTGATGCTATGGGGTGCCCTATATATATTTATATATATATATAGAAGAAGGAGCAAATGCAAGCTCTGCGGGTGATAACAACCACCACAGGGCTTTCGCCATATTTATGTTCTGCCTTTCAAAACAATTTTGAAGGCAGAAATAAAGGTGCAGAAACCTTGCATTGCAGACTATATAACAATATAGTACAAGAAAGAGAAATTGGACGCGAATGAGCAATGAGACAAGAAACAGGAGTTTTTTAGAGGCAAGAGAAAGGGACATTAGAAGAAGACTAGAATCAAAGACAGCAGAGGGCGGCACAATGAAGGCAATCCTTTACCGAGAGGACAGAGATAACGCCAGGGGAAAAGTTTGAAATTCCCCTGGTCTGCTGATTGCCGGTCAGATGCTCTACCACTTAGCTGCCAGGCACAGTGACTATACTTCGCCCAAAGCGTTACCCCATCAAACCCAGTATCTCTCAAACCTAGTATCTCACCCGCAGAACTTGCATTTGCTCCTTCTTCTTTGTATGTAACATGGGGGATGAGCCTTTAAATTGTGAGTGGGTAAGAAGATGTGGTATAAAAATTCCTTGGAGGTTCCTAGCTTAGAGAGATACTGGGTTTGATGGGGTAACGCTTTGGGCGAAGCAGAGTCACTGTGCCTGGTAGCTCAGCGGTAGAGCATCTGACCGGCAATCAGCAGACCCGGGTTCGAGTCCCGGCCAGGAATTTCAAACTTTTTTCCCCTGGCATTATCTCTGTATTCTCGGTAAAGGATTGCCTTCATTGTGCCGCCCTCTGCTGTCTTTGATTCTAGTCTAATTTCTAATGTCCCTTTCTCTTGCCTCTAAAAAACTCCTGTTTCTTGTCTCATTGCTCATTCGCGTCCAATTTCTCTTTATTGTACTATATATATATATATATATATATATATATATATATATATATATATATATATATATATATATATATCTTTCAGTCCGATCTCTCAGATTTGCGTAATTCATCCTTGTATATAGTCGTGTACATAACGCTGACATTAAGGTGTAACGCTTAAAGGCTCTATTCGTCCCATCTTCTTTAGACTTTGCGATAAATTATCACGATAATGATATCGGGTTATCGGTTATCCGATATCCCCCCCCCCCTCCCCGCGTCATCAATTGATCGGTATCGGCGTTACTTTTGGTTCCAAGTTAGCGATAATCGATAATTTCAGTTTTTGGTTCCAGTTTAGCACAAGGGTGACCGCACGTGTCTTGGACGCAGAAATAGGTAGGTCCGAGCTGTGGAGGAGGATCCTCAAAACCTATGAGGAGATGAAGGAGAGCCTCACTAGGTAAGAAACTAAGAAACAGTATTCAAATATTCTTACTATTGTATTATAAAATAACGCTATATATAGTCACTAATCAATATTGTTTTATAAATTTGGATGTATTTATTTATCGGTTATCACCTTATCGGGCGATAAATTTATCACCGGTTATAGATTATCGGTTATGGCCGATAAGGTTATCGTTATAGATATACTGCGATAAAATAGTAGTCATGTCATTCCTACTGTTCTGGCTTCCCACAGTTTTCTACTCATTTTAACCCACGCCTTTCAGGTTTCACGTCCAACTAAGCCACACCTTCCTCTTATGTGCCGGCCTGTTGATTGGTCGACATCGACATAACTCTCCTCTTGATTGGCTACTGCCAAAAATATTGATAAGGGAGGCACTCCGACTATTGGGTGAAATTCCCTGTGGGTGGTGGCATGTTGCCATGGCGAGAACTTTTTAATCTCTCTTGTATTTGTTTAATTGTGATAGCTATCCCGTTTATTCTAGATTCTGCTTTGATTACAATGTTTGCCTAAGATTGCATCGACTAACTCTAACAGAAATAACTGTGCTTCGTTTACTGCCGTGTGATATTCTCATAAAAGGCGCTAACTTTGCTTTTCTCTCTTTCTCTGTACTTTATGTGTGTGTGGCGACTCTCGCGTGTGTCCTATTTTGGACGTACACGCAAGTCGCTACATATCCTTTAAATACTCGCATTAGACTCTTGATCTAGTATTTCATTGTATTTTAGCCTATTTTCTTTTTGTAGAAAAGAAGATTGTTATAATTTATTAAATTATAATTAATTAAGTCCATAACTAACCTGTGTTTCTTTCCTTACTCAGTTCAAATATTAAATGAAAGTATAATATAGATTTATTACTATATGACGGACGATAATGTATGAAAATGAAGATCTTGCAGTTCCTCTACTAACTGGACTCCTAGGTTTGTGAAACTAACATTATGCCACTTATACATATTGACATTAATAATTCTTTGCTTGTAAAATGTACATATGTCCATATTTGTATGTTTGTGCTTATGTGAGAGTTTATTAATTGTCTGCATTATGTGTGCCTCTTTGTGTGCGCGCCAAGCGAGAATGTGTTTATTATACTCGTATGTATTATTTTCTTCGTACACTTATGTTCTGTAATTGTTTATTTCAATGAAATAAAGCCAACGTTTGGAATCTTCTTTCACCTTTGGGCTAGTTCAGTTCCAAAATAAAATAAATCAAGAGCCGTGGGTACAGGGAATACCACTTCCCACAGCTTTAATAAAATTATGGGCCGGGTACAGGCGGGTTATATAAAAAGCCTACGGGTACGAGCGGGTTATATAAAAAAGTTTACGGGTACGAGTGGGTGCCGGCCACAAAATTTCGTCCCGTGCCATTCTCTACTCCACGGATCCTAGTATCTTCTCTACACCCTGCTTCCTACGTCCATAATTTCGTATGGACTATGACTGATGTCCGTCCAACCACCCCCAAGTGCTTACTAATCGTTCCAAAAGAAATAACAACCTGTTCCCATGTTTTTGCCCGTTGTGACTCAGAACTCTCGCCGTTATCGCCGGACATTCCTCGTCATTTACAGAAAGGCACTTAACCAGGGCTTGTCACCTCTGTCACGCATGATACCTATGAGCAGTCAAACACAGGGAACTCTCTGGATGCCTGGACTGAGTTAGAGCGGAATATTCTCATTCACTACTATCACTTCATCTTCCGCCTGCTGCAACCCACTGAACCTGTTGTTACATACAACAGGTTCACTCCTCCCCTCACATACAACAGGTTCACTACTACTCCTCCTCTCCCTGCCCAGGCCTACCCTTCTTCTCTTTACTTGCTGTCATTCCTGTTTGTCAGGCTCCTTTCCCTCTCACTTTCAAGTTTCTTGTCTTTATGTTGACTCACCGCTCTAACATAACATAACATAATTACACGGATGACAAAAGCCACAAGGGCCTATCAAATGTCGTCCGCTCTCACTAGCCTAGTCCCGGCAACCTTGGGCCTCACACTACTTAACTTTCTTAATTCGTTAATGTGCCCTCTATTTTTCTTGGCTTCCCCTCTGACCCTATCCAATTCCTCATATACCTCCCTAACTTCCAAAGTAAGCGCAAGTATCCTATCCTGTACGGAGCATATTAGGCAGTTGCTCATATCACTCACTTTCCATCACTGCCCCACTCAATACACTATCAACTTCTTTCATCTCTACTGCTCTTTCCATATCGTGTTGTTACTATACTTTTATTATTGAGATACTTTTTCTAATATACTTATCACGTTCCCTGACGACCGCGTGGGTGTTTTCCAATTCGTCAAAGAGTTCGCCGAGAACACGTTCGATCGCTTCTTCTTCTTGTCCAGTCATTTAACTCCTACACGCTTTCTGTTTCTCCTTTTCCCTTCTATTTTTATTGTCTCTCTTTCTTGAATGTTTTTGAATTTATTATGCTCACCTTTTATAGGCTGTGTTATTCAGTGAAAATTCTTAAAGGTTATTGAATTTTTCTTCCAATAAATTTCACACAAGGTTAAATTAACAACTAAAACATGACTACCATTAATTAAGTACTTATGCACATTGTTTTCATCTATCCTAACCGCTATGTTACTCAACTGCAATTATGCATATTTTATTTAATTGCCTTGCTCCTCTGGCACAATTAATGTTTTTTGGCACAATTAATGTTTTTAACTTAAAATTCATCAGAATACATTCAAAGAAAAACACCACTTGGTCATTCACCCTATGTCTTGATCTAAGTCTCATTGCCGGCCTATGGGTTAAACAAAATGTGGAATAGAAGAAATATACAAAGAGATAAGGAAATAGGTAAATATGTAGATTAATGGCGCGAACGATGTGACGTACTATTTCGTCCGTGTTCCAAAATGTTTCACGTTTTTGGAGTATATTTAAGTTGACGGCTCGTGTGGGGGTAAACACATTGGGGGACTACACTACGATGAGGAAATAATGCAAGCTCTGCAGAGAAGACAATGAGACTAATATTTGGTAAATATGTAGATTATCGGCGCGAATGATGGGACATACTATTTCGTCTGTGTTCCAAAATGTTTCACGTTTTTCGAGTACATTTAAGTTGACAGCTCGTGTGGGGGTAAACACAATGGGGTGACTACACTACGATGATCCTGAGTTTCATTAAATTGGGGGGGGTCTGGGGGGCACAGCACCCCAGTATATAATCCTAATTATTTATAGAATAATAATTCAAAAAGGACTCAAACGCGCATGAATATTCCGACACGAGTGAACGATAATATTTACACACAAATTTTTGGTAATTGTGAAGACTATGGGCAGATGCGACTCTAGTTTATTTTTTGGGCTACTTTTCATTGTTTTTCTGCTATCGCACTGGCCAATCACAGATCTGGATTCAGTTTCATAAATAAGAACATAAGAAAAGAAGGAGACTGCAAAAGACCATTCATGGCCTACACTTGGCAGAAAGCTGTATTTGTTTCAAGGCTTTTTGTGCTTTTTATATTGATCAAAACTTGGTTTTTCTTATATTTTAGATGTTTTTCCCCCTTATTTCTTTTCTATATATCCTACCTACCCTATGCCTGACATTATTTAGTCTTTTTATTTACTTGTTACTTAATTTCCCATTGTTTAATGCTTGATTAAACCATATTTCGGTGTTGTTAATGAAGTCTCACGTCTTAATTCTGACGAAAACAGTACTTTTTCATTTTTTCTGTTCCGTATTTATTTCTCTTCTTTGATTTTTTAACAGGTTTTTTACGACCTTCATTTTGATTATTGTTCCAAATGGATGCGTTCAGTATTACTGTTTTTATTACTATATATGTGTAGTTCAGGAAACACAAATGGTCAATTTCAGTAAAAAAAAAGTCACGAAATTTCCAGGAACAATGCTCTACTTTTCTGTCCGCATCTCTCATATTTAAACGACCACCCACGCCGTTTCCCGCTCATTTGTCAAAATTTCATTTTCGTGTGAAGTTTGTTTGTTACCTATTCAACGTTTCGGTGCTATTTTAACCGACAACGAGAAATATGTTGCGTTTCTCGAAGCCCATAGGCCGTGTAGTGGAAGGGCAGTGGGTTTTTGGAGGGTTCGAATGTATTAACGTAAGTATTAACGATTATTTTGAGTGTCGGCTCGTTGTTGGGTACAGCTCGCCGCGGGGATAACACTGCGATGACCCTGAGTTTCAATCCTTTGGGGGGGGTCTGGGGGGCACAGCCCCCCAGTATAAAAATGAAAATAGCCATAAAATTCTTCGATTTCATCTCTAAAAAAGTAACACCGGAAAGTAGCCCAAAATAGCCCCAAAAAACTAGGCCTACGATCTGCCCATAGTCTTCACAATTACCAATTTTTTTTCCGGCTGGGCCGCTAATCTACATATTTACCTAATATTTTATCAAGAAGTGTAAAAAGCTAGAAATTATCATAAAAATATATAATATAAAAAATTTAAGCATAGAAAAAGGTAAACATGAAGATCAGCAGGTAAACCTGAAGATCCATACCCTGCAAACTGTACTATGGGGGCTATGCCCCCCATACCCCCCTGCTCACTATGCTCGCCCTCAGGAACAAATAATAAAACAAGTTAATCACACAGTGGAGTTAAAAAATAGTGGTAGGTGGAATAAATATTATGGGAATGCGAGCGGGAAAGCTCACAGGATAACATCATTTCACGGATGACAAAAGCCACAAGGGCCTATCAAAGGTCATCCACATCTGTCAAAACCCACCTACAAAAAGCACCATCACCAAAGTCCCTCACAATATAATATAACAGATGACAAAAGCCACAAGGGCTCATCATAGGTCATCCAAGTCAAACGGCCTCTTTTTTAAGGCACCCAAACTCCCAGGAAAACTACATCCAGAGGATTGTGTCCAGAAACAAGGGTATCACCTATCAAGGCTTGTCAAGAACTAAATCATGCAGCTATAGATATATACAAACAATATTAATATATACCAAACTTAGGAACCATCACAACCTTCCCTCCCCATAAACTCATCCAACCTACTCTTAAATACATTTAAGTTTGGACTACCTACTACTCTCCGCTGCAATTTGTTTCAGAAGTCTACCACTCTATTGGTGAAAAAATATTTTCTTAAATCCAACCTACACCCTTGCTTTTTAATTTTCAATTGGTGACCTCTAGTCTGATTTCCATCATCTAACTCAAAAAACTTGCTAACATCCAATTTATCTATCCCAGAAAAAAATTTAAAGAGCTCAATCAGAGGTCATATGGATCTTCAGAATTACCGATCGGCACCCGCGCATGCATATTCAGATGAATATGTAGATTGGCGGCGCGAACGTTGGGACGTAAACTATTTTGTATGTGTTTCAATATGGTTCACATTTTTGGAGTAAATTTAAGGGGACTGCTCATATGGGGTAAACAATGAGGGGGGGGTTAATTTTGTAGAGTATAGAGGAAATCTCAGGATCATCATAGGCCCATACTGCCGAGCCGACCCTCAAAATAAGCTAGAATTGCATCCGCCCATACTCACAACATTTATCTAATGGGGGACCCCCCTACGATGATCCTGAGTTTCAATAAATTGTTTATAGAATAATGTTCTAATGCTTACAGAAGTGAATGATTTGGTAAACATGTAGATTGACGGTGCGCCTGAAAAGGTAGATTTTGGTGTGCTTATATTTTGTTCACCCGTGCCTGAATATTTATTTGTTTGAGTCCTAGTTCTGTAAATATTAGAACATTATTCTATAAACAATTAAGATTATATAGGGGGGGGTCTCCATGCAGTGTTTACTCCAATACAAGCAGTTCCCCTTAAATTTACTCCAAAAATCGAAACATATTCGAATACACGGATGCGGTTGTGATTACACATGTAGGAGTGAATGATGTGAAGAAAGTGGGTGCATGTGAGTTACGTGAGAGGTACAAGTGGTTGATTGAAAAGATGAAAGAAAGTAGAGTGAAAGGTGTTGTGACAGGTGTGCTTCCAAGAATGGATGTTGGGGTAGAATGGATTTCTCTTGCGATTGGGCTGAATGATTATGTGAGGAGGATGTGTGAGATGGAAGGTGTCATGTTTGTGGATGTGTGGGATAGGTTTGTTGGAATGAAAGAAATGTATGCGATGGATGGACTGCATTTGAGTAGGAGGGGGGTAGATGTGTTGTGAGAGGAGTATGATCGTGTTATTAGGTCTTTGCAGGCGGGAAACTAGATACTAATAGTGGTCAGGGAATTATGAGAGGACATTATAGTACTGAAAGTAGAATGGACTTGGCAGATAACAGAAATAGGTTCCAAGGCGATAGAGGTGAGGTCATTCAGGTTTCAAGAGGTGCTTCAGGGATAGGGGGGTTAAATTGTTTCTATACAAATGCTTGTAGTCTTAGAAACAATAAGGATGAGCTATTTAGTTATATTAGCAATGAGGATATAGATATATTATGTGTTACTGAATCATGGGTTAATGAAATAGAATTTAGTGACACTATAAGTGAATTTGATTTACAGAGCTATAATATGTACATTAGTCAAAGGACAGGTAGGATTGGTGGAGGAATAATTATCTATATAAAAAATAACATTGTTTCAAGTTTAAATACTTCAATAAAGGAGGATGGAGTTGAGTCACTTTGGATAGATATTAGGTTCAGTAAAAATAGAATGGTGCATTTGGGAGCTTTTTACAGGCCACCTGGGCAGACTGATGATATGGATGAACTAATGATAAGGGAAATAAGTAAGGGATGTGAAACAGATGCAGTTATTATTGGGGACTTCAACTTAAATTCTGTGGACTAGGAAAATATGATAGGTAGGGATAGAACAAGTGGCAGGTTCATAGAATGCTTTGAGGATAATTTTTTGAATCAATTTGTTAATGAGCCAACGAGGGGGGACAATATATTAGATTTAGTACTTTCTAACAGTGATCATTTAGTTCAAGAATTGATTGTTGGGGAAGCATTGGGAAATAGTGACCATCAGATAGTTCGTTTTAACTTGGGAATTGAGAAGGGTAAAATAACCAAGAATGCTGTAAAAGCTCCAAATTTCCATAAGGGAGATTATGTAAAACTTCGAAGCTTGCTAAATTTTGTAGACTGGGATGTAGAATTCAGAGGTAAAAATGCTTATGGGATGTGGGATACTTTCAAGCATATAATAAATGTAGTCCAAGAACAATGTATCCCAATGAAGGCCATTAGGAACAAAAGTCGGAAACCATTATGGTGGAATCGGGAGATAGCTAGAAAAATTTAAGACAAGAAAAGGGCATATAAAAAATTACAGGTAGAAAATAGTATTCAAAATTTAAGTGATTATAGAATGGCTAGGAATAAGTTAAATAAAATTATAAAGAACAAAAGGGTGTCAGAAATTAAATTAGCTCAGGATAGCAACAAAGATTCTAGAAAGTTCTTTAGTTACTATAAAATTAATAACAAGTGTGGCAGAGTTAAAATAGGACCTATCAAATATGAAGGGGTTGTGAGAGAAACTGATGAGGAAATAGTTAAGGTACTAAATGGTAATTTTGCATCAGTATTTACAAAGGAGAAACTAAATAGTCTTATGTATAGTACTCATGGGTCAAGGAAAGAGGTGTTTACTAAGACTACAAGCATTTGTATAAGAACATAAGAAAAGAAGGAGACTGCAAAAGACCATTCATGGCCTACACTTGGCAGCTCCTGTTCCAGTCAACACACAAAAGATTTCTTACCAGAGAAAAGTCATCAACATTGTCACCCTTACAGGAGTTCGTCAGATCTAATCGACAATATACATAAAATGCATCCAGAGGATTATGTCCATTCATGCAACCGCAAAATATAATCTCCCCACTCCTTAGAAAAATATATACATATGTACATAAAAAAAAATTCAGCCCTAACCCCCACAGACCTAACTCCATCCCCACTCCTATTCTCATTCAAAATACCAGTCACTCTACCTACACCCCCATCAGTCATATCCCTTCCAGTTACTTCCTCTCTTAGGGCACTGAATCTATTAGTCAAGCTAGTAGGTTCTGTGTTCCTCTGACTCACACACCTATTCTCCCCCAGGCTAACAACCTAACATAACATAACATAACATAATTACACGGATGACAAAAGCCACAAGGGCCTATCAAAGGTCATCCGACTCTGCAAAACCCACCCACAAAAAGCACCATCACCAGGGGAAGACAAAATCAAAGTCTCCCACAATATAATATAACGGATGACAAAAGCCACAAGGGCTCATCATAGGTCATCCGAGTCAAGCGGCCTCTTTTTCAAGGCACCCAAACTCCCAGGAAAACTAAATCCAGAGGATTGCATCCAGAAACAAGTGTATCACCAATCAAGGCTTGTCAACAACTAAATCATGCAGCTATAGATATATACAAACAATATTAATATATACAAAACTTAGGAACCATCACAACCTTCCCTTCCCATAAACTCATCCAACCTACTCTTAAATACATTTAGATTTGGACTACCTACTACCCTCTGCGGCAATTTGTTCCAGAAGTCTACCACTCTATTGGTGAAAAAATATTTTCTTAAATCCAACCTACACCCTTGCTTTTTAATTTTCAAGTGGTGACCTCTAGTCCGATTTCCATCATCTAACTCAAAAAACTTGCTAACATCCAATTTATCTATCCCGGAAAAAATTTTAAACAGCTCAATCATATCCCCTCTCACACACCTCCTTTCGAATGAGAACATATTTAATACCCTCAGTCTATCTTCATATTCAAGGTGCCTCAGGGAAGGAATAATCTTTGTTGCCCTCCGTTGCACTGACTCAAGAAGGTTAATATCGTGTCTAAAATGTGGGGACCATGCCTGTATACAGTACTCTAGATGTGGCCTAACATAAGAGTTATAGAGTTTAAGAATAACCTCCTTACTTTTGTAACTGACATTTCTCTTAATAAAACCCAGCACTCTATTTGCCCTATTTCTTGCTTCAATACACTGCTTAGAAAACCTTAATGACTTATCTATTACTACTCCTAGATCTTTCTCATCCTCTACTGAGCTCAGCCAATGCCCATCCATTTCATAGTTAAATTCTCTATTATCTTTTCCCATGTTAATAACTTTGCACTTATCAAGGTTGAAAGTCATTTGCCACTTATGTGCCCAGGATAACAATTTATTTAAGTCCCCCTGCACTTTAAAATTATCATCAATATCTTTAACTACAGCTGCTAATTTGGTATCATCCGCAAAAATTGACACTTTATTATTAACTGCCTCCCCAGAGGCAACCCTATTCTCACAAAGAATAGGAGAAGCCTCCCTAGCTTCATGTTTCCTAAAAACTCTCCACTGTCCCCCATCCTCACTAGGCCTATTTCTAACTAATCTAAGGGGGCTAACTTCACTATCCCTAGAACTATCATATCCTACCTCCTCCACCGGCCCTCTACCTTCACCTGAAACATCTAACTGGCCTATCTCACCACCTAACCTATTCCCAGCTCTAGGCCTAACACTAAGTTCCCTCCTGATCTCAGCAACTAACCTCTCCAGCCTACATATCCTGTCTAAATCCTGCTTTCTCATCCCCTCTAAATCTACAATGCATTCATGCAGCCCACATACAACACATGTATACCCCTCACCTAATACACCACAACCAATGCATACATTCTGACACATGCTCACTTTCATCCCCGAACTCCATCACTTATTCAAACAAAGAAAAAACTTAGTAGTAATTAGAAAAAAATAGAAGAGCAACTTAGCTTTCGCTGATTGTGGTGAGAAAAAAACAAACTGTCAAAAAATCTGAAAAATAAATCAAGAGACTGAGAGCTCTATGAAGTTAATAACACCAGTCTATAGTTCTTTGCGAGTCCTTTGTTCCTACCTTTGTGTATGGATGTGACTATTCCTTCAAGTGTTTCTGGTACTATACCAGTATTCAGGGATTTGGTGGCAAGGGTAAGGCTAGTTCTTGTTTGCAGATCTTGATGAATTTTGCGCTGAAACCATCTTGCCCCGTGGCTGAGTCTGTGTTTACTGCATCTATAGCTTGGATGATTTCAGCATCATTTGTGGGTTGTATGTCTGTCAATATTTATAACATAACATAATTTCATGGATGACAAAAGCCACAAGATCCTATCAAAGGTCATCCGCATCTGTCAAAACCAGGGAAGCGTACAGCCACTCCCTTGAGGGTCTTCTCTTCGAAGAGGGACCCCACATCTCTGAGCTAGGCCTAGAGGGTATATTCCTTCAATGGAATTGCCATGGACACCGAGCCAACTGGGAGGAGCTGCAGAGGCTTGTCTCATCCCATTCCCCGTTAGTTATCTTCTTGCAGGAGACCATGCTGGACGTGTGCCCCCTGCCCACCCTCCTGGGGTATAAGGATTTTGCAACCCCACCACCACAGGATGGGGAATGGTAAACACCCCCTCTAGTGAGACTAGTCAATTAATTCCATGGTAAAGTCCTTGCTGACCTAATCGATGAGAGCCATCTCCGGTTGTGCTTGGCGGGGGGGTTTGCATTTCAGGAAATGACATAAGCGCCCCTTGAACGACCTAATTGTCAGTGAATTTTGTCGGGCTAGGTTCCGGTATATTTTGAAGCACGCTGCCGCTTTTCTTGGTGGGCATATGTGTCTTCAATTAATGGGAAGACTCTGCTAGCAAAGGTGTGGAAATGAGTCAAAAAGATTCAGGGCAAGTTCTCGCATGACCCCCCCCCCCATCTCCCATTCTCTGCATTCTCTAGCCGAGATGTTGTGGAAGTCCACTGACTTCCAGAGGCGGAGAACCCTTCAGCGACATGTTTACTCTGAGTGAGTTGCATTCCGCTCTCGCCTTGTGTGCGGACCCTGCCCCTGGTCCAGATGTCCCGTACAACATGCTTCGACAGCTGGGTGAGCGAGGCATTGTCTTTCTGTTATATTTGTTCAACAGGATCTGGGTAGAGGTTAACCTCCCAGATTTGGTTAACCTCTCAGATTTCTGGCAAATCGCTACTGTGCTTGCTTTTTGCAACCAGGGAGAGATCATTCTACCCCGGTCGGTTTCCGCCAAATCTCTTATCTCCTGCGTCTGCAAGGTGATTAGAGAGATTGCAATAAGAAACCCAAGTTCAACTGGTAAATGTTAGATTACACTCGGCCCTCTATTTAACGGACCCTGATTTAGCAGATTTCGGATTTAATGAACCACAAAATCTCAACAGACAAATACCCAGCAACGTTGCTGGGTAGATTCGGCATCAAGTGTTGCATTGTTCACCAATAGAAATGGAACGTGAGCTGGGTCTAGACCACCGTGAGATAGGTTAGTTTTATCCAACATTGTTTAATAAATAATTAGTGAATGGTGCCCCCACTGAGTACAAGAGGAACCGAGGATTAGGACCAATATTGTAGTAGTTGTATGCTGCGAAGCTAAGTCCTTAGGAAAAAAGTTTGAATGCCTCTCAGAGCTGATTCCTTACCAGACACTGGGAACCTATTTCCCGAATGGAAATTGCGATAAGAAACCCAAGTTCAACTCATTTATTTTTTTTTAGCATACGGCGATTCCTTATTAATATTACAAGCCAAATGCAAAAATTAAAAACTGTTAACACAAGCGCAGGAAAGTTTTGGTCATAAGGTCTAAGGCTACTATCATTGTAGAAATACCTTGATTTTAGCCTAGTAATCAGCTGGGGGAAACACCCGCAATTCTTCATTTCTTTTTATTTTTTCAAAATGAGGAATTGTTGGGTATCATCATACCCTGGTAAGTGAAAAGTGCCATCATCATACCCTGGTAAGTGAAAAGTGCCGTGGTGTGTTCCGGCAACTACTTGAACGTAAAATAAATTGTCACAAAATAAAAACAAAACCTTAGTTGGCGAGGTAATATTATAGCCAGTGGTGCATGGCTTAAAAATATTATAGGCAGGTTATAAGGATGGTATAACAAAAATGAATTGCTCTAGCATAAGTTTTACTTAGCGCTGAAATAATATTGAAAGGGCAAAGTTAATACCAAATGACAAAAACAAGTAAGTGACAAACGCGTTTCTTGTTGCTGATCTCGGTTTGTGGTAGAAAAGGCTCCCAACGATATACTATATATCTATTCTTTGTGGGGATTATTCTATATTCGAGTGTGGGGATTTAATCAGATGGCTGAGTATTATTCTACGTTAATAAATAGGCCTGGAGAGGGCTTATTTATCTTCAATATACTTAAGAAGTGGAACGGAGCCCAAGGATAAATAATATTGCCAGCATTAACAAAATAGATTTTTATTAATTAAACTAACAAAAATAATACATGGAAAATATTTACATGACCGGGGATGAAAATGGGAGATGCACATGAAATGAAAAGGTCATAGGATAAATTTGACTAAGCGGTGGATTAAGATTTGGAGAGATTTAAATGACAAAACAAACAAGAAGGGAAAGGGTCGACTAAATCCGTGTTAAAGCACAGATTTACGTTGGCAACAAAGTTAAATAATTAAATGTAATTCGTAGCTTACATATTTATAAGGTCGGTGTGCAGGTGAAGGCGATTTGAAGGAATGGCTTCGGTCCAACTGGCGATTTCCTTCCCAGGAGGAGGGCTTTTTAGGGGGGTTGTCCTTAATGAGGGGGGAAGGACAGACTTTGAGGAGTGGGAGCAAAGTGGGGCTTAGAAGTACGAGCGATCCTTGAGACAGGATACCGGAGATGTTCTGGATGAACAATTGAGGTTATTGGGGTAACCAAGCTTTCTCTTGAAGAACGTTAAAAGGGTGAATTAACTTACCACTGACATGATATCAGGGGAGCGAGAACCGTTTCTTGTCAAACGGGCTCGAAGAACAATGACTGTTCTAAAGTTGTTCTCCTGAACAATCGAAGAACAGGGGGGCCCTGGCCCTGTTGACTTGGCGTCTCAAGGGGTACAAACCTTGGCACTCAAGGATATAGTCCTCTTCTGGACAATAAGGGAGTTCTCAAGGTAGAGAGTTCCTAGGTGTACAAGGGAGACCGGATCGGTGTGATGCTTGATGAAGATAATCAGGATCTGATTCAAATGCGAAATTCTATCGCATAAATAGCCTGAGCCAGCCCCTCGGGGTATGGGGCAATGGGGGACTTCCATGGAATGTCCCGCTAGCGATTCGAACACACTCATCTTCCCATAAGCCTAACTCATTCTGGCCAGATCGACGCCTGCAGGCAAATGGGGGATTGAACCCCCTTGATTAAACTTGGGGTGGGGGGGATAAGACTCAGGAAATGTTTGAGGCGATAAGAATGCCATGCTACTCTCTTCTCGCAGGATACACATGGGAAGCATGAGTACAAATATGTGATAGAAGCGAGGCGCGGCAGCCTCAGGCAATTCTATCACACGGTTCATTAGCTGTTTGCTAGTATCACCTGGGCTTTCATAATTACACTTCTTGGTCTGCATGTACATGGCTGATATCAATCTGTAGAGAAGCCATAAGGTACGATAGATGATTGTAAGATACAGAATTTTCATGTATACTGGTATTTATTGTATGTAAGTATTTTCAAGCAACAGACCACCATTTCCCCCTTTTAATCTGTTAAATTGAGGGTCGAGTGTAGCTGTTTTTCTGGCCAGCGGAGGCCATCTATATTTTGCACAATGCAGCTTCCACAAGTTTCACTCCATTTTGGATGCTCTGCTCTGACTGGAAAAGGCCGTCTGCGAAGCCCTCCTTTGTAGACAGCACTACGCCACGGTGGTTTTCGATCTGGAGAAGGTATATGATATTGCATGGTGATACGGTATCATGGAGACTCTCCACTCATCGGTGGTGAAGGGACGCCTCCCAATCTTTATATCTGAATTTTTGCAAGATTGTCGACTCCACGTATGGGTTAGGGAGAGCCCTCTCCAGCCCAATGGCTAAGGAAGTCTTTTCCTCAGGAAAGTGTCCTCAGTGTTACACTCTTTGTCCTGAGCATCAATGGCATCACCTCCGTGCTGCCGGAAGATGTTCTTGCTACACTATATGTGGATGGCCTTTCGATCTCTTGGCGTGGCCAAGATGCCAACTCTAGAGTGTCAACTCCGACAGGCATTGAACTGCGTCTCTTGTTACGCCAAAGTGCACAGGCTTCGGTTTTCCTTGGCCAAGATTAAGGTGATGCACTTCTGCCGCTATCCACGGCTCCACCCTGATCCAGACTTGTTTCTTAATGGGGTGCACCTGGAAGTGGTGGACTCTCACCATTTCCTTGGTCTTGTATTTGACCAATGCCTCACCTGGGATGCTCATATTCGCAGCCTTAGGGTTTCTTGCACCCGTGCCATGGATATTCTTTGCTCTGTGGTGTTCAGCGCTACTGCCATACTTTTTTATCGATACTTTGTTAACTCAAAGCTTGACTACGGATGCAAGTTTTATGCATCCGCAGCTGTGTGTGCTGCGGAAGGTGGACTCTATCCACCATACCGCCTTCGTCTCACGACCAGTGCCTTTCCGCACTTCACCCATTGAGAGCCTACTTGTTGATGCTAGGGAGATGCCACTCGCTCTGCGCCATGCACAGAGCATTTCTCTCCTGTACCTGTGAGCCCAGCACCTCCCTTGGGCACCAACAGCTCTCACTGCATTTGCAGCTGATCTTGATGCTTCCTATGCCGCTGAGAGATGCAAGTCATACCCTAAGCCTTTCGGCTTTAGGTCCAAGAAACTCCTTCAAGAGCTAGGCATATCTCGGTGTAGCGGGCTGAAAATCTAGACTAACCCCCAATCGATCCAACCCGCTTCCTACACTAATCTGGACGTATATACAGTCCCTTTACTTCCAAAAAGGTACAAAATATCTATAATAGAGAGGGGCGATTATATTGAAGATCTCGTTACTATTCACAAAAATACAAAAAATCCTATATATATGAAATCAGAAAAAATAAATATGTCCCACTTATAAATATTATTAATCGATCCTAAGAACAATAAAAAAATCAAACAAGCAACCAAAAAAATCTGGACTACAACAGTCAATATATAGTTAACAAACAAAGGCCTCACATGGTACAAAGAGGGATGGAGGACATCCAGCCACCTGCCACTCGAGTGAGCAAAATGCCTATGACTTGCTAACAATTGGCACCTCTGCGCTTGATGGAAGAGAAGTGATCTTATCACTCTTGCGTGGCTATTCTAAACCCTTTTTCCTTAACAATACTAATAGGGCTCTTTGTTAAATTTACTTAAGACAAAGTAATATTTTGTTTGCTATATAAAGATATATGACACTAAGTCCTTTCCAGAATATGGCGCCTGGAAAGAAAAATAACATAGTAATTTATTTTATACATAAAAAAAAACAAACAAACAAACAAACCCATTCACACACACACATTCTTACAGAAGGAGAGAGAGGGTATTGGGAAAAGTGGTGGGAGAATGGCCCTTTATACACACTCACTCCACCACATCGGGCCGGTGGCACTCCTGCTTCTGTTCCCATGGACCTATGCTGCAACGGCTTCAGGTTGCGTTCCGTCATCTCCGAATTGGATGCACCGCCATTTGATGGAGCGTTGGCCTGCACCTTGCTGTGATGGCTGCATTGTCCCCCAGACTCTTTGTCACATTCTTGTTGAATGTCTCAGTCTGGGTGATCTTTGCGCACGTTACTGGTCCCAGGACAACGAGTGGGGTTGCTACAGCTTGTTCCTTGTACTCAGGATGGATTTGTGCACACTGACTTATGGACTTTACACCCTTTTGGAGGAGGCTGGTCTCCTCCACTTTTTTTGACTTTTCTTTTTGTAGGTTGCATATTTTGAGCTGAGGAGGGGGGGGGGGCTGCTACCCCCAACACCTAAGCCTGCCCCCTTCTTGCTCTTTTGCTTTTTCTTGTTATTTTTTTTAGCCCTTGTTCTTTTTTATCATTCTTATTTGTTAGTTAAATATTGTTATTTTTTATTTGTTTTTTAATATAGCCTAGTACTAGGCTGTGTTGTGTACGGCGACTTATGCCCAAGTAGGCAGTCGCCAGATAGGCTTACTTTATGAAAAAAAAGTTTGCCTCACCCCAAAGGAGAGTGGTGGTGCTGAGGCAACACATCCTCTGCCTTCTTAGTGTGCCCTTGTGAAAGCAAAGGGAAACCCCCGAACCCAGCTCCAATGGAGAGGGATGCCCCTCAACCAGTGCTGTTGTGAAATACCACATACCAAGGTGGGGCAAGGATTTGGAAATTGGGAAGGTCTGTTCGAAATTGCTGTGGTCCCTGAGGGGAGATGCAGGGTTATTGGTCACTCAGGGGAGATGCTTCCAACTGAGAGGCCGGGCGATTGAAAGCGAAGAGGTGTGAGCCAAGACATTGCATTGGCCTGGCATCCAACAAGGCAGTAAAACCAGCACAGCAGGTAGATGGTCAACCCATTCATTCATTACCCACAGGGAAGAATTTTTTGGGGCAAATAACTTTCCTCCCCATTAATTGCACCCCAATGCCGAGGAGCCCCCTAGTCTTGTGTGACCTGCAAACATTAAAGGGCGTTGTTTATAGAGGTTCCAAAGCTTCTCTTTTTCTGGCATAGCTGGTCAAGTCCTTAAGCCTAGCAAGTGCTTGAGGGATTAAAAAAAAGTTAGGTTGAGAAGGAGGAACTTTCAGGGTTCTGTCAGAATTCAATTCAACCTAGTGACAGGACTTCCCTAATTTGCACTCTGTCCAAGAGAGAACCAACTCTCAGTACCAGTTCTAGGTGACAAAAGGTTGAGGAGATAGTCAGAGAGTAAAGAAATACATGCTGAGTGGGAAACGCACCAACAGTCCCTTTCAGAGAATTCAAGTCAACCCAGTGATGAGGCTTCCCTAATTTGTACTCAGGTCGGGAGGATGTGCCGCTCCTCCAGCTACCAAGTGTAACAGGGGAGATGATACCCCTCATCCCCAATCATGCTGACAGGATCCAGCGTTCCGTTCGCCCCCAGCTTAGCCTCTCTTCCTTCCTTCAGATAGCCTGTATTTCTCCCCTACTTCATCGCTTTTCATACAACCTCTCCCACAACTTTCTCTGGTCAGCCTCTAATTTCACAGGGTAGATGCTGACCTTCTTCTCAAGCCAACCGTCCTGGATCAGGGCTGAGGGGGGAGGGGACAACGTTCCCTAACCCCTGAGCTCTGGTTCGGATGTTTTTTTTTTAACAACCTGCTTCATCCTCACCCATACCTTCCTCACATCCCCTTTTCCTCTCCTCTTCACATTCTATCTATTTTTACGCCGTGTTCAAGGTGGAGCCGCCATGCCGATGGACTGCCAGGCCACCAGGCGGGAGGGGTGGTCCCAAATGGCGGCACCTGGCTCTGCCAGGCCTGTAAGCACCTCTTGCAGTGCGGGCAACTGTGAAAGGTGATGAGCTATTCCGTCCCGCAGAAAATTTAGGGTCACGATGTACAACCTAAAAAAAAAACAACCTTCAACTTTCCCTTGCTTATCAACGGAGCCGCCCTCGGGCAGCTCCCCTGAAAAAATGGAGGTATCTCCCCCCTGTGCTTGCGCAGGGGACCCTCCATACTTCTTTAACCGGAGAGGAGGCTTACTCCTCTCCTACGCCTATGGGTGTAGGGGACTCCCCCTCACCCCCTTCTCTGGAGGTGCTTTCGGGCATCTCCCTGCTTTGAGGGCAGTCCCCCCCTTTTCTTTCCAATGGGACTGCCAAGAAAGCCAGCAGGCAGCCCATAGCCAACCGCTCCCCATCAAAGCGGCTCGGTAGGGCAAACCCCCTTAGGAGGGGGGGGGGAGGGAAGCCAGGCCCCTTTGGTGGCTTCTTCAAAAGACCTGCTGGCAAGAATTTTAAACCTTGCCGGGGTCAAGGCCTGTGCCTCCCCACACGAGGTGACTAATGACAATACTGCCAATGGGACCTGCGATGTCCTGGGAGGGGATGGCCAACTGGAGGCCCCTCCTTTGATAGACATGGTCCTTGAGGAAACCCAGCCTCAGAGGGTAGGGCCTTCCATGGAGGGAATCTAGGCTCGGCGCCAAACACCGAATCCGCCGCTATGCAAGGTCATCCTCAAACGGCTAGGGTTTCTGAGGCAGTACAAGGAGGGGAGGGATCTCCTCCGACCGGCGCCCCTGCGACCACCAGGACCTTCTCCATTTTGGAGAAGGACCTGGCTGAGGCCGGTCCATCTGGCCTAGGGGCTTCCTGGCAGAGGTGATATGTGCGTTCATTCCCCGCCCTCCTCTCCAAAAAAGGAAAAGACTAAGACAAAGAAGACTTGGGGCTCCTCTCCATCTGCGGGGGCTGTGGGGATGGATGGGTCTGCTGCCACTTTGGCAAGCGACCAAGCCAAGATTGGCACATCAGGCCCCTCTGCCCCCCCCAGCAGGTGCGGAGCTCCCTAATATGACAAAGACCAAAAGTGCGCAGGGCGGAGCCTCGATAACATCGAGGCCCTTGATTCAGAGGTTACCTGGCGTTTTCGAGCCCGCTGGCTTCAAACGCTTCCTCGTCATCCGCTCCACTGATGGCAGCATGTTGGCCAAGGGCAACATGATCCATCAGAGGAGAGGATTAGCTAGTGCAATTGGTAGAGAGCCGAAGGTGACCCGTTTCTCGGACGAGAGCCTTCTGGCTAATCCCGCCGAGGCGGCCAAGATAATTGCTCTTCAGACACTTCATGGCTCCCCGGTGAGTGTGACGCTGCACTCTACCATGAACTTTGTGAAACGAGTAGTTTATGCGAGGGAACTCGTTGACTACTCAGTAGAGGACATCACCTTAGAGCTGGCCGACCATGGGGCGGTCAAGGTCGAACGTGTGATGAGAAAACAGGGAGGGGCCTCAAGACCCACCCCTACACTCTTCATCACGTTCAACTGCTACCGCGCGAAGGCATTCTTCCACTCCTGCGGCGGTGCTATTACTGTCACTGCTTCGGCCATATGAATCGTTCTTGTAGTCTAAATCAGGCCCAGGATCGACTCTCATTCCGCGAGGCTACGGACTTGGTCCTGGCGCGCCCGGCTCTGTGTGGGACATCATATGCCTCAATAGTTAGAAAGGCACCCTCTGCTCCTGGCCCATCCAGGCCAACGAGCACGGTTGTCTGCTCATTCGGAGCCCTTCTGCAGGCTCTACTCAACCCGGTGGCTCCCCTGGTAAAGCTGGCGGCAAAAAGGGTTCACACCCAGCCCTGGCTAAAACCACGGCTCCCCCCCTCTTTCCCCAGCATGACCGTTTCCCGTAAGGCGAAACGGCCATGCGCCTCCACCGAGTCGTTAGACTCACAGGAGGCAACACCCCTGAAGTTGGTCGCTAGGCCATCTCCTGGGGTTCCTAAAGTGGCTCCCGAAAGGAGGACAGCAACAAAGGAGCTTCGGCTCCTTCACCCACGCCTAGTAGTGGAGCGAGTGGCTCGGAGACGGTGGTTCCTCGAAAAGAGGGCCCCCCCCCCCGCCTCCGAAGCCACAATGCCCGCCTAAGGTTTTGAGGTGGGGAGAGGAAAAGACTAGCATGGCGAGCCCAACCTTCCCAATAAGTCCTCGAAGGCGACAGCGCCCGGAGTTCTGCCTCCGGGAAGCGTACGGCCATTCCCGTGAGGGTCTTCTGTTCGAGGGCATATTCCTTCAATGGAATTGCCGTGGACTCCGGGCCAACTGGGAGGAGCTGCGGAGGCTCGTCTCGTCCCGTTCTCCCTTAGCTATCTTTCTGCAGGAGACCATAAGGGTCTTACGACTCCACCACCACGAGATGGCCGGGCTGGGGCATGCACGGTTTACACCCGGCATGATGTCTCCATTTTTCCTTTCTCTCTAGATACCTCCTTTCAGGCAGTGGTTGTGCAGCTGCACCTTGATACGAGGTATACTATCATTTCTGCGTACATTCGACGCGGGGGACTTCCGCCGCGTCGTGGCCCGGTTGCCGAGGCCCTTTCTCTTGCTTGGAGATCTGAACGGCAGGCATCCTCTTTGGGGTAATTACTCAATAAATCTTGCCTTGACCTATCTTTGTGCTCTTTGGATAAGGGGGACCTCCCCCCGCTGCCGGAGATTGCTTCCTGATTGTTAAGTTTTTCCAATTTGTATCGATTGTTAAGTTTTCATATTTTTATTTTAAAGTAGCCTAGTTCTAGGTCGTCGTGTTTTTCGGCGACTTATGCCCAAGTGGGTAGTTGCCAGATGGGCTCTATAAAATTAAAAAAAAAAAAATGCTCTGGATGCCCACCTGATTTTGATTGGGGGGTGGTCGATGACCTCCATGATAGTGATCACTTTCCCATTCAACTATCATTTTCAGGGCAACTGCCCCATGAGAGCCTACCTCGGTGGTGCTTGATGCGGGCGCGGTGGCCTGCATTTCAGGAAATGACTGAATTTCCTATCTCAGTCGAGGAGTTTAGATCGGTAGATGAGGCCGTTGAGTTCTTCTCCGGCAACCTCATCGCCACCGGCCTGACTACTATTCCTAGAACGTCTGGCCGTTTTGCACGCCGCCCACTCCCAGGGTGGTCGGCCGAGTGTGAGACGGCCCTCAAACAGAAGCGTTATACCTACATGCGCTATAAGCGCCGCTCGAACGATTTCACTGAATTTCGTCGGGCTAGGGCTAGGTTCCGGTATATTTCGAAGCACGCCCGCCGCTCTTCTTGGCGGGCATACGTGTCTTCACTTAACGGGAAGACCCCTTTAGCAGAGGTGTGGAAGCGAGTCAAAAGGATTCGCTGCAAGTTCTCGCAGGATCCCCCGTCCCGTTCTCCAGGAGAATGGGACCGCATTCTCGGACCCCGCCTCCGTGGCGGAATCCTTAGCGACCGCTTTTTCCGCATTCTCTATCCGGGATGCTGCTCCGCCAGCATTCAATGCACGTCATGATGTCGCGGAAGGCCGCCGGCTGGACTTTACCTCCAGAGGCGGAGAATCCTTCAATGACAAGTTTACTGTGAGTGAGTTGCGCTCCGCTCTCGCTTCGTCCGTGGACACCGCCCATGGTCCGGATGATGTCGCGTACGCCATGCTTCGACACCTGGGTGAGCGAGGCATGGTTTTTCTGTTAGATTTGTTCAACAGGATCTGGGTGGAGGGTCTTCTCCCAGACTCCTGGCGAATCGCTCCTGTGCTTGCCTTTCGCAAACCGGGGAGAGATCACTCTACTCCCACCGGTTTCCGCCCAATCTCTCTAACCTCTTGCGTGTGCAAGTTGATGGAGAAATTGGTAAATGTTAGATTAGCCTTTTTCCTGGACAGCGGAGGCCATCTGTCTTCTGCACAGTGCCGCTTCCGCAAGTTCCACTCCACGTCGGATGCTCTGCTCCGACTTGAAAATGCCGTCTGCGAGACTTTCCTTCGTAGACAGCACTACGCCACGGTGTTTTTCGATCGGGAGAAGGCCTATGATACCGCATGGCGATACGGTATCATGGAGACTCTCCACACGATGGGGGTGGGGGGACGCTCTCTCCGGCCCAAAGGAGCAGGAAGAGGGTGTCCCGCAGGGAAGTGTCCTCAGTGTCATACTCTTTGTCCTGAGAATCAACGGCATCACCTCGGTGCTGCAGAAAGATGTTCTCGCTATGCTCTACGTGGACGACCTTTCGATCTCTTTTGGCGCCGCCCAGATGCCAACTCTGGAGCGTCGACTCCAACAGGCATTGAACCGCGTCTCTCGCTATGCCGAAGCGCACAGGTTTCGGTTTTCTTTGGCCAAGACTATGGTGGTGCACTTCTGCCGCCATCCACGGCTCCACCCCAACCCAGATTTGTTTCTTAATGGGGGTGCGCCTGGATGTGGTTGAGTCGCACCCTTTCCTTGGTCTTGTATTCGACCAAAGCCTCACCTGGGAGGCTCATATTCGCAGCCTAAGGGTCTCTTGTACCCACGCCATGGATATTCTCCGTTTCGTGACGTTCAGCGCTTGGGGCGCTGATAGGGCTACTGCCCTACTTTTTTATCGATCCTTTGTTCGTTCGAACCTCGACTACGGATGCGAGTTTTATGCATCCGCAGCCTAGCGTTTATTGCGGAAGGTGGATTGGCCTTCGTTTTGCGACCGGTGCCTTCCGCACTTCCCTCATTGAGAGCCTATTGGTCGATGCTGGGGAGATGCCACTCGCTCTGCGCTGCGTGCAGTGCATCACTCGCCTGTACACGCGAGCCCGGCGCCTCCCTCAGTCGCCAACAGCATTCACTGCATCCGCAGCTGATCTCGACGGTGCCTATGCCGCCGAGAGACGCCAGTCATACCCTAAGCCTTTTGGGTTTAGGGCCAGGAAACTCCTTCGAGAGCTAGATATAGCTCTCGGGCCGGTGGCGCCCCTGGTTCTGCCCAGGACGCCACCCTGGAGGGTACCACATTTGGCTCTTTGTCGCCACGCCTCTGCTCCCAAAGCTTGTACGGTGCCGAGATTATTGCGTTGCACCTTTTTGGAGCACACCTCGTGTCACGCTGGAACCATGCCTGTTTATACGGATGGCTCCAAGTCCAAAGAGGGGGTCGGCTTCCACGCCGTATCCCCTCTGTTTGAAGTCAGCGGGGCTCTACAGGCGCTGCGTCTGTCTTCACGGCCGAGCTGGTGGCAATACACCACTCAGTACGGGAGATTACGCGACGTGCCCGGTTCGGAGACCGGATTGTGATCTATAGCGACTCACAAAGCGCCCTGAGTGCTCTCGGGGCATTGGAATCTCCGCATCCCAAGGTTCGCGATATCCGTGACGCCACTGTTTTGGCGAACCGGGCAGATGTAGAGATTATCTTCTACTGGGTTCCTGGACATGTAGGAATTGCGGGGAATGAGGGCGCCAAGAGTCCGTGAGGACTCTGCGACCGTACCAGCGTTTGGCTCTTCCTCACACCGACTACATGGCAGGAATACGGGCAGCTCTTCGGACTGTTTGGCAAAGAAGATGGTAGACGGTCGAAGGGAACTTAAAGTTGCGTGCCATTGCGCCGCGACTGTTCCCATGGACCTATCCCCCAATGCTGCGACGGCTTCAGGTCGCTTTCTGTTGTCTCCGAATCGGGCACACTCGTGTGACGCATCGCTATTTGATGGAGCGCTCGCCTGCTCCCTATTGCGATGACTGCGTCGTCCCCCAGACTTTTCGGCACATTCATGTCGAATGTCCCATTCTGGGTGATCTTCTCGCACGATACCTGTCCCGGTATCGGGATGTGCGGGGTCGCTACCGCCTGTCCGTTTTACTTGGGACGAGTTCGTGCACATTGACTTGTTGCCTTTTTGCGGGAGGCTGTGCTTCTCCCCTTTATTTAAGAAGGTTCCATTTTTGGGCGTTTGTTATTGTTTTCTTTGTAGGTTGCACGCTCCTGCACTGGGGTGAGGGGGACCTCCCCCCGATGCCGGAGCTTGCTTCCACAAAAGAGATTGTGTTTCCCTCCACCCCCTGTGTGCCTTTTTTATTTTTCTTATTTGGAAATGGTTAGGTTAGGTTAGTTTATGCTTTCTGGGTGAGTGTCTAAACCAAAATCACACCTCACTATCCTGGTAGGATACACACTAAAGAAAAAATCTGGTTGGTAGGACACATGCTAAAGTAGCACCCCAAATTTTTTATTATCAATCTGCTGAAATAATTTCATGATTAATTTAGGAATGTTTCTAATCATAATTGTAGTATACCTTTCCTAATGTTATCTGGTATTTATTTCAGATTTAATTCCATAATTTTTGATTTGACTTAAATTAAAAATGGGCAAGAAAAGGAAGAGAAATCAGCGAAATGCTTCTTCTATTCCTTCTCTTATGCCTACAGCATCAAATTTCTCTAATGCCCAACAGAAAATGAACCAATTTCCCAGTCCTCCATTATTAAATGGTAGACAATTGCCAGTCACTTATTCCTCTGAAGATTTAAATAGTCATAATTTTAATAGGCCAGAAGGACCATTTGTAAATGAAGTTTCCCTTTCCTCTCCTATATTTCCTGATTCATTTCCACCATCAAATGACAGACCATTTAAAGGGACTTTTCAAGGAAATTATGCATCAAATCTTGGTGAAAGATTGAATTCAACAAATTCTTTCAATTCTGGCTTCTCTCCACAAATGAATAATCAATCGGAACAGATGGAAATTATGAGAGCAGAAATCATGGAGCTTAAGACAAAATTGAAATCTATGGAAGATGCCAAAAACAGGGTACAAAATAGAAATTTTATGTCTATGGAAGATGCCCAAAATAGGGTACAAAATAGAAATTTTATGTCTATGGAAGATGCCCAAAACAGGGTACAAAATAGAAATTTTATGCCTATGGAAAATTCCCCAAATGGGGTACAAAATAACAATTTGTCTATGGAAGATGCCAGAAACAGGAATTTTATATTTATGGAAGATCCCCAAAACAGCCCTCAAAATAGGAGTTTTAAGCCTACAGGACCCACTTCTTTAGCTGAATTGCTTAAAGATGTGCCTTATGTTTCCCCATATGGTCAAAACTCTAAAGCTGAAAAGCAACTCAAAGCTTATAACCCTATACCAAGGTGGGATATCAAGAAAACAAATGTATCTAATAAACTAGCTGCTTCAATAAAATTGTCTACCAATACAACCATTAAACATGCTTCTAAATCTGTGCCTCTTAAGGTATCCAATAAGCCTGCATCTTCAAATAGTATGGCAACCAAGGCAACCAATAAACCTGTTTCTAACACTTTGCCTCTGACGGGAGTTAATAAGTCTCGCATAGGAACCAAGAAGCCTCGCAAGGGAGCCAATAAGCCTGCATTGCTTTCCAACGCTGTGCCTACCGGGGCATTCACTAATTATGCTTCTAAATTCAATAAACAGAATAATCGCCCAAATTTGGCTAAGCCAGTAAAATGTGTGTGGAAAAGTCACTTGAATTCTGCCCCCTTGCCACTAACTCAATTCAGCAATGAACTTGGAATCATAAATACATCATCGGGACAACCAAACAATAATTGGATTAGAAGGAACATTAATGATGATGGGTTGCTTCCTACCCCAAGATTATTAGGTCAGGGTAATAATTTGGGGCAAAATCTTTTCCATCAGGTAAATCCATCTCTAAGTACTTTGGCACTGACTGGAGAAACATATCAAAGACCCCTTTCTGAACATTCGCATTTCTCAGCAGTGCAAAATGCTGAAGATCAACTTAGTCATTCGCTCTTTAGAAATAAGAGTGGTAACTATGACTGGTTAGATGGTAAATCATTAAGTGAATGCGATGCTGATCTTAGCTTACAGTTGTTGCAACTAAAGCAACAAAAGGTTGAAGACCAACTAAGTGAATTAGATAAAAGAAGTCAAGAAATGGAACAAAACCTGAGTCTGCTTCAGAATGAGTATTTTCTGGAATTTTAATTACTTTCTTTTATAGTCTGTAAGTTGGATGTTTCTTGGAAGACATGTAATTACACATTTTAAGATTCACTTTCTACACTCCTAAATATCTTTGTTTCTAGAATTTTGTTCAAGTGAATTGGTTTCTCAACCAGAAATATTTGAATCAATCAAAGGTTTATATCTATCATAGAATAAGTGATCTTAAAAGCAAACCTGAATTTTTTATTGATAATTAAGATATATCTTAAATTTTTTTCTGAAAATGATATAGTTGATCCAATTAAAGCAAAGCCATGATGATTAAGGTATTTAGATAAAGTTTGATGAAATTAAGTGTAGTTCAAAGAGATTGGAATATAGGATTAAAATATGCATGGAAGTATCAATTAGGTAATGGCTATTTTTTTTTTTATTTCCCATGTTTTGAATATATTGTTGAAATATCTAAATCTAAAGTGATAAAAGCTGAAAAGAATACTGAAATAAGAAGTTATTTTACCATGATAATTGTTTTTCTCCCCGATCACCAGATGCCAGATATTAAGGCAATCTGGTTAATTAAGATTATCTGAGAGAAACCCTTTCTGAAGAAATAGTTGATGCCTAAGTAATATTAAGTTTAATGCTATTTGAATAGATTGAGAGTTTTATAATGGTGATTATTTAAGTTGGCCTTCTGTCTTTGAATCATGGAAGTAATTCCTTCTGGAAATTATAATGGATGGTACTCATTTCAGGCCTCTCTCTTCTTGTTAAGGACAACTAAATGTCATAAAGCAGAACTTTGAATCAGCATTTTGAATATTTCTATATCACTGACTCTCACCCTTACATTCCAGAGTCTTATGAATGAGAAATTGGTCCTGTAAGATTTATCACCTTTAATATCAAGCTACTAATAATTATAAGGAATGAGTGTCATCCTTGCTAGTAATATTATTGGTTTAGTAAAATATTTGGTCAGAAACTACTGTTCTAAAGTTAACATTAGGTGGCAATTTTCTAGCTTTTTATGAGTGAAAACTTAATTATGCATTGCCTATATTTGTCTTGAAACTTTATTAACCTCAAGAAAACTATTAATTATGCAACTTGGGTATGAAATAGCAAAAAATAATTTACCATTATTTCCTCTTTGTTTTTTTAAAGACCTATTTACTATATTGCCAATACCTGAAAGCATTGCAAGATTCTATGATCTTTGATTAAATCAATCCTTTATAATGAACTCATTTTGATTCTGTACTGAATTTTGAGCCAATAAATTTATTATGAATAAAGAGGAAACTTCTTAATGGCTTACTATACACACATTATAATTTGTAATTAGAAATGTATTTTAGTTTTCTATATTTAAGAATAAAGGCACGTATATTTGTCAATCCCCCAAACATTTTTTTAAAATGGACTATTTTATATGGAATAGTACTTGAAAAGCTGGTAGCATTGTTTCCTATATTCAAAATAACTTTGAAACTTATTATTTTGTCCACACTGTAATACAGAGTATATCATAAAGGTCAGATGTTTGTCATTTATTTGTGATGAAGGCCATTATTCAACGTGTTCAAAGGGCATCAGTGAATGTGGGTGGAAATGTAATTAGTTCTATTGGCCAAGGTTTGTGCGTCTTGATTGGAATTCACAAACAAGACACAGCTTCAGACATTGAATATATTGTTCGTAAAATACTGAATATTAGAATATTCGAAGCTGAAAATAAAAGATGGCAAAAATCAGTTAAGGACCTTGAGTTGGAAGTACTTTGTGTATCTCAGTTTACACTTTACTGCGACCTGAAAGGAAACAAGCCTGATTATCGTCATAATATGGGAGGTGAACAAGCAAAAACTTTTTATAATAAATTTATTGGAACTTTGAGGAAAAATTATGATCCAGAAAAGGTTAAAGGTAAGGTCTCATATTTTATTATGGTTAAATAATTTTTTAAAATAATGCTCTTTTCCATTATATGCAATTAATAGGCCAAATATTTTAGTGGTAGTCTGTTATTAAATTGAAACTACTATAAGAAATGGTTCAAATTTTTTAACATTCATTTTCTCAAATGGTATCATAAATAGTGCTTTCTCTGACTATATATAGAGGAAGCGACACAGTGCTTTTGATGTTGGTGAGCTACAGCCTAGAATTTTGGGTGTTGTGTGAATGCATTTGATGAGTGTTTAATTTAAAATCCTAAAATGAGGCTACCATATTATTTTGCTCCCTAAACTAATGGTTGTAGCAGGAAAGAGGAAGTAAATGTGAATATGGAAATGACAAATGTAGACAAACTTTGGTAAATGATAATGGTTATTACCACTATGTGGCTCTGCTAAACATAGAATGATGTAATGCATACTTGCATATGCTTCATGGTGCATAATTTTTGCCATAGAAAACCTAAGGCTTCAAAGATTGGTGTCTGATAAACTACTACAGTTAAAAGTTATTCAAATTTGGATGAATTAAGAATTTCCCAGAGTTCTTGAATTGCTCGCTTTGGACCTCTCTCTGAGTATCTTCAAAATATTTTCAATGGTCTTCAGTTCTGGACTCTGTGGTGCTGGTTACCTTCATAAGCAATGTGCTCATCATCAGGAACTGACTTGGCCATGTGGTAGGGGGGTGTTATCACGCATGAAAATTGCAGGTTGGGCTTTCAGAGGCTTGCAGATAGAGCAAACAAATTGGTGCTATATCTTGGATGGTATGTCTATTCAAGGGAGTAAAGAGACAGTGTAGTAAATAAGAGCAAGAGTGCTGCAAATGAAGCATTCAGAAGATAGTATCCTAGAATTCCCTCTGAATATTAAAGATAGGATGACAGGTGCCGTATAAGAAGATAAACTTAGATGGGAAGATTACTTTAATGAGCTGGATAATGTGTCTATGCCAGAGGATGAGAAATGAGAAGAGTATTTTGATGAACTGGATAATGTAGGTATGCAAGGGGGTGAGAAATGAGAGTACTTTGATGAACTGGATAATGTGGGTATGCAAGAGGACGAGAAATGAGAGAGTACTTTGATGAAGTGGATAATGTGGGTATGCCAGAGGATGAGAATGTGAATGTAGATTGGCTCTCAGGGTGCAAAATGGTTGATATATCAAAGTATGGAACATAAGTTTACAAGAGGTCATTAGAGCTGTGCAAGATCCTAAAGATTGGAAGGTAGATAGTATAGTAGTGTAAAATGGGTGGGGCTCCTGGTCTCCAATTTGGATGGGACTGAAAGTTTTAAGTTAATTTTTAAAGTGCTGGGGGTTCAACACTGGTTGGTGCAATGGTTCTTGTTGGTACAAATGGGAGTCTCACCCGAGTCTACCTTCTTGAACTTAGTTGGGGTCACATGTGGTGGGCAAGCAGTAGGAACTGAGGGGGTTTTGACCAATGGAGAGAGACCAAACAGGAGGGTTTTTCTTTTTAAGCTGAATTTCTTTGACAATTATTTTTTAGGTTTTGAAAGGTTTGATATCAAGAAGTTTCAACTAGTAGGTGTCATTAGGCTTTGGGGAATTCTTAGCTAAGCTACCCTTTACAACAAATTCCCTAGGTTATATTTGTCATTTTCCAGAACTAGGTGGAGTTAAATTAATTTTAGTACAAAGTGTGTGTGTCGTCAATCTTACTGAGGGGTCTTACATTAGACCTGCTTTTGTAAGAAATTTTCAGAAAAGTTGTTGCAGTGGGTGGGGCAACTTGTATGAATTGCTCCAGGTTTTTACTGAATTTAACTGGTTCTAGGGTCTTTCCTCTGGCTTATTAACAAGTATGCATATATATATATATATATATATATATATATATATATGTATATATATATGTATATATATATGTATATATATATATATAATATATATATATATATATATATATATATATATATATATATATATATATATATATATATATATATATATATATATATATTTATACTCACATATACACTAATGTATATTATATATTTACCCAAGGATAACCATTATAAGTATACAAATATATAGTATAATTTAAAAGGTGGTAATCCAATGGTGGAAGCAGGTCTATCATGAAATTAGTTACCATTTATTCTATTTAATTTGCTCTTATTGTTCACCTGCTTTATTTCATTAATAATTTTTAAAAAAATATATTAATGCTTCCCATGTAATTGGAGCACATTTATAGTACAAAGAATTAATATGGTAGTTGAATTGTTAAGGGCTTTGCAAGTGAAACAGTGCCTGAGTACTGCAAGAAAATGTTATAGCATTAATGCAAATTACCTGAATGGGATCCTTGATGTTGGGGAGAGGGTGCACATAGAGGCCTTCCCTGAGATGGACATGGACTCTGAGGTGACAGCCTCAGACGGTAGGATCTTCCACAGAGTCGAACCCGGACTTACGCCAAGCACAGAATCTTATCTGCCCCTATGCAAGATCCTCCTCAGATGGCTTAGGTTCCTGAGGCCTCACTCACAAGGAGAGGAAATACCTCCTTCCCCAACTGGTGCTCGTGTGACAGCCAAGATCTCCATTTCAGAGAAGGATCTTGCTGAGGCCGGTCTATTTGGCCTAGGGGTTGCTACCGGCGGAGGAGAGAAGTGGGTTCATTTTCCACCCTCTTCTCCTAAAAAGAAAAAAGGGGGGAAAGACAAAAAAAAAGACTCAGGGCTCCTCTTCCTCCAGGGAGACAGATGGGGCTGCTTCCGTTTTGGTATGCGACCAAGTCAAGAATAGCACATCCGGCCCCAGTGCTCCCCCGGGTGGGGAGTCCCAGAATACGACCAAAAGTGCACAGAGCGGAGCCTTGATTACCTCAGGGGCCCTAATTTAGAGGTTACCTGGCATTTTTTAGCCCGCTTGCTTCAAATGCTTTCTAGTTAGTTATTCGCGCCACTAATGACAGCAAGGCGGCCTAGATTAGTGCTCTTCGGACACTTGATGGCACCCTGGTAAGTTTGATGCACTCTACAATGAACTTCGTGAAAGCAGTGGTTTATGGGAGGGAATTTATGGACTACTCCATAGATTACATCACCTTAGAGTTGGCTGACCATGGAGCAGTCAAGGTTGAGCATGTGTTGAGATATCGAGGGGCCTCGAGACCCACCCCTACACTCTTCGCCACGTTTGACTGTGGCAAGCTCCCTGAGTCTGTGCGTGCTAGTTGGTATCGCTACCACATAAAGGCATTCGTGCTACTGTAGCTGGCCGAAAATCTAGACTAACCCCCAATCGATCCAACCCGCTTCCTACACTGATCCGGACGTGAGAAATCGAAGGAGAATGAAACGGATTGTATATACAGTCCCTTTACTTACAAAAAAATACAATATTTACTTAAATATGGGGTAAATATTTACACAATAGAGAGGGGGCGATTATATTGGAGATCTCGTTACTATTCACAAAAAATACAGCTAAAGTTTCCTATATATATGAAATAAAAAAAAATAAATAAGTCCCACTTATTTATATTATTAATCGATCCTAAGAACAATTAAAAAAATCAAACAAGCAACCAAAAAAAATCTGGACTACAACAGTCCATATATAGTTAACAAACAAGAAAAGAGAAGGCCTCATGTGGTACAAAGAGGGTGGGGGACGTCCAGCCACCTGCCACTCGAGTGAGCAAAATGCCTATGACTTCCTAACAATTGGCACCTCTGCGCTTGATGGAAGTGAAGTGATCTTATCACTCTTGCGTGGCTATTCTAAGCCCTCTTTCCTTAACAACACTAGTAATATTTTGTTTGCTATATAAAGATATATGACACTAAGTCCTTTCCAGAATATGGCGCCTGGAAAGAAAAAAACATCTTATAATAACATGCTAATCAATAAAAAACAAACAAAAACAAAAAAAAACAAACCCATTCCCATTCACACACACATTCTTACAGAGGAAGGGAGAGGATATTGAGAAAAGGGGTGGGAGAATGGCCCCTTTTTACACACACTCACATTTGCTCCACCACACTACTACTGCCACCGCTTTGGCCTACTAATTGCTCCTGTAGATGGGGTTACCTGAAGTCTGTGTAAGTTGCTCCAAGGCTGCACACGATAAGTCCAAATCATGTGTGGTCAATTATGGAGAGCAACACCCTGCTTCTTCCAAGCAATGTTGTGCCTATCTCCTTGAATGTCTCTCATTTCACGAGGCTAAGGACTTGGTCCTGACGCACCAAGAGCTGCCTGGGACCTCTTATGCCTCAATGTTAAGAAAGACACCCTCTGCTCTTGGCATACCCCGTAAGGGGCGCGGCGATTTGCCATCCTGGCTGCCGTGCTGACGGGATCCAGCGCCCCGTCCGGCCCCAGCTTAGCCTCTCTTCCTTCCTTCAGATAGCCTGTATTCCTATCCTACCTCGTCGCTTTTCATACAACCTCTCCCACAACTTTCTCTGGTCAGCCTCTAATTTCACAGGGTAGAAGCTGATCTTCTTCTCAGCCAATCGTCCCGGATCGGGGCTGAGGGGGGAGGGGACAATGTCCCCTAACCCCTGAGCTCCGGTCTGGGGTGGTTGGCTTTTAACAACCTGCTTCATCCCCACCCATACCTTCCTCACATCCCTTTTCCTCTCGTCTTCAAAATCTATCCGTTTTACGCCGTGTTCAAGGTGGAGCCGCCATGCCGATGGACTGCCAGACCACCAGGCGGGAGGGGTGGTCCCAAATGGCGGCGCCTGGCTCTGCCGGGCCTGTAAGCACCTCTTGCAGTGCGGGCTACTGCAAGAGGTGGTGAGCGATTGCGTCCCGTAAAACAAAGAGGGTCACCATGCCCAATGATGAAACAAAAAAACATCTCCCCTTAATTCCCCCTATAACAACAACGGAGCTGCCCTCGTGCAGCTCCACAGAAAAGATGGAGGTCCCCCCCCCTGTGCTTGCGCAGGGGACCCTCCATACCTCTTTAACCGGAGAGGAGGCTTACTCCTCTCCTACGCCTACGGGTGTAGGGGACTCCCCCTCACCCCCTTCTCTGGAGGTGCTTTCGGGCACCTCCCTATCTCCAGCGGCAGTCCCTCCTATGCTTTCTAAGGGGACTGCCAAGAAAGCCAGCAGGCAGCCCATTGCCGACCGCCCCTCGTACAAGCGGCTCGGTAGGGCAAACCCCCTTAGGGGGGAGAGGGAAGCCAGGCCCATTCGGTCGCTTCCCTCAAAAGACCTGCTGGCAAAAATATTAAACCTTGCCGGGGTCAAGGCCTGTGCCTCCCCACTAAAGACTTATGACGCTGCCAAGGGGACCTGCGATGTCCTGGGAGGGGATGGCCAACTGGAGGCCCCTCCTGTGATAGACATGGTCCTTGAGGAAAACCAGCCTCAGACGGTAGGGCCTTCCATGGGGGGGAATCCGGGCTTGGCGCCAAGCACCGAACCCGAATCCGCCCCTATGCAAGGTCCTCATCAAACGGCTGTGGATTCTCAGGCAGGACAAGGAGGGGAGGGATCTCCTCCGGATGAATCCCTTGCGCCCACCGGGACCTTCTCCATTTCAGAGAAGGACCTGGCTGAGGCCGGTCCATCTGGCCTGGGGGCTTCTACCGGCGGGGGTGAGAAGCGGGTTCATTCCCCGCCCTCCTCTCCTAAAAAGAAGAAAAAGACAAGAAAGACGAAAAAGACTCGGGGCTCCTCTCCATCCGCGGGGGCTGCGGGGACGGATGGGTCTGCTGCTACTTTGGCAGGCGACCAAGCCAAGATCGGCAAATCCGGCCACTCTACCCCCTCGTGTGCGGAGCTCCTGACCAAGACTAAGACGAAGAATGCACAGGGCGGAGCCTCGATGACATCGGGGCCCTTCATTCAGAGGTTACCTGGCGTTTTCGAGCCCGCTGGCTTCAAACGCTTCCTCGTCATTCGCTCCACTGATGGCACCATGTTGTCTAAGGGCAACATGATCCATCAGAGGAGAGGATTAGCTAGTGCAATTGGTAGAGAGCCGAAGGTGACCCGTTTCTCGGACGGCAGCCTTCTGGCGAATGCGGCGAATCCCGCCGAGGCGGCCAAGATAAGTGCTCTTCGGACACTTCATGGCACCCCGGTGAGTGTGACGCCGCACTCTACCATGAACTTTGTGAAAGGAGTAGTTTATGCGAGGGAACTCGTTGACTACTCCATTGAGGACATCACCCTAGAGCTGGCCGACCATGGGGCGGTCAAGGTCGAACGTGTGATGAGAAAACAGGGAGGGGCTTCGAGACCCACCCCTACACTCTTCGTCACGTTCGACTGTGACAAGCTCCCTGAGTCGGTGCGTGCCGGTTGGTACCGCTACCGCGTGAAGGCATTCGTGCCACTGCCGCGGCGGTGCTATTACTGTCACCGCTTCGGCCATACGAATCGCTCATGTAGACGTGCAAAGTCGGGGTCACCCGAAGTCTGTGTAAATTGCTCCAAGGTCGCACACGATAAGTCCAAATCGTGTGTGGCCAAGTGTGTCAATTGCGGAGAGCCGCACCCTGCTTCTTCGAAGCAATGTGGTGCATATCTCCTTGAGAAAGAAATCCTGGCCGTTCAGGCCCAGGATAGACTCTCATTCCGCGAGGCTAAGGACTTGGTCCTGGCGCGCCCAGCTCTGCCTGGGACGTCATATGCCTCAGTAGTTCGAAAGGCACCCTCTGCTCCTGGCCCATCCAGACCAACGAGCACGGTTGTTTCCGCGCCCATTCGGAGCCCTTCTGCGGGCTCTACTACACCCGGGCGCTCCCCTGGTAGAGCTGGCGGCAAAAAGGGTTCACACCCAGCCCCGGCTAAAACCAGGGCTCCCCCCTCTTCCCCCAGCGTGACCGTTTCCCGTAAGGCGAAACGGCCACGCGCCTCCACCGAGTCGTTAGACTCACAGGAGGCAACACCCCTGAAGATGGTCGCTAGGCCATCTTCGGGGGTTCCTAAAGCTGTCCCCCGAAAGGAGGACAGCAACAAAGGAGCTTCGGCTCCTTCGCCCACGCCACGAGGTGGAGCGAGTGGCTCGGAGACGGTGGTTCCTCGAAAAGAGGGCCCCCCGCCTCCGAAGCCGCAGCGCCCGCCTAAGGTTTCGAGGCGGAAGGAGGAAAAGACTCGCATGGCGAAGTCAACCTCCCCCAATAAGTCCTCGAAGGCGACAGCGCCTCCAGCGCTTTGTCCGGCCAACAGCGCCCGGGGTTCTGCCCCAGGAAAGCGTACGGCCATTCCCGTGAGGGTCTTCAATTCGAGGAGGGCCCCCGCGTCTCCTCCGAGCTAGGCCTGGAGGGCATATTCCTTCAATGGAATTGCCGTGGACTCCGGGCCAACTGGGAGGAGCTGCGGAGGCTCGTCTCGTCCCGTTCCCCGTTAGCTATTTTTTTGCAGGAGACCATGCTAGGCGCGTGCCCGCTGCCTGCCCTCCCGGGGTATAAGGGTCTTGCGACCCCACCACCGCGGGATGGCCGGGCTGGGGGATGCGCGGTTTACACCCGGCATGATGTCTCCGTTCTTCCTTTCTCTTTAGATACCTCCTTTCAGGCAGTGGCTGTGCAGCTGCACCTGGACTTTACCTCCAGAGGCGGAGAACCCTTCAACGACAAGTTTACTGTGAGTGAGTTGCGTTCCGCTCTCGCTTCGTGCGCGGACACCGCCCATGGTCCGGACGATGTCCCGTACGCCATGCTTCGACACCTGGGTGAGCGAGGCATGGCCTTTCTGTTAGATTTGTTCAACAGGATCTGGGTGGAAGGTCTTCTCCCAGACTCCTGGCGAATCGCTACTGTGCTCGCCTTTCGCAAGCCGGGGAGAGATCACTCTACTCCGACCGGTTTCCGCCCAATCTCTCTAACCTCTTGCGTGTGCAAGTTGATGGAGAAATTGGTAAATGTTAGATTAGCCTATTTCCTGGACAGCGGAGGCCATCTGTCTTCTGCACAGTGCGGCTTCCGTAAGTTCCACTCCACGTCGGATGCTCTGCTCCGACTGGAAAGTGCCGTCTGCGAGGCTTTCCTTCGTAGACAGCACTACGCCACGGTGTTTTTTGATCTGGAGAAGGCCTATGATACCGCATGGCGATACGGTATCATGGAGACTCTCCACACGATGGGGGCGAGGGGACGCCTCCCAATTTTTATATCTGAATTTTTGCGAGATCGTCGATTCCGCGTACGGGTGGGGGGAGCCCTCTCCGGCCCAAAGGAGCAGGAAGAGGGTGTCCCGCAGGGAAGTGTCCTCAGTGTCACACTCTTTGCCCTGAGCATCAACGGCATCACCTCGGTGCTGCCGGAAGATGTTCTCGCTACGCTCTACGTGGACGACCTTTCGATCTCTTTTGGCGCGGCCCAGATGCCAACTCTGGAGCGTCGACTCCAACAGGCATTGAACCGCGTCTCTCGCTATGCCGAAGCGCACAGGTTTCGGTTTTCTTTGGCCAAGACTAAGGTGGTGCACTTCTGCCGCCATCCACGGCTTCACCCCGACCCAGATTTGTTTCTTAATGGGGTGCGCCTGGATGTGGTTGAGTCGCACCGTTTCCTTGGTCTTGTATTCGACCGACGCCTCACCTGGGAGGCTCATATTCGCAGCCTTAGGGTCTCTTGTACCCGCGCCATGGACATTCTTCGTTCCGTGACGTTCAGCGCTTGGGGCGCTGATAGGGCTACCGCCTTACTTTTTTATCGATCCTTTGTTCGCTCGAAGCTCGACTACGGATGCGAGTTTTATGCATCCGCAGCCGAGCGTTTATTGCGGAAGGTGGATTCGATCCACCACACCGGCCTTCGCCTTGCGACCGGTGCCTTCCGCACTTCCCCCATTGAGAGCCTGTTGGTCGATGCTGGGGAGATGCCACTCGCTCTGCGCCGCGTGCAGTGCATCACTCGCCTGTACGCGCGAGCCCGGCGCCTCCCTCAGTCGCCAACAGCTCTCACTGCATCCGCAGCTGATCTCGATGGTGCCTATGCCGCCGAGAGACGCCAGTCATACCCTAAGCCCTTTGGGTTTAGGGCCAGGAAACTCCTTCGAGAGGTAGATATAGCTCTCGGGCCGGTGGCGCCCCTGGTTCTGCCCAGGACGCCACCCTGGAGGGTACCACATTTGGCTATTTGTCGCCACGCCTCTGCTCCCAAAGCTTGTACTGCGCCGGGAGTATTGCGTTCGACCTTTTTGGAGCACACATCGTGTCACGCTGGTACCGTGCCAGTGTATACGGATGGCTCCAAGTCCCAAGAGGGGGTCGGCTTCCACGCCGTATCCCCTCTGTTTGAAGTCAGCGGGGCTCTACCAGGCGCTGCGTCTGTCTTCACGGCCGAGCTGGTGGCAATACACCACTCGGTACGGGAGATTACGCGACGTGCCCGGTTCGGAGACCGGATTGTGATCTATAGCGACTCACAAAGCGCCCTGAGTGCTCTCGGGGCATTGGAATCTCCGCATCCCCTGGTTCGCGATATCCGTGACGCCACGGTTTTGGCGAGCCGGGCAGATGTCGAGATTATCTTCTGCTGGGTTCCTGGACATGTAGGAATTGCGGGGAATGAGGGCGCCAAAGAGTCCGCGAGGACTCTGCGACCGGACCAGCGTTTCGCTCTTCCTCACACCGACTACATGGCAGGAATACGGGCAGCTCTTCGGACTGCTTGGCAAAGAAGATGGGAGACGGTCGAAGGGAACTTAAAGTTGCGTGCCATTGCGCCGCGACTGTTCCCATGGACCTATCCCCCAATGCCGCGGCGGCTTCAGGTTGCTTTCTGTCGTCTCCGAATCGGGCACACTCGTGTGACGCATCGCTATCTGATGGAGCGCTCGCCTGCGCCCTATTGCAACGACTGCGTCGTCCCCCAGACTGTTCGGCACATTCTTGTCGAATGTCCCAGTCTGGGTGATCTTCGCGCACGATACCTGTCCCAGTACCGGGATGGGCGGGGTCGCTACCGCCTGTCCCTTGTGCTTGGGACAGATTCTTGCACACTGACTTGTGGACTTGTTGACTTCTTGGGGGAGGCCGGCCTTCTCCCTATTATTTAAGCAAGGTTTGTTTGTTTTTTTTGTTGTTTTTTTGCATTTGTTTTGTTTTTTGTTTGTTTTTTTTTTCTTTAGTTGCACGCTCCTGCGCCGGGGGGACCTCTCCCCGACGCACCAGCTTGCTTCCTTCCTCCCTTTTGGGGTGTTGTTTTTTTTTTTCTCTTTAATTTCATTTTAAAGTAGCCTAGAACTAGGCCAGTTTTAATACGGCGACTAATGCCCAAGTAGGCAGTCGCCAGATGAGCTCTTAAAAAAAAAAAAAAAAAAATGCTCTTGGCATATGAGCATAGTTGTTTCTGTGTCCATTCGGAACCCTATTGCAGGTTCTACCCACCCGAGGTGCTTCCCTGGTAGAATTGTCGGCATAAAGCATCAGACCCAGCCCTAGCTAAAACCAATGCTTCCCCTCCTTCCCCCAGTGTGATTGTTTCCTAGTGCTAGGCTGAGTGACTCAAAGGAGGGATCCCCACCTGCCTAAGGTTTCGAGGCAGAGTTAGGAAAAAGACTTGCATGGTGAACCCTACCTCCCCCGATATGTCCTCGATGGCGACACTGCCTTCAACTCAGCACATGCCCATTCCTGTGAGGGTCTTCTCTTCAAAGAGGGCCCAGCATCTACTCCGATCTAAGCCTGGAGGGCATATTCCTTCAATGGAATTGCCACGGACTCTGGGCCAACTGAGAGCTGTGAATGCTGGTTTTGTCCCATTTTTCCTTAACTATCCTTTTGCAGGAGACCATGCTGGGTGCATGCCCCCTGCCCACCCTTCCGTAGTATAAGGGTTTTGCTACACTACCACCACAGGGTTGGGTACGCCAGGAGGATGCGATGGGCAACCAGACCAGCGTTTCACTCTTCCTCACACTGACTACATGGCAGGAATACAGGCTGCCCTCCGGGTAGCTTGACAAACAAGATGGGAGATGGTCGAGCGGAACTTAAAGTTACGCGCCATTGCGCTGTGACTGTTCCCATGAACCTAACTGCCAATGCAGCAATGGCTTCAGGTTGCTTTCTGTAGTCTCTGAATCGGACACACTCACAGGATGCACCGCCATTTGATGGAGCGTTGTCCCCCAGACTGTTTGGCACATTCTTGTTGAATATCCCAGTCTGGGATCGCAACCTCTTGTCCCTTGTACTCGGGAGTAGTTCGTTCACACCAACTTGTGGACAATTCAACTTTTTGGAGGAGGCTGGCCTCCTCCACTTTATTTGACTGTTTGTTGTGGGTTGCATGCTCCTGTGCTGAGCTTGCCCCCCAACGCTGGAGCATGCTTCCTTCTTGTTACCTTTATGCTTTTTGTTCCTTGTTTTTAGTCTATGATCTTTTTTAACTGTTATTTGTTTTTTAATATAGCCTAGTCCTAGGCTGTAGTACGGCTACTTTTGCCCAAGCAGGCAGTCGGCAGATGGGCCTGTTAAAAAAAGAATGCAAATCGCTACTGTGCTCTCTTTCCACAAACTGGGTAGAGTTCTTTATACCCTGGCTTTATTCCGCCCAGTCTCTCTAACCTCCTGCATGAGCACTGCGTCGTCCCCCAGACTGTTGGGCACATTCTTGTCGAATGTCCCAGTCTGGGTGATCTTCGCGCATGATACCTGTCCCGGTACCGGGATGGGCGGGGTCGCTACCGCCTGTCCCTTGTACTCGGGACAGATTCGTGCACATTGACTTGTGGACTTGTTGACTTCTTGGGGGAGGCCGGCCTTCTCCCTATTATTTAAGCAAGGCTTTTTTTTTTTTTTTTTTCTTCTTTCTTTAGTTGCATGCCCCTGCGCCCGGGGGGACCTCTCCCTGATGCACCAGCTTGCTTCCTTTCTCCCTTTTTGGGGTGTTGCTTTTTTTTCTCTTTAATTTTATTTTAAAGTAGCCTAGAACTAGGCCAGTTTTAATATGGTGACTAATGCCCAAGTAGGCAGTCGTCAGATAAGCTCTTAAAAAAAAATAAAATCCTGCATGTGCAAGTTGATGGAGAAATTGATAAATGTTAAATTAGCTTTTTTTATGGATAGTGGAGGCCATCCGTCTTCTGCACAGTGAGGCTTCCACTAGTTCCACTCCATGTCCGATGCTCTGCTCTGAGTGAAAAATGCTGTTTGCAAGGCCTTACTTTGTAAACAGCACTATATCACATTTATTTTTGAACCTGGAAACGGCCTCTGATACTGCGTGGCGATACGGTATCATGGAGACTCTCGACACGATGGGGGTGAGGGGATTGTCCCAATCTTTATATCTGAATTGTTGCCAGATCATCGATTCCGCTTATGGGTGGGGGGAGCCTTCTCCGGCCCAATGGAGCAGGAAGAGGGTGTCCCGCAGGGAAGTGTCCTCAGTGTCACACTCTTTGCCCTGAGCATCAACGGCATCACCTCGGTGCTGCCGGAAGATGTTCTCGCTACGCTCTACGTGGACGACCTTTCGATCTCTCGGCGCGGTCCAGATGCCAACTCTGGAGCATCAACTTCAACATGCATTGAACCGCGTCTCTCGCTATGCCGAAGCGCACAGGTTTCGGTTTTCTTTGGCCAAGATTAAGGTGGTGCACTTCTGCCGCCATACACGGCTCGATCCTGACCCAGGTTTATTTCTCAATGGGGTGCACCTGGGAGTCGGACTCGCACAGTTTCATTGGTCTTGTATTTGACTGACTCCTCATTTGGGAGGCTCATATTCGCAGCCTTAGGGTTTCTTGTGCACCATGGACTCGCACCACGATGTTCAGCCCCTGTGCTACTGATAGGGCTACCCCCTTACTTTTTAAATCGTTCCTCTGTTCATTCGAAGCTTGACTACGGATGTGAGGTTTATGCATCAGCAGCCGGTCGTGTATTGCGGAAGGTGGACTCGATCCACCACTGCGGCCTATGCCTGGTAACCGGTGTCTTCCGCATGTCCCCCATTGAGAGCCTTACTGAGGATATTGCACTCGCTCTGCGGCGTGCACAGTGCATCATTTGCCTGTATGTGCGAGCCCGGCGCCTTCCTCATTCGACAAGAGCTCTCCCTGCATCTGCAGCTGACCTCAACGGTGCCGATGCCGCCGAGAGACACCAGTCATACTGTAAGCTCTTTGGGTTTAGGTCTAGGAAATTCCTTTGAGAGCTCGCTACAGCTCTCGATCGGGTGGCGACCCTAGTTTTGCCCAAGATGCCACCCCTCCCTATTTGTCGCCATGCCTCTTCTCCCAAAGCTTTTACAGCGCTTGGAGTATTGTGTTCGGCCTTTTGGATCATACTTCGTGAACACTAGAATTGTGCTTGTGTATCTGGATGGCTCTAAGTCCCAAGAGGATGTCGGTTTCCACACCATATTCCCTCTGATTGAATTCAGTGCGTGTCTGCCAGGTGCTTAGTCTCGTCTTCACGGCCGAGCTGGTGGCAATACACCACTCGGTACGGGAGATTACGCGACGTGCCCGGTTCGGAGACCGGATTCACAAAGCGCCCTGAGTACTCTCGGGGCATTGGAATTTCCGCATCCCTTGGTTCGTGATATCCATGATGCCACAGTTTTGGTGAGCCAGGCGGATGTTGAGATTATCTTCTGTATTCTTGGACTACATGTAGGAATTGTCGGGAATGAGGGTGCCAAAGAGTGCGAGGACTGGGTGACCAGACCAGCCTTTCGCTCTTCCTCACACCAATTACATGTCAGGAATATGGATTGCCGTCCGGGCGGCTTTGTTAAATAAGATAGTAGACAGTTGAGGGCAACTTAAAGTTAGGTGCCATTGCGCCACAATTGTTCCCATGGACCTACCCCCAATGCCGCAACAGTTTCAGATTTCTTTCTGTCATTGAATTGGATGCATGGCCATTTGATGGAGCACTCATCTGTGCATTTTCCTCAGACTGTTTGGCACATTCTTGTTGAATGTCCCACTCTGGGTGATCTTCGTGCATGTTACCTTTTTGCTTTTTTATCTTTGTTATTTATTTGTTTTTTAATATTGTCAAGTAGTAGGCTTTGTTGAGTACAGCGACTTACGTCCCAAGTAGGCAGTCGCCAGATGTGCTCCTAAATGTTTAATTATTTTTAAAAGCCTCCAACTCCTTTTGAGCAAGTGATAGAAATGTTATTTAACAGGACCAATTTTCTATGTGTATCAGGAAAAGAAACCATATGTGTTTAAATTTTTCTTATTATTTATTATCTTTGATAAGATTTTCCTTATATATTAGCTTTTGCATCTTTCATTCCCGTCATTTTATGTCTATTCTCTTAGGAGTTTAACATTGTCACATTTTTTTTCAGATGAATTTAGTTTACATAATTTCTTAGAGATTTAATTACTCTTTCCAGATGGAGAGTTTGGTGCAATGATGGAAGTAAGCCTTGTAAATGATGGTCCAGTTACAATTACCTTGGAATCTTCAAAGACACATTCGGAACCGAATAATGAAGAAAAATAATGCATTTCTATATATTCTTTAAAATTAGCATTTTAGCTATCAATCCTTTAGTCAACTCATTTTGTTTAGTTAAAAGTTGAAATGAGTTATTGAATTATGGAAAGCAATGCAAAATATGTTGTTTTGTAGTAGATTTTTTTTAGTATTAATTAGTTTGGATTTTCTAAAGATGAGGCATCTCAAGGTTTATTTGACACTGATATAAACTAGCCTATTCTAGATTAGGTTGTGTAAGGTTAGGTTAGTGTCTAAGAAAGCTTAGGATGCCTCATCTTTACAAGATGCATTAGTCCAGCCACAAACAAACTTTACTGTATGTATAAGTTGAAAGAAAATCAAGATTTTTTTTAACCTTTTTAAGAAGCATCATTAATTGCTCTGCGCCACTCTGGTCGGTATGTATCTATGCTGCCATCCTTACCCCATTCCACACCCAAACACAAGACTACCGATCATTTTTTTTTTCTTAACACGCATGCTGATGGGTTGTTGTGTGCTGTAGTATTTCATCCAGTCTGAGTTCCTCCCAAGCTTCCTTCATGTGCACTCATTTAGTTAACTCTCCTTTCCTCCATCATCAATCCTTAGAATCAAACTAAACGGTCAGCACCTGCCAATAAACAGAACCTCCACCCTTCTAGAACTCACTAAATACCCACATGGCATTCAAAACCTGCACAGAAAATCAACATCCTCAAAGCACTCAAACATTACATTTGAGCAACAGAAAGAGCCTCTCACCACTCAATGCAAATAATTCATTCTCAACTACCCAGCACCAGCATGGCACCCAACCACAGCCAACTCTCACACAAACACTCAAAACCACACAGACCAAGACATTGAGAACAATCACAGGATGTACACACAGCTCACCTACATGCGGAAACAAAAATACTCACAATCAAAATAGATCAAGCATTGACCCATCCCCACTCCAACAACCATCCGAGAGCAAAGCTCCTACCACCCAGAGACAAAAAAAAAAGCCCCAGCACACTACTTCCAACACCTCTACATTGACCTCCATCCCCCCACTACCAAAACCCAACTCAATCAAACACACCTACACTACCCTCAGCCAGGAAGGGGGAGGGGACATTGTTCCCTAACCCCTGAGCTCCGGTTCGGGATGGGTTTTTTTTAACAACCTGCTTCATCCCCACCCATACCTTCCTCACATCCCTTTTCCTCTCCTCTTCACATTCTATCAATTTTACGCCGTGTCCAAGGTGGAGCCGCCATGCCGATGGACTGCCAGGCCACCAGGCGGGAAGGGTGGTCCCGAATGGCGGCGCCTGGCTGCCGGGCTTGTAAGCACCTCTCGCAGTGCGGGCAACTGCGAGAGGTGATGAGCTATTGCGTCCCGTAGCACAAATAGGATCACTATGCCTAATGATGAGAAAATAAAAAATCTCCCCCTAATTTCCCCTTGCTCATCGACGGAGCCGCCCTCGTGCAGCTCCACCAAAAAAAATGGAGGTGTTGCCCTCTGTGCTTGCCCAGGAGACCCTCCATATTTCTCTAACTGGAGAGGAGGCTTACTCCTCTCCTTGGCCTACGGGTGCAGGGGACTCCCCCTCACCCCCTTCTCTGGAGGTGCTTTCGGGCACCTCCCTTTTCCCAGCGGCAGTCCCCTCTTTTCTTTCCAAGGGGAGTGCCAAGAAAGCCAGCCGCTCCCCATCGAAGCGGCTCGGTAGGGCAAACCCCCTTAGGGGGGAGAGGGAAGCCAGGCCCCTTCGGTCGCTTCCCTCAATAGACCTGCTGGCAAGAATTTTAAACCTTGCTGGGGTCAAGGCCTGTGCCTCCTCACAAAAGACTGGTAAAGCTGCCAAGGGGACCTGCGATGTGCTGGGAGGGGATGGCCAACTGGAGGCCCCTCCTGTGATAGACATGGTCCTTGAGGAAACCCAGCCTCAGAGGGTAGGGCCTTCCATGGGGGATAATCCGGGCTCGGCGCCAAGCACCGAACCTGAATCCGCCCCTGTGCAAGGTTCTCAAACGGCTGGGGCCTCCGAGGCAGTAAAAGCAGGGGAGAGATCTCCTCCGACAGGAGCCCCTACGACTACCAGGACCTTTTCCATTTCGGAGAGGGACCTGGCATTGGGGCTTCTGCCGGCGGAGGTGAGAAGCGGGTTCATTCCCCGCCATCCTCTCTAAGAAAGAAAAAGACGAAGAAGACTCGGGGCTCCTCTCCATCCGCGGGGACGGATGGGTCTGCTGCCACTCTGGCAAGCGACCAAGCCAAGATCGGCACATCTGCCCCCCCTTGTCGGAGCCCCTGACTAAGACTAATACCAAGAGTGCACAGGGTGGAGCCTCGATGACATCGGGGCCCCTCATTCAAAGGTTACCTGGCGTTTTCGAGCCCGCTGGCTTCAAACGCTTCCTCGTTATTCGCTCCACTGATGGCACCATGTTGTCCAAGGGCAACATGATCCATCAGAGGAGAGGATTAGCTAGTGCAATTGGTAGAGAGCCGAAGGTGACCCGTTTCTCGGACGGGAGCTTTCTGGCGAATCCCGCTGAGGCGGCCAAGATAAGTGCTCTTCGGACACTTCATGGCACCCCGGTGAGTGTGACGCCGCACTCTACCATGAACTTTGTGAAAGGAGTAGTTTATGCGAGGGAACTTGTTGACTACTCCATTGAGGACATCAACCTAGAGCTGGCCGACCATGGGGCGGTCAAGGTCGAACGTGTGATGAGAAAACAGGGAGGGGCCTCGAGACCCACCCCTACACTCTTCGTCACGTTCGACTGTGACACGCTCCCTGAGTCGGTGCGTGCCGGTTGGTACCGCTAACGCGTGAAGGCATTCGTGCCACTACCGCGGCGGTGCTATTACTGTCACCGTTTCGGCCATACGAATCGCTCGATGTAGACGTGCAAAGTTGGGGTCACCCGAAATCTGTGTAAATTGATCCAAGGTCGCACACGATAAGTCCAAATCGTGTTTGGCCAAGTGTGTCAATTGCGGAGAGCCGCACCCTGCTTCTTCGAAGCAATGTGGTGCATATCTCCTTGAGAAAGAAATCCTGGCCGTTCAGGCCAGGGATAGACTCTCATTCCGCGAGGCTAAGGACTTGTTCCTGGCGAGCCCGGCTCTGCCTGGGACATCATATGCTTCAGTAGTTAAAAAGGCACCCTCTGCTCCTGGCCCATCCAGACCAACGAGCACGGTTGTTTCCGCGCCCATTCGGAGCCCTTCTGCGGGCTCTACTACACCTGGGCGCTCCCCTGGTAAAGCTGGCGGCAAAAAGGGTTCATACCCAGCCCCGGCTAAAAACAGGGCTCCCCCCTCTAACCCCTAGCGTGACCGTTTCCCGTAAGGCGAAACGGCCACGCGCCTCCACCGAGTTGTTAGACTCACATGAGGCAACACCCCTGAAGATGGTCGCTAGGCCATCTTCCGGGGTTCCTAAAGCTGTCCCCCGAAAGGAGGACAGCAACAAAGGAGCTTCGGCTCCTTCGCCCACGCCCCGAGGTGGAGCGAGTGGCTCGGAGACGGTGGTTCCTCGAAAAGAGGGCCCCCCGCCTCCGAAGCCGCTACGCCTGCCTAAGGTTTCGAGGCGGAGGGAGGAAAAGACTCGCATGGCGAGCCCAACCTCCCCCAATAAGTCCTCGAAGGCGACAGCGCCTTCAGCGCTTTGTCCGGCCAACAGCGCCCGGGGTTCTGCCCCCGGGAAGCGAACGGCCATTCCCGTGAGGGTCTTCAATTCGAGGAGGGCCCCCGCGTCTCCTCCGAGCTAGGCCTGGAGGGCATATTCCTTCAATGGAATTGCCGTGGACTCCGGGTCAACTGGGAGGAGCTGCGGAGGCTCGTCTCGTCCCGTTCCCCGTTAGCTATTTTTTTGCAGGAGACCATGCTAGGCGCGTGCCCGCTGCCTGCCCTCCCGGGGTATAAGGGTCTTGCGACCCCACCACCGCGGGATGGCCGGGCTGGGGGATGCGCGGTTTACACCCGGCATGATGTCTCCGTTCTTCCTTTCTCTTTAGATACCTCGTTTCAGGCAGTGGCTGTGCAGCTGCACCTGGATAGGAGGTATACTATCATTTCTGCGTACATTCCACCGTCAGCTGACTTCGACGCGGGGGACTTCCGCCGCGTCGTGGCATGGTTGCCGAGGCCCTATCTCTTGCTTGGAGATCTGAACGGCAGGCATCCTCTCTGTGCAGATTACTCCATAAATCCCAGGGGACAAGTCCTTGCCGATCTGATCGAAGAGCTTGAGATGGGTGTCCTAAACGTGGATGAGTTTACGCATCACTGTCCGAGAACCGCTTCATTTTCTTGCCTTGACCTATCTTTGTGCTCTTCGGATGCACAGCCTGATTTTGATTGGGGGGTGGTCGATGACCTCCATGGTAGTGATCACTTTCCCATTCAAATATCATTTTCAGGGCAACTGCCGCCTGAGAGACCACCTCGGTGGTGCTTGGCGCGGGCGCGGTGGCCTGCATTTCAGGAAATGACTGAATTCTCTATCTCAGTCGAGGAGTTTAGGTCGGTAGATGAGGCCGTTGAGTTCTTCTCCGGCAACCTCATCGCCGTAGGCCTGACTACTATTCCTAGGACGTCTGGCCGTTTTGCACGCCGACCACTCCCATGGTGGTCGGCCGAGTGTGAGACGGCCCTCAAACAGAAGCGTTATGCCTACATGCGCTATAAGCGCCGCCCGAACGATTTCACTGTCGCTGAATTTCGTTGGGCTAGGGCAAGGTTCCGGTATATTTCGAAGCACGCCCGCCGCTCTTCTTGGCGGGCATACGTGTCTTCACTTAACGGGAAGACCCCTTTAGCTGAGGTGTGGAAGCAAGTCAAAAGGATTCGGGGCAAGTTCTCGCAGGACCCCCCTCCCGTTCTCCAGGAGAATGGGACCGCAATCTCGGACCCCGCGTCCGTGGCGGAATCCTTAGCGACCGCTTTTTCCGCATTCTCTAGCCGTGATGCTGCTCCGCCAGCATTCAATGCACGTCGTGATGTCGCGGAAGGCCGCCGGCTGGACTTTACCTCCAGAGGCGGAGAACCCTTCAACGACAAGTTTACTGTGAGTGAGTTGCGTTCCGCTCTCGCTTCGTGCGCGGACACCGCCCATGGTCCGGACGATGTCCCGTACGCCATGCTTCGACACCTGGGTGAGCGAGGCATGGCCTTTCTGTTAGATTTGCTCAACAGGATCTGGGTGGAAGGTCTTCTCCCAGACTCCTGGCGAATCGCTACTGTGCTCGCCTTTCGCAAGCCGGGGAGAGATCACTCTACTCCGACCGGTTTCCGCCCAATCTCTCTAACCTCTTGCGTGTGCAAGTTGATGGAGAAATTGGTAAATGTTAGATTAGCCTATTTCCTGGACAGCGGAGGCCATCTGTCTTCTGCACAGTGCGGCTTCCGTAAGTTCCACTCCACGTCGGATGCTCTGCTCCGACTGGAAAGTGCCGTCTGCGAGGCTTTCCTTCGTAGACAGCACTACGCCACGGTGTTTTTTGATCTGGAGAAGGCCTATGATACCGCATGGCGATACGGTATCATGGAGACTCTCCACACGATGGGGGCGAGGGGACGCCTCCCAATTTTTATATCTGAATTTTTGCGAGATCGTCGATTCCGCGTACGGGTGGGGGGAGCCCTCTCCGGCCCAAAGGAGCAGGAAGAAGGTGTCCCGCAGGGAAGTGTCCTCAGTGTCACACTCTTTGCCCTGAGCATCAACGGCATCACCTCGGTGCTGCCGGAAGATGTTCTCGCTACGCTCTACGTGGACGACCTTTCGATCTCTTTTGGCGTGGCCCAGATGCCAACTCTGGAGCGTCGACTCCAACAGGCATTGAACCGCGTCTCTCGCTATGCCGAAGCGCACAGGTTTCGGTTTTCTTTGGCCAAGACTAAGGTGGTGCACTTCTGCCGCCATCCACGGCTTCACCCCGACCCAGATTTGTTTCTTAAAGGGGTGCGCCTGGATGTGGTTGAGTCGCACCGTTTCCTTGGTCTTGTATTCGACCGACGCCTCACCTGGGAGGCTCATATTCGCAGCCTTAGGGTCTCTTGTACCCGCGCCATGGACATTCTCCGTTCCGTGACCTTCAGCGCTTGGGGCGCTGATAGGGCTACCGCCTTACTTTTTTATCGATCCTTTGTTCGCTCGAAGCTCGACTACGGATGCGAGTTTTATGCATCCGCAGCCGAGCGTTTATTGCGGAAGGTGGATTCGATCCACCACACCGGCCTTCGCCTTGCGACCGGTGCCTTCCGCACTTTCCCCATTGAGAGCCTGTTGGTCGATGCTGGGGAGATGCCACTCGCTCTGCGCCGCGTGCAGTGCATCACTCGCCTGTACGCGCGAGCCCGGCGCCTCCCTCAGTCGCCAACAGCTCTCACTGCATCCGCAGCTGATCTCGATGGTGCCTATGCCGCCGAGAGACGCCAGTCATACCCTAAGCCCTTTGGGTTTAGGGCCAGGAAACTCCTTCGAGAGGTAGATATAGCTCTCGGGCCGGTGGCGCCCCTGGTTCTGCCCAGGACGCCACCCTGGAGGGTACCACATTTGGCTATTTGTCGCCACGCCTCTGCTCCCAAAGCTTGTACTGCGCCGGGAGTATTGCGTTCGACCTTTTTGGAGCACACATCGTGTCACGCTGGTACCGTGCCAGTGTATACGGATGGCTCCAAGTCCCAAGAGGGGGTCGGCTTCCACGCCGTATCCCCTCTGTTTGAAGTCAGCGGGGCTCTACCAGGCGCTGCGTCTGTCTTCACGGCCGAGCTGGTGGCAATACACCACTCGGTACGGGAGATTACGCGACGTGCCCGGTTCGGAGACCGGATTGTGATCTATAGCGACTCACAAAGCGCCCTGAGTGCTCTCGGGGCATTGGAATCTCCGCATCCCCTGGTTCGCGATATCCGTGACGCCACGGTTTTGGCGAGCCGGGCAGATGTCGAGATTATCTTCTGCTGGGTTCCTGGACATGTAGGAATTGCGGGGAATGAGCGTGCCGATGAGGGCGCCAAAGAATCCGCGAGGACTCTGCGACCGGACTAGCGTTTCGCTCTTCCTCACACCCACTACATGGCAGGAATACGGGCAGCTCTTCGGACTGCTTGGCAAAGAAGATGGGAGACGGTCGAAGGGAACTTAAAGTTGCGTGCCATTGCGCCGCGACTGTTCCCATGGACCTATCCCCCAATGCCGCGGCGGCTTCAGGTTGCTTTCTGTCGTCTCCGAATCGGACACACTCGTGTGACGCATCGCTATCTGATGGAGCGCTCGCCTGCGCCCTATTGCAACGACTGCGTCGTCCCCCAGACTGTTCGGCACATTCTTGTCGAATGTCCCAGTCTGGGTGATCTTCGCGCACGATACCTGTCCCAGTACCGGGATGGGCGGGGTCGCTACCGCCTGTCCCTTGTGCTTGGGACAGATTCGTGCAAACTGACTTGTGGACTTGTTGACTTCTTGGGGGAGGCCGGCCTTCTCCCTATTATTTAAGCAAGGTTTGTTTGTTGTTTTTTTGTTGTTTTTTTGCATTTGTTTTGTTTTTTGTTTGTTTTTTTTTTCTTTAGTTGCACGCTCCTGCGCCGGGGGGACCTCTCCCCGACGCACCAGCTTGCTTCCTTTCCCCCTTTTGGGGTGTTGTTTTTTTTTTCTCTTTAATTTCATTTTAAAGTAGCCTAGAACTAGTCCAGTTTTAATACGGCGACTAATGCCCAAGTAGGCAGTCGCCAGATGAGCTCTTATAAAAAAAAAAGAAAAAAAAAGCGTGATGAGAAAACAGGGAGGGGCCTCGAGACCCACCCCTACACTCTTCGTCATGTTCGACTGTGACAAGCTCCCTGAGTCGGTGCGTGCCGGTTGGTACCGCTACCGCGTGAAGGCATTCGTGCCACTGCCGCGGCGGTGCTATTACTGTCACCGCTTCGGCCACACGAATCGATCATGTAGACGTGCAAAGTCGGGGTCACCCGAAGTCTGTGTAAATTGCTCCAAGGTCGCACACGATAAGTCCAAATCGTGTGTGGCCAAGTGTGTCAATTGCGGAGAGCCGCACCCTGCTTCTTCGAAGCAATGTGGTGCATATCTCCTTGAGAAAGAAATCCTGGCCGTTCAGGCCCAGGATCGACTTTCATTCCGCGAGGCTAAGGACTTGGTCCTGGCGCGCCCGGCTCTGCCTGGGACGTCATATGCCTCAATAGTTAGAAAAGCACCCTCTGCTCCTGGCCCATCCAGGCCAACGAGCACGGTTGTTTCTGCGCCCATTTGGAGCCCTTATGCGGGCTCTACTACACCTGGGCGCTCCCCTGGTAGAGCTGGCGGCAAAAAGGGTTCACACCCAGCCCCGGCTAAAACCAGGGCTCCCCCCTCTTCCCCCAGTGTGACCGTTTCCCGTAAGGCGAAACGGCCACGCGACTCCACCGAGTCGTTAGACTCACAGGAGGCAACACCCCTGAAGTTTGTCGCTAGGCTATCTTCCGTGGTTCCTAAAGCTGTTCCCCGAAAGGAGGACAGCAACAAAGGAGATTACGCCCCTTCGCCCACGCCCCGAGGTGGAGCGAGTGGCTCGGAGACGGTGGTTCCTCGAAAAGAGGGCCCCCCGCCTCCCAAGTCGCAACGCCCGCCTGAGGTTTCGAGGCGGAGGGAGGAAAAGACTCGCATGGCGAGCCCAACCTCCCCCAATAAGTCCTCGAAGGGGACAGCGCCTTCAGCGCTTTGTCCGGCCAACAGCGCCCGGGGTTCTGCCCCCGGGAAGCGTACGGCCATTCCCGTGAGGGTCTTCAATTCGAGGAGGGCCCCCGCGTCTCCTCCGAGCTAGGCCTGGAGGGCATATTCCTTCAATGGAATTGCCGTGGACTCCGGGCCAACTGGAAGGAGCTGCGGAGGCTCGTCTCGTCCCGTTCCCCGTTAGCTATTTTTTTTGCAGGAGACCATGCTAGGCGCGTGCCCGCTGCCTGCCCTCCCGGGGTATAAGGGTCTTGCGACCCCACCACCGCGGGATGGCCGGGCTGGGGGATGCGCGGTTTACACCCGGCATGATGTCTCCGTTCTTCCTTTCTCTTTAGATACCTCCTTTCAGGCAGTGGCTGTGCAGCTGCACCTGGATAGGAGGTATACTATCATTTCTGCGTACATTCCACCGTCAGCTGACTTCGACGCGGGGGACTTCCGCCGCGTCGTGGCACGGTTGCCGAGGCCCTATCTCTTGCTTGGAGATCTGAACGGCAGGCATCCTCTCTGGGGAGATTACTCCATAAATCCCAGGGGACAAGTCCTTGCCGATCTGATCGAAGAGCTTGAGATGGGTGTCCTAAACGTGGATGAGTTTACGCATCACTGTCCGAGAACCGCTTCATTTTCTTGCCTTGACCTATCTTTGTGCTCTTCGGATGCACAGCCTGATTTTGATTGGGGGGTGGTCGATGACCTCCATGGTAGTGATCACTTTCCCATTCAAATATCATTTTCAGGGCAACTGCCACCTGAGAGACCACCTCGGTGGTGCTTGGCGCGGGCGCGGTGGCCTGCATTTCAGGAAATGACTGAATTCTCTATCTCAGTCGAGGAGTTTAGGTCGGTAGATGAGGCCGTTGAGTTCTTCTCCGGCAACCTCATCGCCGTAGGCCTGACTACTATTCCTAGGACGTCTGGCCGTTTTGCACGCCGACCACTCCCATGGTGGTCGGCCGAGTGTGAGACGGCCCTCAAACAGAAGCGTTATGCCTACATGCGCTATAAGCGCAGCCCGAACGATTTCACTGTCGCTGAATTTCGTTGGGCTAGGGCAAGGTTCCGGTATATTTCGAAGCACGCCCGCCGCTCTTCTTGGCGGGCATACGTGTCTTCACTTAACGGGAAGACCCCTTTAGCTGAGGTGTGGAAGCGAGTCAAAAGGATTCGGGGCAAGTTCTCCAGGAGAATGGGACCGCAATCTCGGACCCCGCGTCCCTGGCGGAATCCTTAGCGACCGCTTTTTCCGCATTCTCTAGCCGTGATGCTGCTCCGCCAGCATTCAATGCGCGTCGTGATGTCGCGGAAGGCCACCGGCTGGACTTTACCTCCAGAGGCGGAGAACCCTTCAACGACAAGTTTACTGTGAGTGAGTTGCGTTCCGCTCTCGCTTCGTGCGCGGACACCGCCCATGGTCCGGACGATGTCCCGTACGCCATGCTTCGACACCTGGGTGAGCGAGGCATGGCCTTTCTGTTATATCTGTTCAACAGGATCTGGGTGGAGGGTCTTCTCTCAGACTCCTGGCGAATCGCTACTGTGCTCGCCTTTCGCAAGCCGGGGAGAGATCACTCTACTCCGACTGGTTTCCGTCCAAACTCTCTAACCTCTTGCGTGTGCAAGTTGATGGAGAAATTGGTAAATGTTAGATTAGCCTATTTCCTGGACAGCGGAGGCCATCTGTCTTCCGCACAGTGCGGCTTTCGTAAGTTCCACTCCACGTCGGATGCTCTGCTCCGACTGGAAAATGCCGTCTGCGAGGCTTTCCTTCGTAGACAGCACTACGCCACGGTGTTTTTTGATCTAGAGAAGGCCTATGATACCGCATGGCGATACGGTATCATGGAGACTCTCCACACGATGGGGGCGAGGGGACGCCTCCCAATGTTTATATCTGAATTTTTGCGAGATCGTCGATTCCGCGTACGGGTGGGGGGAGCCCTCTCTGCCCCAAAGGAGCAGGAAGAAGGTGTCCCGCAGGGAAGTGTCCTCAGTGTCACACTCTTTGCCCTGAGCATCAACGGCATCACCTCGGTTCTGCCAGAAGATGTTCTCGCTACGCTCTACGTGGTTGACCTTTCGATCTCTTTTGGCGCGGCCCAGATGCCAACTCTGGAGCGTCGACTCCAACAGGCATTGAACCGCGTCTCTCGCTTTCCTGAAGCGCACAGGTTTCGGTTTTTTTTGGCCAAGACTAAGGTGGTGCACTTCTGCCGCCATCCACGGCTTCACCCCGACCCAGATTTGTTTCTTAATGGGGTGCGCCTGGATGTGGTTGAGTCGCACCGTTTCCTTGGTCTTGTATTCGACCGACGCCTCACCTGGGAGGCTCATATTCGCAGCCTTAGGGTCTCTTGTACCCGCGCCATGGACATTCTCCGTTCCGTGACGTTCAGCGCTTGGGGCGCTGATAGGGCTACCGCCTTACTTTTTTATCGATCCTTTGTTCGCTCGAAGCTCGACTACGGATGCGAGTTTTATGCATCCGCAGCCGAGCGTTTATTGCGGAAGGTGGATTCAATCCACCACACCGGCCTTCGCCTTGCGACCGGTGCCTTCCGCACTTCCCCCATTGAGAGCCTGTTTGTCGATGCTGGGGAGATGCCACTCGCTCTGCACCGCGTGCAGTGCATCACCCGCATGTACGCGCGAGCCCGGCGCCTCCCTCAGTCGCCAACAGCTCTCACTGCATCCGCAGCTGATCTCGATGGTGCCTATGCCGCCGAGAGACGCCAGTCACACCCTAAGCCCTTTGGGTTTAGGGCCAGGAAACTCCTTCGAGAGGTAGATATAGCTCTCGGGCCGGTGGCGCCCCTGGTTTTGTCCAGGACGCCACCCTGGAGGGTACCACATTTGGCTATTTGTCGCCACGCCTCTGCTCCCAAAGCTTGTATTGCGTTCGACCTTTTTGGAGCCCACCTCGTGTCACGCTGGAACCGTGCCAGTGTATACGGATGGCTTCAAGTCCCAAGAGGGGGTCGGCTTCCACGCCGTATCCCCTCTGTTTGAAGTCAGCGGGGCTCTACCAGGCGCTGCGTCTGTCTTCACGGCCGAGCTGGTGGCAATACACCACTCGGTACGGGAGATTACGCGACGTGCCCGGTTCGGAGACCGGATTGTGATCTATAGCGACTCACAAAGCACCCTGAGTGCTCTCGGGGCATTGGAATCTCCGCATCCCCTGGTTCGCGATATCCGTGACGCCACGGTTTTGGCGAGCCGGGCAGATGTCGAGATTATCTTCTGCTGGGTTCCTGGACATGTAGGAATTGCGGGAAATGAGCGCGCCGATGAGGGCGCCAAAGAGTCCGCGAGGACTCTGCGACCGGACCAGCGTTTCGCTCTTCCTCACACTGACTACATGGCAGGAATACGGGCAGCTCTTCGGACTGCTTGGCAAAGAAGATGGGAGACGGTCGAAGGGAACTTAAAGTTGCGTGCCATTGCGCCGCGACTGTTCCCATGGACCTATCCCCCAATGCCGGGGCGGCTTCAGGTTGCTTTCTGTCGTCTCCGAATCGGACACACTCGTGTGACGCATCGCTATCTGATGGAGCGCTCGCCTGCGCCCTATTGCAACGACTGCGTCGTCCCCCAGACTGTTCGGCACATTCTTGTCGAATGTCCCAGTCTGGGTGATCTTCGCGCACGACACCTGTCCCGGTACCGGGATGGGCGGGGTCGCTACCGCCTGTCCCTTGTGCTCGGGACGAGTGCGTGTACTTTGACTGGTGGACTTATTGACTTTTGGGGGGAGGCCGGCCTTCTCCTTTTATTTTACCCGATTTAATATTTGTTGTTGTTTTTGTAATTGTTTTGTTATTGCTTTGTTATTGTTATTTCTTTTTATTATTTTCTGTTCAATTTTTTAAAGTAGCCTAAAACTAGGCTGTTTGTTTACGGCAACTTATGCCTTAGTCGGCAGTCGCCAGATAGCCCCTTAATTAAAAAAAAAAAAATGCGAGGGAACTCGTTGACTACTCCATTGAGGACATCACCCTAGAGCTGGCCGACCATGGGGCGGTCAAGGTCGAACGTGTGATGAGAAAACAGGGAGGGGTCTCGAGACCCACCCCTACACTCTTCGTCACGTTCGACTGTGACAAGCTCCCTGAGTCGGTGCGTGCCGGTTGGTACCGTTACCGCGTGAAGGCATTCGTGCCACAGCCGCGGCGGTGCTATTACTGTCACCGCTTCGGCCATACGAATCGCTCATGTAGACGTGTAAAGTCGGGGTCACCCGAAGTATGTGTAAATTGCTCCAAGGAAGCCCACGATAAGTCCAAATCGTGTGTGGCCAAGTGTGTCAATTGCTGAGAGCCGCACCCTGCTTCTTCGAAGCAATGTGGTGCATATCTTCTTGAAAAAGAAATCCTGGCCGTTCAGGCCCATGATCGACTCTCATTCCGCGAGGCAAAGGACTCGGTCCTGGCACGCCCTGCTCTGCCTGGGACGACATATGCCTCAATAGTTAGATAGGCACCCTCTGCTCCTGGCCCATCCAGGCCAACGAGCACGGTTGTTTCCGCGCCCATTCGGAGCCCTTCTGCGGGCTCTACCCAACCTGGGCGCTCTCCTGGTAAAGCTGGCGGGAAAAAGGGTTCATACCCTTCCCCGGCTAAAACCAGGGCTCCCCCTTCTTCCCCCATCGTGACCGTTTCCCGTAAAGCGAAACGGCCACGCGCCTCCACCGAGTTGTTAGACTCACAGGAGGCAACACCCCTGAAGATGGTCGCTAGGCCATCTCCCGGGGTTCCTAAAGCTGTTCCCCGAAAGGAGGACAGCAACAAAGGAGCTTCGGCCCCTTCGCTCACGCCCCGAGGTGGAGCGAGTGGCTCGGAGACGGTGGTTCCTCGAAAAGAGGGCCCCCAGCCTCCGAAGCCGCAACGCCCGCCTAAGGTTTCGAGGCGGAGGGAGGAAAAGACTCGCATGGCGAGCCCAACCTCCCCCAATAAGTCCTCGAAGGCGACAGCGCCTTCAGCGCTTTGTCCGGCCAACAGCGCCCGGGGTTCTGCCCCGGGGAAGCGTACGGCCATTCCCGTGAGGGTCTTTAATTCGAGGAGGGCCCCCGCGTCTCCTCCGAGCTAGGCCTGGAGGGCATATTCCTTCAATGGAATTGCCGTGGACTCCGGGCCAACTGGGAGGAGCTGCGGAGGCTCGTCTCGTCCCGTTCCCCGTTAGCTATTTTTTTGCAGGAGACTATGCTAGGCGCGTGCCCGCTGCCTGCCATCCCGGGGTATAAGGGTCTTGCGACCCCACCACCGAGGGATAGCCGGGCTGGGGGATGCGCGGTTTACACCCGGCATGATGTCTCCGTTCTTCCTTTCTCTTTAGATACCTCCTTTCAGGCAGTGGCTGTGCAGCTGCACCTGGATAGGAGGTATACTATCATTTCTGCGTACATTCCACCGTCAGCTGACTTCGACGCGGGGGACTTCCGCCGCGTCGTGACACGGTTACCGAGGCCCTATCTCTTGCTTGGAGATCTGAACGGCAGGCATTCTCTCTGGGGAGATTACTCCATAAATCCCAGGGGACAAGTCCTTGCCGATCTGATCGAAGAGCTTGAGATGGGCGTCCTAAACGTGGATGAGTTTACGCATCACTGTCCGAGAACGGCTTCATTTTCTTACTTGACCTATCTTTGTGCTCTTCGGATGCACAGCCTGAATTTGATTGGGGGGTGGTCGATGACCTCCATGGTAGTGATCACTTTCCCATTCAAATATCATTTTCAGGGCAACTGCCGCCTGAGAAACCACCTCGGTGGTGCTTGGCGCGGGCGCGGTGGCCTGCATTTCAGGAAATGACTGAATTCTCTATCTCAGTCGAGGAGTTTAGCTCGGTAGATGAGGCCGTTAAGTTCTTCTCTGGCAACCTCATCGCCGTGGGCCTGACTACTATTCCTAGGACGTCTGGCTGTTTTGCACGCCGACCACTCCCATGGTGGTCGTGCGAGTGTGAGACGGCCCTCAAACAGAAGCGTTATGCCTACATGCGCTATAAGCGCCGCCCGAACGATTTCACTGTCGCTGAATTTCGTCGGTTTAGGGCTAGGTTCCGGTATATTTCGAAGCACGCCCGCCGCTCTTCTTGGTGGGCATACGTGTCTTCACTTAACGGGAAGACCCCTTTAACTGAGGTGTGGAAGCGAGTCAAAATGATTCGAGGCAAGTTCTCGCAGGACCCCCCTCCCATTCTCCAGGAGAATGGGACCGCAATCTCGCACCCCGCGTCCGTGGATAAATCCTTAGCGACCGCTTTCTCCGCATTCTCTCGCCGTGATGCTGCTCCGCCAGCATTCAATGCACGTCGTGATGTCGCGGAAGGCCGCTTGCTGGACTTTTCCTCCAGAGGCGGAGAAGCCTTCAACGACAAGTTTACTGTGAGTGAGTTGCGTTCCGCTCTCGCTTCGTGCGCGGACACCACCCATGGTCCGGACGATGTCCCGTACGCCATGCTTCGACACCTGGGTGAGCGAGGCATGGCCTTTCTGTTAGATCTGTTCAACAGGATCTTGGTGGAAGGTCTTCTCCCAGACTCCTGGCGAATCGCTACTGTGCTCGCCTTTCGCAAGCCGGGGAGAGATCACTCTACTCCGACCGGTTTCCGCCCAATCTCTCTAACCTCTTGCGTGTGCAAGTTGATGGAGAAATTGGTAAATGTTAGATTAGCCTATTTCCTGGACAGCGGAGGCCATCTGTCTTCTGCACAGTGCGGCTTCCGTAAGTTCCACTCCACGTCGGATGCTCTGCTCCGACTGGAAAGTGCCGTCTGCGAGGCTTTCCTTCGTAGACACCACTACGCCACGGTGTTTTTTGATCTGGAGAAGGCCTATGATACCGCAGGGCGATACGGTATCATGGAGACTCTCCAAACGATGGGGGCGAGGGTATGCCTCCCAATGTTTATAACTGAATTTTTGCGAGATCGTCGATTCCGCTTACGGGTGGGGGGAGCCCTCTCCGGCCCAAAGGAGCAGGAAGAGGGTGTTCCGCAGGGAAGTGTCCTCAGTGTCACACTCTTTGCCCTGAGCATCAACGGCATCACCTCGGTGCTGCCAGAAGATGTTCTCGCTACGCTCTACGTGGACGACCTTTCGATCTCTTTTGGCGCGGCCCAGATGCCAACTCTGGAGCGTCGACTCCAACAGGCATTGAACCGCGTCTCTCGCTATGCCGAAGCGCACAGGTTTCGGTTTTCTTTGGCCAAGACTAAGGTGGTGCACTTCTGCCGCCATCCACGGCTTCACCCCGACCCATATTTGTTTCTTAATGGGGTGCGCCTGGATGTGGTTGAGTCGCACCGTTTCCTTGGTCTTGTATTCGACCGACGCCTCACCTGGGAGGCTCATATTCGCAGCCTTAGGGTCTCTTGTACCCGCGCCATGGACATTCTCCGTTCCGTGACGTTCAGCACTTGGGGCGCTGATAGGGCTACCGCCTTACTTTTTTATCGATCCTTTGTTCGCTCGAAGCTCGACTACGGATGCGAGTTTTATGCATCCGCAGCCGAGCGTTTATTGCGGAAGGTGGATTCAATCCACCACACCGGCCTTCGCCTTGCGACCGGTGCCTTCCGCACTTCCCCCATTGAGAGCCTGTTGGTCGATGCTGGGGAGATGCCACTCGCTCTGCGCCGCGTGCAGTGCATCACTCGCCTGTACGCGCGAGCCCGGCGCCTCCCTCAGTCGCCAACTACTCTCACTGCATCCGCAGCTGATCTCGATGGTGCCTATGCCGCCGAGAGACGCCAGTCATACCCTAAGCCCTTTGGGTTTAGGGCCAGGAAACTCCTTCGAGAGGTAGATATAGCTCTCGGGCCGGTAGCGCCCCTGGTTCTGCCCAGGACGCCACCCTGGAGGGTACCACATTTGGCTATTTGTCGCCACGCCTCTGCTCCCAAAGCTTGTACTGCGCCGGGAGTATTGCGTTCGACCTTTTTGGAGCACACATCGTGTCACGCTGGTACCGTGCCAGTGTATACGGATGGCTCCAAGTCCCAAGAGGGGGTTGGCTTCCACGCCGTATCCCCTCTGTTTGAAGTCAGCGGGGCTCTACCAGGCGCTGCGTCTGTCTTCACGGCCGAGCTGGTGGCAATACACCACTCGGTACGGGAGATTACGCGACGTGCCCGGTTCGGAGACCGGATTGTGATCTATAGCGACTCACAAAGCGCCCTGAGTGCTCTCGGGGCATTGGAATCTCCGCATCCCCTGGTTCGCGATATCCGTGACGCCACGGTTTTGGCGAGCCGGGCAGATGTCGAGATTATCTTCTGCTGGGTTCCTGGACATGTAGGAATTGCGGGGAATGAGCGCGGCGATGAGGGCGCCAAAGAGTCCGCGAGGACTCTGCGACCGGACCAGCGTTTCGCTCTTCCTCACACCGACTACATGGCAGGAATACGGGCTGCTCTTTGGACTGCTTGGCAAAGAAGATGGGAGACGGCCGAAGGGAACTTAAAGTTGCGTGCCATTGCGCCGCGACTGTTCCCATGGACCTATCCCCCAATGCCGCGGCGGCTACAGGTTGCTTTCTGTCGTCTCCGAATCGGACACACTCGCGTTACGCATCGCTATCTGATAGAGCGCTCGCCTGCGCCCTATTGCAACGACTGCGTCGTCCCCCAGACTGTTCGGCACATTCTTGTCGAATGTCCCAGTCTGGATGATCTTCGCGCACGATACCTGTCCCAGTACCGGGATGGGCGGGGTCGCTACCGCCTGTCCCTTGTGTTCGGGACAGATTCGTGCACATTGACTCGTGGACTTGTTGACTTCTTGGGGGAGGCCGGCCTTCTCCCTATTATTTAAGCAAGGTTTGTTTGTTTTTTTGTTTTGTTTTGTTGTTTTTTTGCATTTGTTTTTTTTTGTTTTGTTTTTTGTTTGTTTTTATCCTTTTGTTGCACGCTCCTGCGCCGGGGGGGACCTCTCCCCGACGTACCATCTTGCTTCCTTTCCCCCTTTTGGGGTGTTGTTTTTTTTTTCTCTCTTTAATTTTATTTTAAAGTAGCCTAGAACTAGGCCAGTTTTAATACGGTGACTAATGCCCAAGTAGGCAGTCGCCAGATGAGCTCTTCAAAAAAAAAAAAAAAAAAAATGGGTGGAAGGTCTTCCCCAAGACTCCTGGCGAATCGCTAATGTGCTCGCCTTTCGCAAACCGGGGAGAGATCACTCTACTCCGACCGGTTTCCGCCCAATCTCTCTAACCTCTTGCGTGTGCAAGTTGATGGAAAAATTGGTAAATGTTAAATTAGCCTTTTTCCTGGACAGCGGAGGCCATCTGTCTGCCGCACAGTGCGGCTTCCGCAAGTTCTACTCCACGTCGGATGCTCTGCTCCAACTGGAAATTGCCGTCTGCGAGTCTTTCCTTCGTAGACACCACTACGCCACGGTCTTTTTCGATCTGGAGAAGGCCTATGATACCGCAGGGCGATACGGTATCATGGAGACTCTCCAAATGATAGGGGCGAGGGGATGCCTCCCAATGTTTATATCTGAATTTTTGCGAGATCGTCGATTCCGCTTACGTGGGGGGGAGCCCTCTCCGGCATAAAGGAGCAGGAAGAGGGTGTTCCGCAAGGAAGTGTCCTCAGTGTCACACTCTTTGCCCTGAGCATCAACGGCATCACCTCGGTGCTGCCAGAAGATGTTCTCGCTACGCTCTACGTGGACGACCTTTCGATCTCTTTTGGCGCGGCCCAGATGCCAACTCTGGAGCGTCGACACTAACAGGCATTGAACCGCGTCTCTCGCTATGCCGAAGCGCACAGGTTTCGGTTTTCTTTGGCTAAGACTAAGGTGGTGTACTTCTGCCGCCATCCACGGCTTCACCCTGACCCAGATTTGTTTCTTAATAGGGTGCACCTGGATGTGGTTGAGTCGCACCGTTTCTTTGGTCTTGTATTCGACCGACGCCTTACCTGATGGGCTCATATTCGCAGCCTTAGGGTTTCTTGTACCCGCGCCATGGACATTCTCCGTTCCGTGACGTTCAGCGCTTGGGGCGCTGATAGGGCTACCGCCTTACTTTTTTATCGATCCTTTGTTCGTTCGAAGCTCGACTACGGATGCGAGTTTTATGCATCCGCAGCCGAGCGTTTATTGCGGAAGGTGGATTCGATCCACCACACCGGCCTTCGCCTTGCGACCGGTGCCTTCCGCACTTCCCCCATTAAGAGCCTGTTGGTCGATGCTGGGGAGATGCCACTCACTCTGCGCCGCGTTCAGTGCATCCCTTGCCTGTACACGCGAGCCCGGCGTCTCCCTCAGTCGCCAACAGCTCTCACTGCATACGCAGCTGATCTCGATGGTGCCTATGCCGCCGAGAGACGCCAGTCATACCTTAAGCCCTTTGTGTTTAGGGCCAGGAAACTCCTTCGAGAGGTAGATATAGCTCTCGGGCCGGTGGCGCCCCTGGTTCTGCCCGGGACGCCACCCTGGAAGGTACCACATTTGGCTATTTGTCGCCACGCCTCTGCTCCCAAAGCTTGTATTGCGTTCGACCTTTTTGGAGCCCACCTCGTGTCACGCTGGAACCGTGCCAGTGTATACGGATGGCTTCAAGTCCCAAGAGGGGGTCGGCTTCCACGCCGTATCCCCTCTGTTTGAAGTCAGCGGGGCTCTACCAGGCGCTGCGTCTGTCTTCACGGCCGAGCTGGTGGCAATACACCACTCGGTACGGGAGATTACCCGACGTGCCCGGTTCGGAGACCGGATTGTGATCTATAGCGACTCACAAAGCGCCCTGAGTGCTCTCGGGGCATTGGAATCTCCGCATCCCCTGGTTCGCGAAATCGGTGACGCCACGGTTTTGACTAGCCAGGCAGATGTCTAGATTATCTTCTGCTGGGTTCCTGGACATGTAGAAATTGCGGGGAATGAGCGCGCTGATGAGGGCCCCAAAGAGTCCTCGAGGACTCTGCGACCGGACCAGTGTTTCGCTCTTCCTCACACCGACTACATGGCAGGAATACGGGCAGCTCTTCAGGCTGCTTGGCAAAGAAGATGGGAGACGGTCGAGGGGAACTTAAAGTTGCGTGCCATTGCGCCGCGACTGTTCCCATGGACCTATCCCCCAATGCCGCGGCGGCTACAGGTTGCTTTCTGTCGTCTCCGAATCGGACACACTCGTGTGACGCATCGCTATTTGATGGAGCGCTCGCCTGTGCCCTATTGCGACGACTGCGTCGTCCCCCAGACTGTTTAGCACATTCTTGTCGAATGTCCCAGTCTGGGTGATCTTCGCGCACGATACCTGTCCCAGTACCGGGATGGGCGGGGTCGCTACCGCCTGTCCCTTGTACTCGGGTTAGATTCGTGCACATTGACTTGTTGACTTCTTGGGGGAGGCCGGCCTCCTCCCTATTATCTCAGTGTCACACTCTTTGCCCTGAGCATCAACGGCATCACCTCGGTTCTGCCAGAAGATGTTCTCGCTACGCTCTACGTGGACGACCTTTCGATCTCTTTTGGCGCCGCCCAGATGACAACTCTGGAGCGTCGACTCCAACAGGCATTGAACCGCGTCTCTCGCTATGCCGAAGCGCACAGGTTTCGGTTTTCTTTGGCCAAGACTAAGGTGGTGCACTTCTGCCGCCATCCACGGCTTCACCCCGACCCAGATTTGTTTCTTAATGGGGTGCGCCTGGATGTGGTTGAGTCGCACCGTTTCCTTGGTCTTGTATTCGACCGACGCCTCACCTGGGAGGCTCATATTCGCAGCCTTAGGGTCTCTTGTACCCGCGCCATGGACATTCTCCGTTCCGTGACGTTCAGCACTTGGGGCGCTGATAGGGCTACCGCCTTACTTTTTTATCGATCCTTTGTTCGCTCGAAGCTCGACTACGGATGCGAGTTTTATGCATCCGCAGCCGAGCGTTTATTGCGGAAGGTGGATTCAATCCACCACACCGGCCTTCGCCTTGCGACCGGTGCCTTCCGCACTTCCCCCATTGAGAGCCTGTTGGTCGATGCTGGGGAGATGCCACTCGCTCTGCGCCGCGTGCAGTGCATCACTCGCCTGTACGCGCGAGCCCGGCGCCTCCCTCAGTCGCCAACTGCTCTCACTGCATCCGCAGCTGATCTCGATGGTGCCTATGCCGCCGAGAGACGCCAGTCATACCCTAAGCCCTTTGGGTTTAGGGCCAGGAAACTCCTTCGAGAGGTAGATATAGCTCTCGGGCCGGTGGCGCCCCTGGTTCTGCCCAGGACGCCACCCTGGAGGGTACCACATTTGGCTATTTGTCGCCACGCCTCTGCTCCCAAAGCTTGTACTGCGCCGGGAGTATTGCGTTCGACCTTTTTGGAGCACACATCGTGTCACGCTGGTACCGTGCCAGTGTATACGGATGGCTCCAAGTCCCAAGAGGGGGTCGGCTTCCACGTCGTATCCCCTCTGTTTGAAGTCAGCGGGGCTCTACCACTCGGTACGGGAGATTACGCGACGTGCCCGGTTCGGAGACCGGATTGTGATCTATAGCGACTCACAAAGCGCCCTGAGTGCTCTCGGGGCATTGGAATCTCCGCATCCCCTGGTTCGCGATATCCGTGACGCCACGGTTTTGGCGAGCCGGGCAGATGTCGAGATTATCTTCTGCTGGGTTCCTGGACATGTAGGAATTGCGGGGAATGAGCGCGCCGATGAGGGCGCCAAAGAGTCCGCGAGGACTCTGCGACCGGACCAGCGTTTCGCTCTTCCTCACACCGACTACATGGCAGGAATACGGGCAGCTCTTCGGACTGCTTGGCAAAGAAGATGGGAGACGGTCGAGGGGAACTTAAAGTTGCGTGCCATTGCGCCGCGACTGTTGCCATGGACCTATCCCCCAATGCCGCGGCGGCTTCAGGTTGCCTTCTGTCGTCTCCGAATCGGACACACTCGCGTGACGCATCGCTATCTGATAGAGCGCTCGCCTGCGCCCTATTGCAACGACTGCGTCGTCCCCCAGACTGTTCGGCACATTCTTGTCGAATGTCCCAGTCTGGGTGATCTTCGCGCACGACACCTGTCCCGGTACCGGGATGGGCGGGGTCGCTACCGCCTGTCCCTTGTGCTCGGGACGAGTGCGTATACTTTGACTGGTGGACTTATTGACTTTTTGGGGGAGGCCGGCCTTCTCCCTTTTATTTAACCCGATTTAATTGTTGTTGTTGTTTTTGTAATTGTTTTGTTATTGCTTTGTTATTGTTATTGTTATTTCTTTTTATTGTTTTCTGTTTAATTTTTTAAAGTAGCCTAAAACTAGGCTGTTTGTTTACGGCAACTTATGCCTTAGTCGGCAGTCGCCAGATAGCCCCTTAATTAAAAAAAAAAAAAATCCTCCCTATTATTTAAGCAAGGTTTGTTTTTTTGTTGTTTTTTGTTTTTTCTTCCCTTTGGTTTCACGCTCCTGCGCTGGGTGAACCTCTTCCCGACGCACCAGCTTGCTTCCTTTCCTCCTTTTTGGGGTGTTTTTTATCTCTAATTTTATTTTAAAGTAGCCTAGAACTAGGCCATTTTTAATACGGCGACTAATGCCTAAGTACGCAGTCGCAAGGTGAGCTCTTAAAAAAAAAAAAAAAATTACCCTCAGCCAAAGATACCTGAACACACTACCACCAAACAACATCCTAAATCAGCTCCCCATCCCTTAATTATCCAATCAGAGAAATCACTAAACAGAACATACCCACTCATCCTTTCTCAACTCCGGCCACTCTACTCCAACAATACAAATACTAAACCTCATACCAACTTGCACCAGATGCTACCGAAGCCCAAACAACATCACACGCCTACTCATAGCCAGCATGAACCTCACACAAGCATGCACTCCAAACATCATCTCTCTTAGGGCCCCCAGGACCATGCTAGGCAGGGAGCGTGGTGGCCTTTCTAGGTGCAGCCTGACTTTTCTTAATTCTTTCCATAATTCAGTCTTATTAGCTGCCTTAGTCTTTCAAAATACACTATCACACCCACATCCAAACCTTTCATTACAACATAAATACCTCGTACTCATTCCTCTATCAACCCTCTACACCCCAACGCAACCTTTCTTGTGTTCCACCCCGTAAGGGGCGCGGCGATTTGCCATCCTGGCCGCCGTGCTGACGGGATCCAGCGCTCCGTCCGGCCCCAGCTTAGCCTCTCTTCCTTCCTTCAGATAGCCCGATTTCTCCCCTACCTCGTCGCTTTCCATACAACCTCCCCCACAACTTTCTCTGGTCAGCCTCTAATTTCACAGGGTAGAATGCTGACCTTCTTCTCAAGCCAACCACCCCGGATGGGGGCTGAGGGGGGAGGGGACATTGTTCCCTAACCCCTGAGCTCCGGTTCGGGATGGGGGTTTTTTAACAACCTGCTTCATCCCCACCCATACCTTCCTCACATCCCTTTTCCTCTCCTCTTAACATTCTATCTGTTTTACGCCGTGTCTAAGATGGAGCCGCCATGCCGAAGGACTGCCAGGCCACCAGGCGGGAGGGGTGGTCCCAAATGGCGGCGCCTGGCTCTGCCGGGCCTGTAAGCACCTCTTGCAGTGCGGGCTACTGCAAGAGGTGGTGAGCGATTGCGTCACGTAAAACAAAGAGGGTCACCATGCCCAATGATGAAAAAAAAAACCATCTCCCCTTAATTCCACCTAAAACAACGGAGCCGCCCTAGTGCAGCTCCGCAGAAAAGATGGAGGTCCCCCCCCCCCTGTGCTTGCGCAGGGGACCCTCCATACCTCTTTAACCGGAGAGGAGGCTTACTCCTCTCCTACGCCTACGGGTGTAGGGGACTCCCCCTCACCCCCTTCTCTGGAGGTGCTTTCGGGCACCCCCCTATCTCCAGCGGCACTTCCTCCTTTGCTTTCTAAGGGGACTGCCAAGAAAGCCAGCAGGCAGCCCATTGCCGACCGCCTCTCGTGCAAGCGGCTTGGTAGGGCAAACCCCCTTAGGGGGGAGAGGGAAGCCAGGCCCATTCGGTCGCTTTCCTCAAAAGACCTGCTGGCAAAAATATTAAACCTTGCCAGGGTCAAGGCCTGTGCCTCCCCACTAAAGACTTATGACGCTGCCAAGGAGACCTGCAATGTCCTGGGAGGGGATGGACAACTGGAGGCCCCTCCTGTGATAGACATGGTCCTTGAGGAAAACCAGCCTCAGACGGTAGGGCCTTCCATGGGGAAAATCCGGGCTCGGCGCCAAGCACCGAACCCGAATCCGCCCCTATGCAAGGTCCTCATCAAACAGCTGTGGATTCTCAGGCAGTACAAGGAGGGGAGAGATCTCTTCGGATGATGCCCGTGCGACCCCTAGGACCTTCTCCATTTCGGAGAAGGACCTGGCTGAGGCCGGTCCATCTGGCCTGGGGGCTTCTACCGGCGGGGGTGAGAAGCGGGTTCATTCCCTGCCCTCCTCTCCAAAAAAGAAAAGGACGAAAAAGACGAAGAATACTCGGGGCTCCTCTCCATCCGCGGGTGCTACAGGGACGGATGGGTTTGCTGCCACTTTGGCAAGCGACCAAGCCAAGATCGGCACATCCGGCCCCTCTGCCCCCCCGGGTACGGAGCTCCTGACGATGACAAAGACCAAAAGTGCACAGGGCGGAGCCTCGATGACATCGGGGTCACTCATTCAGAGGTTACCTGGCGTTTTCGAGCCCGCTGGCTTCAAACGCTTCCTCGTTATTCGCTCCACTGATGGCAACATGATCCATCAAAGGAGAGGATTAGCTAGTGCAATTGGTAGAGAGCCGAAGGTAAGCCGTTTCTCGGACGGGAGCCTTCTGGCGAATGCGGCGAATCCCGCTGAGGCTGCCAAGATAAGTGCTTCGGACACTTAATGGCATCCCGGTGAGTGTGACGCCGCACTCTACCATGAACTTTGTGAAAGTGGTAGTTTATGCGAGGGAACTCGTTGACTACTCCATTGAGGACATCACCCTAGAGCTGGCCGACCATGGGGTGGTCAAGGTCGAACGTGTGATGAGAAAACAGGGAGGGGCCTCGAGACCCACCCCTACACTCTTCGTCACGTTCGACTGTGACAAGCTCCCTGAGTCGGTGCGTGCTGGTTAGTACCGCTACCGCGTGAAGGCATTCGTGCCACTTCCGCGGCGGTGCTATTACTGTCACCGCTTCGGCCATACGAATCGTTCATGTAGACGTGCAAAGTTGGGGTCACCCGAAGTATGTGTAAATTGCTCCAAGGTCGCACACGATAAGTCCAAATCGTGTGTGGCCAAGTGTGTCAATTGCGGAAAGCCGCACCCTGCTTCTTCGAAGCAATGTGGTGCATATCTCCTTGAGAAAGAAATCTTGGCCGTTCAGGCCCAGGATCGACTCTGATTCCGCGAGGCAAAGGACTTGGTCCTGGCGCGCCCGGCTCTGCCTGGGACATCATATGCCTCAATAGTTAGAAAGGCACCCTCTGCTCCAGTCCCATCCAGGCCAACGGGAACGGTTGTTTCCGCGCCCATTTGGAGCCCTTCTAAGGGCTCTACCCAACCTGGGTGCTCCCCTGGTAAAGCTGGCGGAAAAAAGGGTTCATACCCTGCCCCGGCTCAAACCAGGGCTTCCCCCAGCGTGACCGTTTCCCGTAAGGCGAAACGGCCACGCGCCTCCACCGAGTCGTTAGGCTCACAGGAGGCAACACTCCTGAAGATGGTCGCTAGGCCATCTTCCGGGGTTCCTAAAGCTGTTCCCCGAAAGGAGGACAGCAACAAAGGAGCTTCGGCCCCTTCGCCCACGCCCCAAAGTAGAGCGAGTGGCTCGAAGACGGTGGTTCCTCGAAAAGAGGCCACCCCGCCTCCCAAGCCGCAACGCCCACCTAAGGTTTCGAGGCGAAGGGAGGAAAAGACTCGCATGGCGAGCCCAACCTCCACCAATAAGTCCTCGAAGGCGACAGCGCCTTCAACGCTTTGTCCGGCCAACAGCGCCCGGGGTTCTGCCCCCGGGAAGCGTACGGCCATTCCCGTGAGGGTCTTCATTTCGAGGAGGGCCCTCGCGTCTCCTCCGAGCTAGGCCTAGAAGGCATATTCCTTCTAATGGAATTGCCGTGGACTCCGGGCCAACTGGGAGGAGCTGAGGAGGCTCGTCTTGTCCCGTTCCCCGTTAGCTATTTTTTTTCTTGCGACCCCACCACCGCGGGATGGCCGGGCTGGGGGATGCGCGGTTTACATCCGGCATGATGTCTCCGTTCTTCCTTTCTCTTTAGATACCTCCTTTCAGGCAGTGGCTGTGCAGCTGCACTTGGATAGGAGGTATACTATCATTTATTCGTACATTCCACCGTCAGCTGACTTCGACTCGGGGGACTTCCGCCGCGTCGTGGCACGGTTGCCGAGGCCCAATCTCTTGCTTGGAGATCTGAACGGCAGGCATCCTCTCTGGGGAGATTACTCCATAAATCCCAGGGGACAAGTCCTTGCCGATCTGATCGAAGAGCTTGAGATGGGTGTCCTAAACGTGGATGAGTTTACGCATCACTGTCCGAGAACTGCTTCATTTTCTTGCCTTGACCTATCTTTGTGCTCTTCGGATGCACAGCCTGATTTTGATTGGGGGGTGGTCGATGACCTCCATGGTAGTGATCACTTTCCCATTCAAATATCATTTTCAGGGCAACTGCCGCCTGAGAGACCACCTCGGTGGTGCTTGGTGCGGGCTCGGTGGCCTGCATTTCAGGAAATGACTGAATTCTCTATCTCAGTGGAGGAGTTTAGGTCGGTAGATGAGGCCGTTGAGTTCTTCTCCGGCAACCTCATCGCCGTGGGCCTGACTACTATTCCTAGGACGTCTGGCCGTTTTGCACGCCGACCACTCCCATGGTGGTCGGCCGAGTGTGAGACGGCCCTCAAACAGAAGCGTTATGCCTACATGCGCTATAAGCGCCGCCCGAACGATTTCACTGTCGCTGAATTTCGTCGGGCTAGGGCTAGGTTCCGGTATATTTCGAAGCACGCCCGTTGCTCTTTTTGGCGGGCATACGTGTCTTCACTTAACGGGAAGACCCCATTAGCTGAGGTGTGGAAGTGAGTAAAAATGATTCGGGGCAAGTTCTCGCAGGAGCCCCCTCTCGTTATCCAGGAGAATGGGACCGCAATCCCGGACCCCGCGTCCGTGGCGGAATCCTTAGCGACCGCTTTTTCCGCATTCTCTAGCCATGATGCTGCTCCGCCAGCATTCAATGCACGTCGTGATGTCGCGAAAGGCCACCGGCTGGACTTTACCTCCAGAGGCGGAGAACCCTTCAACGACAAGTTTACTGTGAGTGAGTTGCGTTCCGCTCTCGCTTCGTGCGCGGACACCGCCCATGGTCCGGACGATGTCCCGTACGCCATGCTTCGACACCTGGGTGAGAAAGGCATGGCCTTTCTGTTAAATTTGTTTAACAGGATCTGGGTGGAAGGTTTTCTCCCAGACTCCTGGCGAATCGCTACTGTGCTCGCCTTTCGCAAGCCGGGGAGAGATCACTCTACTCCGACCGGTTTCCGCCCAATCTCTCTAACCTCTTGCGTGTGCAAGTTGATGGAGAAATTGGTAAATGTTAGATTAGCCTTTTTCCTGGACAGCGGAGGCCATCTGTCTTCTGCACAGTGCCGCTTCCGTAAGTTCCACTCCACGTCGGATGCTCTGCTCCGACTGGAAATTGCCGTCTGCGAGGCTTTCCTACGTAGACAGCACTACGCCACGGTGTTTTTTGATCTGGAGAAGCCTATGATACCGCATGGCGATACGGTATCATGGAGACTTTACACACGATGGGGGCGAGGGGACGCCTCCCAATGTTTATATCTGAATTTTTGCGAGATCGTCGATTCCGCGTACGGGTGGGGGGAGCCCTCTCCGGCCCAAAGGAGCACGAAGAGGGTTTCCCGCAAGGAAGTGTCCTCAGTGTCACACTCTTTGCCCTTAGCATCAACGGCATCACATCGGTTCTGCCGGAAGATGTTCTCGCTACGCTCTACGTGGTTGACCTTTCGATCTCTTTTGGCGCGGCCCAGATGCCAACTCTGGAGCGTCGACTCCAACAGGCATTGAACCGCGTCTCTCGCTTTCCTGAAGCGCACAGGTTTTGGTTTTCTTTGGCCAAGACCAAGGTGGTAGACTTCTGCCGCCATCCACGGCTTCACCCCGACCCAGATTTGTTTCTTAATGGGGTGCGCCTGTATGTGGTTGAGTCGCACCGTTCCATTGGTCTTGTATTCGACCGACGCCTCACCTAGGAGGCTCATATTCGCAGCCTTAGTGTTTCTTGTACCCGCGCCATGGACATTCTCCGTTCCGTGACGTTCAGCGCTTGGGGCGCTGATAGGGCTACTGTCTTCCTTTTTATCGATCCTTTGTTCACTCGAAGCTCGACTACGGATGCGAGTTTTATGCATCCGCAGCCGAGCGTTTATTGCGGAAGGTAGATTCGATCCACCACACCGGCCTTCGCCTTGCGATCGGTGCCTTCTGCACTTCCCTCATTGAGAGCCTGTTGGTCGATGCTGGGGAGATGCCACTCGCTCTGCACCGCGTGCAGTGCATCATTCGCCTGTACGCGCAAGCCCGGCGCCTTCCTCAGTCACCAACTGCTCTCACTGCATCCGCAGCTGATCTCGATGGTGCCTATGCCGCCGAGAGACGCCAGTCATACCCTAAGCCCTTTGGGTTTAGGGCCAGGAAACTTCTTCGAGAGGTAGATATAGCCTTCGGGCCGGTGGCGCACCTGGTTCTGCCCAGGACGCCACCCTGGAGGGTACCACATTTGGCTATTTGTCGCCACGCCTCTGCTCCCAAAGCTTGTACTGCGCCGGGAGTATTGCGTTCGACCTTTTTGGAGCACACATCGTGTCACGCTGGAACCGTGCCAGTGTGTACGGATGGCTCCAAGTCCCAAGAGGGGGTCGGCTTCCACGCCGTATGCCCTCTGTTTGAAGTCAGCGGGGCTCTACCATGCGCTGCGTCTGTCTTCCGGCCCAGCTGGTGGCAATACACCACTCGGTACGGGAGATTACGCGACGTGCCCGGTTCGGAGACCGGATTGTGATCTATAGAGACTCACAAAGCGCCCTGAGTGCTCTCGGGGCATTGGAATCTCCGCATCCCCTGGTTTGCGAAATTCGTGACGCCACGGTTTTGGCGACCCGGGCAGATGTCGAGATTATCTTCTGCTGGGTTCCTGGACATGTAGGAATTGCGGGGAATGAGCGCACCGATGAGGGCGCTCTTCCTCACCCTGATTACATGGCAGGAATACGGGCAGCTCTTCGGACTGCTTGGCAAAGAAGCTGGGAGACGGTCGAAGGGAACTTAAAGTTTGCGTGCCATTTTGCCGCGACTGTTCCCATGGACCTATCCCCAAATGCCGCGGCGGCTTCAGGTTGCTTTCTGTCGTCTTCGAATCGGGCACACTCGTGTGACGCATCGCTATTTGATGGAGCGCTCGCCTGCGCCCTATTGCGACGACTGCGTCGTCCCCCAGACTGTTCGGCACATTCTTGTCGAATGTCCCAGTCTGGGTGATCTTCGCGCACGACACCTGTCCCGGTACCGAGATGGGCGGGGTCGCTACCACCTGTCCCTTGTACTCGGGACGAGTGCGTGTACTTTGACTGGTGGACTTATTGACTTTTTGGGGGAGGCCGGCCTTCTCCCTTTCATTTAACCCGGTTTAATTGTTGTTTTTGTTATTGTTTTTGTTATTGTTATTTCTTTTTTTGTTGTTTCTTTTTAATTTTTTAAAGTAGCCTAGGACTAGGCTGTTTGTTTACGGCAACTTATGCCTAAGTCGGCAGTCGCCAGATAGCCCCTTAATTAAAAAAAAATAAAAAAATCCATAATCTTTCAAAGATCTTTCTGCAGGCGGGCTGTACTTCCATCCTTTGCAACGTTCATACCAAGCTTGGTATCTTCGGTAAATTTGGAAATCTTGGCAACCATGTCCCCGTCCATGTCTTTTATGTAGATGATGAATAGTAGTGGTCCCAGGACCGAACCTTGAGGCACCCCGCTAGTAACGGGCACCCACTCAGAAGACTGTCTCTTCACCACCACCCGTTGCCGTCTGCCACTTAGCCAGTTCTCGATCCAGCCAGCTACCTTTCCGTCTATGCCCAGCGCTCGCACTTTCCGGAGAAGGCGGTGGTATGGTACCTTATCAAAGCCTTTCTGAAAGTCTAAGTAGACCACATCCACCGCCTTGTCCCGATCGTGCTCACTGAAAACGAAGTGGAAGAATTCCACAAGGTTCGTCAGGCATGACCGTTGCCTTCGGAAGCCGTGCTGGGAACTCTTCATTAGCAGGTTTGACTCTAAATATGATGTTATCTTGTCCACTATCATGCTTTCCATGAGTTTACCGACTATCGAAGTCAAACTGATGGGACGGTAGTTTGACGGATGGCTGGGATCTCCTTTCTTGAAGATCGGAGTCACCTCCGCCTCACGCCAGTCTCTAGGAACGCATCCGGTCCGGATTGACATGTTAAAGATAGCGCACAAATGTCGTGATAGTTCATCGCACACTTCTTTCAACACCTTAGATAGAAACCCGTCCGGTCCGTGGGACTTATTCGTCTTTAGATCAGCGATCTTTTTCTTTATTTCTCCTTCGGTGAAGTCCATTACTTCAAGCTTTCCCCCCGAGTAGGAATCCGTGAGCTTGGGGATGGGACCACACTCTTTAATAAACACTGAAGAGAAGTAGTCATTGAGCAGGTTAGCATTTTTTGCATCTGACTGAGTTAAGGCACCCTCCTCGTCCACTAAGGGCCCAATCCTACGATGGATTGGTTTACCGCTATTTACATAGACGAAGAACTCCTTGGGATTCTCCTTGCAGAGTCTCGCCACTCGGAGTTCCTCAGTACGCTTAGCCGCCCTTATGCTGGACTTCACTCTTCTGGCTAGCCTCCGGTACTCGTCAAAGGCACCCGAGATCTTCGATCGCCGGTACGCATTTCTCTTCTCCCTAAGCAGTTGGCCGATTTCTCGATTAAACCCCTTTGGTTGAACAGAAGACCGACGGAGGCATTTCAGAGGGATGCAACTTGATTGGAAACTCATGAACTTATTTTTGAAATTGTTCCACGAATCCTCAACATCTTCGTATACCGCTAGCCTTACATCAGTCAGCCCAGCACGAAAGCTCGCAAAGTCTGCTCTTCTCAAGTCAAGTTTCCTTGATTGACTGGCAACAGACCTTACCTTCGGGATCTTGACGGTAAATCTAATTAGCTGGTGATCACTGCCACCGAGCTCTTCGCCTATAGAGAGATCTTCAACGATATCACCCTCAAAGGTGAAGACCAAGTCGAGGATATTGTCTCCTCGTCGGTTCTCTGACCCATTGAGTGAGGAACTCGTTGTTGGTGAACTCCAGGAGTAGCGCACTCTTGCCACCAGCTGCTCTGGTTTCCCAGTCAACTTGCCTGTTGAAGTCGCCGAAAACGATGCACACTCTGCCTTGAACAAGCTCACCCAGCAGCTGGTAAAAATCCCTGTCCTTCTCAACAAGTTGGAAAGGGGGTCTGTAAAGCAGTAGGGTCCTGTATCTGACAGGACCTATCTCTAGGTCAACTCCTAGAACCTCGTGATCAGATATAATGTTGGAATTCGTAGATTTGATTGTATCCTTGACATACAACATCACGCCGCCACCCTCTCTGTCTGGCCTATCTTTGTGGAAGAGTTGGTAGCCAGGAACCGTGAATTCGCCTTCAAAGTCTCGGTTTGATGTTTTTAACCACGATTCTGTTATGGCTACCATTTCGGGTTCTTCGGTCGCTACGAGGCCACGGAACTCAGGAAACTTGTCCCTGATGGACCTTGCATTGAACAGATGAACTTTCAGGGAGTCCCCTAGTGTAGGACCCCCTAAACTTTTCCGTTTCCGTTGTCGCGGTGGCACCATTTTTGACAACCTCCGAGAAGGTTGTTTGGGAAGTGACTCGGGCGTACTGGCGTACGTATGCCTTCCCAATGGGCCGGACACTCCTTTGGGTGCACTCCACGACATCCTGGATGTTCCTCACGTGGGCAGTCCGGCTTGGACCGCACCTTGGGAGCATGCACACAACGACGCGTCTTTGGATTTTCAATCCACAGTCGTCGACAGCGCCCATAACCGTCTTCATAATCTCGCCTGTAGGGCCTACCCTACCTCCTCTGAGGTAGAGGTTGTTGCCACGTACCATAAGGCAACGACTGAAATCTCAGAAATCTTAGACTTCTCGGCCTCAGCTCTTATCTGCTTATTCCAACAGCCTGGGAGGCAGCTCACCTTAACGCTTGTGCGAAGGCGGGCCGCTAGCAGGGCGTGCAGGCCCCGTGCCTGGGAATCACCCACAAGGCTGACCCTGGCACATTTGCCTGCTGAGCTCGGATTCTTTGTTTTCGGAGGCAAGCTCTCCGATTCCTCTCTCTTCTCCGTCATGGCCTTTTCAGTCTTTTTTTTTCCTTCTCTATCATCTTTTCCCCCTTGTCATCCTTTTCAATAACTTATATCTTTTGTTCTTCTATTTCTCTCTCTTCCTCTTTCTTTCCCTTTTTCGTCTTTCTTTTCTTTTTATTTTTTGTCCTTTTGGCGTTTCTGCCACATTCGGGCCCGGCCTTTCTGTAGAGGTGGTGTTTGTCACACGACTCGAGAGCTCGTTTAACTTCTCTTCGAGCCTTCGGATCTGGTGTGAGTGCTTTTCCTTGAGCCTCTCGATTTTCTTTTCGAGGTCTGTCGTCCTTTCCCTGTAGTAGGCCACTACTTCTTCCACTTCCTTCTTTAAGATGCAGGTGGTGCATACACTGCCTGGGTGGCATTTCGCATAACACCCCTCCGGGAAGTCAACGCACCACTTGTCCTTATTACATGTGGCACACGTAAATTTAGCGCTGCTGGACCTTTCTTGCCTGCCATTTTGAACACACTATATTTCTTATGCTTGTGACCAATCAATATGTAAAAAGGGGGGTTTGGTGAGTCTCTCCCACCTATTGATCGGAGTCTTCCAGAAGGCATGCTTCATGTGATGCTGTTCGTCCGACCGAGTCGTCAAGCCTCGGCGTGCCGTGGCTCCCAACCAAGCAGCACAGACGGTCCCCGAAGGGGCCATCGATTTGTCACCAGGTGAACAACAACGAAGCACGCCCCTTACTAAACTCCTACTAGTTTCCTTCACAACGGCCAGGAACTGGGAGTATCGTTCAATGGATATCCCGCCACACCAAGGAACTCGACCCAAGGCTTTTTATTGGCCTGGCAACCAACATGGGAACAAAGGGCCGTCACCTCGGACCAATGCTACCAGAAGCACCCGCCAACGGGCACTGGGAACGGTCAATAATTACGCGCCAGGAAGGGATTAACGGGGCACTACCCTCATCCCATTCATCGTACCCAAACGCCTAGGACACCTCTAGTCCTAGTCTCTCGCAACCAGTGAGCGTCGATTGGCATTGTTTATAGAGGTTCCAAAGCCTCTCTTCTGACGCGTGAGGTAGATGCCAGGTCCAGTATATAGATAGAAGAAAAAAAGGGAAAGAGTGACATGATAGAAGTAGGCTTTTTTTTTACTTTTTGTATAAGTGGGAGATATGATAAAAGTAAAAAAAGAGAAGGATAGATCGAAAAAGGAAAGAATAGCGCACTTAGTCTAGAACCTTGTTACCGACCAAATCGACAAGGGAAGCTCTACCAGGAGTACCCAGAAGAGGTACCCCCGCTGACATAGCTCGAAAAGTCAAAGGTACACACAAGCTCTCTTCCCGCGACAAGGGGGTGAAGGGGGGAAGCGACAATGTTCCCTAAATAGGGTCACCATCCCCATGGATTTATTTTCAAAAAACAAACCCCTGAAAAAGCGAAGGAGCCGCCCTCGGACAGCACCAGCAAAAAAATGGAGGCCTCCCCCACCTGTGCTTGCGCAGGGGACCCTCCATATTTTTCTAACCGAAGAGGAGGCTTACTTCTCTCCTTCGCCTACGGGTGCAGGGGACTCCCCCTCACCCCCTTCTCTGGAGGTGCTTTCGGGCACCTTCCCTTTTCCAGCGGCTTTCCCCTCTTTTCTTTCCAAGGGGACTGCCAAGAAAGCCAGTCTCTCCCCATCGAAGCGGCTTGGTAGGGCAAACCCCCTTAGGGAGAGAGGGAAGCCAGGCCCCTTTGGTCGCTTCCCTCAAAAGACCTGCTGGCAAGAATCTTAAACCTTGCCGGGTTCAAGGCCTGTGCCTCTCCACAAAAGACTGGTGACACTACCAAGGGGACCCCCCGTAAGGGGCGCGGCGATTTGCCATCCTGGTTGCCGTGCTGACGGGATTCAGCACCCTGTCCGGCCCCAGCTTAGCCTCTCTTCCTTACTTCAAAACACTTGTTTCCTCTCTTTTCATACAACCTATCCCACAACTTTCTCTGGTCAGCCTCTAATTTCACAGGGTAGATGCTGACCTTCATCTCGGCCAACCGTCCTGGATCGTGGCTGAGGGGGAGGGGCCAATGTTCCCTAACCCCCGAGCTCCGGTCGGGGTGGTTGGTTTTTAACAACCTGCTTCATCCCCACGCATTCCTTCCTCACATCCCTTTTCCTCTCCTCTTAACATTCTATCTGTTTTACGCCGTGTCTAAGGTGGAGCCGCCATGCCGATGGACTGCCAGGCCACCAAGCGGGAGGGGTGGTCCCAAATGGCGGCGACTGGCTCTGCCGGGCTTGTAAGCACCTCTCGCAGTGCGGGCAACTGCGAGAGGTGATGTGTGATAGCGTCTCGTATAAAAAAGAGGGTCACCATGCCTATGTATGTACAACAAAAAAAAACAACCCTGAACTTTCCCTGAAACAGCGACGGAGCCGCCTTCGGGCAGCTCCTGCAAAAAAAATGGAGGTTCCACCGCCTGTTCTTGCTCAGGGGACCCTCCATATTTCTCTAACCGGAGAGGAGGCTTACTCCTCTCCTTCGCCTACGGATGCAGGGGACTCCCCCTCACCCCCTTCTCTGGAGGTGCTTTCGAGGGCGCCCGTTTTTCCAGCGGTAGTCCCCTCTTTTCTTTCCAAGGGGACTGCCAAGAATGCCAGCAGGCAGCCCTTTGCCAGCCGCTTTCCATCGAAGCGGCTCGGTAGAACAAACCCCCTTAGGGGGGAGAGGGAAGCCAGGCCCCTTCGGTTGCTTACCTCAAAGAACCTGCTGGCAAGGATATTGAAGCTTGCCGGGGTTAAGGCCTGTGCCTCCCCACAAAAGACTAGTGACAATACAGCCAACGGGACCTGCGATGTCTTGGGAGGGAATGGCCAACTGGAGGCCCCTCTTGTGACACACATGGTCCTTGAGGAGCCCACCCCTCAGACGGTTGGGCCTTCCATGAGGGGGAATCCGGGCTTGGCACCAAGCACCGAACCCGAATCTGCCCCTATGCAAGGTCCTCCTCAAACGGCTGAGGGCTCCGAGGCAGTACAAGGAGGGGAGGAATCTCCTCCGACAGGTGCCCCTACGACTACCAGGGCCTTCTCCATTTCTGAGAGGGACCTGGCTGAGGCCGGTTCATCTGGCATGGGGACTTCTGCGGGTGGAGGTGTAAAGCGGGTTCATTCCCCGCCCTCCTCTCCTAAAAAGAAGAATAAAAAGACAAGAAAGACAAAGAAGACTCGGGGCTCCTCTCCATCAGCAGGGACGGATGGGTATGCTGCCACTTTGGTAGGTTACCAAGCCAAGATCTGCACATCCGGCCCCTCTCCCCCTACCCCGTGTGCGGGGCCCCTGAGTAAGATCAGGAGTGCACCGGGCGGAGCCTCGATCACATCGGGGCCCCTCATTCAGAGGTTACCTGGCGTTTTCGAGCCCGCTGGCTTCAAACGCTTCCTCGTTATTCGCTCCACTGATGGCAACATGTTGGCAAAGGCCAATATGATCCATCAGAGGAGAGGATTAGCTAGTGCAATTGGTAGAGAGCCGAAGGTAACCCGTTTCTCGGACGGGAGCCTTCTGGCGAATCCCGCCGAGGCGGCCAAGATAAGTGCTCTTCGGACACTTCATGGCACTCCGGTGAGTGTGACGCCACACTCTACCATGAACTTTGTGAAAGGAGTAGTTTATGCGAGGGAACTCGTTGACTACTCCATTGAGGACATCACCGTAGAGCTGGCCGACCATGGGGTGGTTAAGGTCGAACGTGTGATGAGAAAACAGGGAGGGACCTCGAGACCCAACCCTACACGCTTCGTCACGTTCGACTGTGACAAGCTCCCTGAGTCGGTGCGTGCCGGTTGGTTCCACTACTGCGTGAAGGCATTCGTGCCACTGCCGCGGCGGTGCTATTACTTTCACCGCTTCGGCCATACGAATCGTTCATGTAGACGTGCAAAGTCGGGGTCACCCGAAGTCTGCGTAAATTGCTCCAAGGTCGCACACGATAAGTCCAAATCGTGTCTGGCCAAGTGTGTCAATTGCGGAAAGCCGCACCCTGCTTCTTCGAAGCAATGTGGTGCATATCTCCTCGAGAAAGAAATCCTTGCCGTTCAGGCCCAGGATAGACTCTCATTCCGCGAGGCTAAGGACTTGGTCCTGGCGCGCCCGGCTCTGCCTGGCACGTTATATGCCTCAATAGTTAGAAAGGCACCCTCTGCTCCAGTCCCATCCAGGCCAACGAGCACGGTTGTTTCCGCGCCCAATCGGAGTCCTTGTGCGGGCTCTACCCAACCCGGGCGCTTCCCTGGTAAAGCTGGCGGCAAAAAGGGTTCATACCCAGCCCCGGCTAAAACCACGGCTCCCCCCTCTTTCCCCAGCATGACCATTTCCCGAAAGGCGAAACGGCCACGCGCCTCCACCGAGTCGTTAGACTCACAGGAGGCAACACCCCTGAAGATGGTCGCTAGGCCATCTTAGGGGGTTTCTAAAGCTGTCCCCCGAAAGGAGGACAGCAACAAAGGAGCTTCGGCTCATTTGGCCACGCCCCGAGGTGGAGCAAGTGGCTTGGAGACGGTGGTTCCTCAAAAAGAGCCCCCCCCCCTCCGAACCCGCAACGCCCGCCTAAGGTTTCGAGGCGGAGGGAGGAAAAGACTCGCATGGCGAACCCAACCTTCCCCAATAAGTCCTCGAAGGCGACAGCGCTTTATCTGGCCAACAGCGCCCGGGGTTCTGCCCCTGGCAAGCGTATGGCCATTCCCGTGAGGGTCTTCAGTTCGAGGAGGGCCCCCGCGTCTTCTCCGAGCTAGGCCTGGAGGGCATATTCCTTCAATGGAATTGCCATGGACTCCGGGCCAACTGGAAGGAGCTGCAGGGGCTCGTCTCGTCCCGTTCCCCCTTAGCTATCTTTTTGCATGAGACCATGCTAGGCGCATGCCCGCTGCCCGCCATCCCGGGGTATAAGGGTCTTGCGACCCCACCACCGCAGGATGGCCGGGCTGGGGGATGCGCGGTTTACACCCGGCATGATGTCTCCGTTCTCTTTAGATACCTCCTTTCTGGCAGTGGCTGTGCAGCTGCACCTGGATAGGAGGTAAACTATCATTTCTGCGTACATTCCATCGTCAGCTGACTTCGACGCGGGGGACTTTCTCCGCGTCGTGGCACGGTTGCCGAGGCCCTATCTCTTGCTTGGAGATCTGAACGGCAGGCATCCTCTCTGGGGAGATTACTCCATAAATCCCAGGGGACAAGTCCTTGCCGATCTGATCGAAGAGCTTGAGATGGGTGTCCTAAACGTGGATGAGTTTACGCATCACTGTCTGAGATCGCTTCATTTTCTTGCCTTGACCTATCTTTGTGCTCTTCGGATGCACAGCCTGATTTTGATTGGGGGGTGGTCGATAACCTCCATGGTAGTGATCACTTTCCCATTCAAATATCCTTTTCAGGGCAACTGCCGCCTGAGAGACCACCTCGGTGGTGCTTGGCGCGGGCTCGGTGGCCTGCATTTCAGGAAATGACTGAATTCTCTATCTCAGTGGAGGAGTTTAGGTCGGTAGATTAGGCGGCGTGAGTTCTTCTCCGGCAACCTCATCGCCACCGGCCTGACTACTATTCCTAGGACGTCTGGCCGTTTTGCACGCCGACCACTCCCATGGTGGTCGGCCGAGTGTGAGACGGCCCTCAAACAGAAGCGTTATGCCTATCTGCGCTATAAGCGCCGCCCGAACGATTTCACTGTTGCTGAATTTCGTTGGGCTAGAGCTAGGTTCCGGTATATTTCGAAGCACGCCCGTTGCTCTTTTTAGCGGGCATACGTGTCTTCACTCAACGGGAACACCCCTTTAGCTGAGGTGTGGAAGCGAGTCAAAAGGATTCGGGGCAAGTTCTCGCAGAACACCCCTCGCGTTCTCCAGGAGAATGGGACCGCAATCTCGGATCCCGCGTCCGTGGCGGTTCCTTAGCGACCGCTTTCTCTGCATTCTCTAGCCGTGATGCTGCTCCGCCAGCATTGAATGCACGTCGTGATGTCGCGGAAGGCCGCCGGCTGAACTTTACCTCCAGAGGCGGAGAACCCTTTAACGACAAGTTTACTGTGAGTGAGTTGCGTTCCGCTCTCGCTTCGTGCGCGTACACCGCCCATGGTCCGGACGATGTTCCGTACACCATGCTTCGACACCTCTTGCGTGTGCAAGTTGATGAAGAAATTCGTAAATGTTATATTAGCCTTTTTCCTGGACATGGGAGGCCATCCGTCTTCTTCACAGTGCGGCTTCCGCAAGTTCCGACCACGTCGGATGCTCTGCTTCGACTGGAAAACGCCGTATGCGAGGCTTTCCTTCGTAGACAGCACTACGCCACGGTCTTTTTCGATCTGGAGAAGGCCTATGATACCGCATGGCGATACGGTATCATGGAGACTCTCCACACGATGGGGGCGAGGGGACGCCTCCCAATTTTTATATCTGAATTTTTGCGAGATCGTTGATTCCGCGTATGGGTGGGGGGAGCCCTCTCCGGCCCAAAGGAGCAGGAAGAGGGTGTCCCGCAGAGAAGTGTCCTCAGTGTCACACTCTTTGCCCTGAGCATCAACGGCATCACCTTGGTGCTGCCGGAAGATGTTCTCGCTACGCTCTACGTGGACGACCTTTCGATCTCTTTTGGCGCGGCCCAGATGCCAACTCTTGAGCGTCGACTCCAACAGGCATTGAACCGCGTCTCTCGCTATGCCGAAGCGCACAGGTTTTGGTTTTCTTTGGCCAAGACTAAGGTGGTGCACTTCTCATGCCATCCACGGCTTCACCCCGACCCAGATTTGTTTCTTAATGGGGTGCGCCTTGATGTGGTTGAGTCGCACCGTTTCCTTGGTCTTGTATTCGACCGACGCCTCACCTGGGAGGCTCATATTCGCAGCCTTAGGGTCTCTTGTACCCGTGCCATGGATATTCTCCGTTCCGTGACGTTTAACGCTTGGGGCGCTGATAGGGCTACTGCCCTACTTTTTTATCGATCATTTGTTCGCTCGAAGCTCGACTACGGTTCGAGTTTTCTTGCATCCGCAGCCGAGCGTTTATTGCGAAGGTGGATTCAACCCACCACACCATTCTTCACCTTGCGACCGGTGCCTTACGCATTTTCCCCATTGAGAACCTGCTGGTCGATGCTGGTGAGATGCCACTCGCTCTGTGCCGTGTGCAGTGCATCACTCGCCTGTACACGCGAGCCCGGCGCCTCCCTCAGTTGCCAACAGCTCCCACTGCATCCGCAGCTGATCTCAATGGTGCCTATGCCGCCGAGAGACGCCAGTCATACCCTAAGCCCTTTGGGTTTAGGGCCAGGAAACTCCTTCGAGAGGTAGATATAGCCCTCGGGCCGGTGGTGCCCCTGGTTCTGCCCAGGACGCCACCCTGGAGGGTACCACATTTGGCTATTTGTTCGACGCTTCTGCTCCCAAAGCTTGTACGGCGCCGGGAGTATTGCGTTCGACCTTTTTGGAGCCCACATCGTGTCACGCTGGAACCGTGCCAGTGTATGCGGATGGCTCCAAGTCCCAAGAGTGGGTCGGCTTCCACACCGTATCCCCTCTGTTTGAAGTCAGCGGGGCTCTACAGGCGCTGCGTCTGTCTTCACGGCCGACCTGGTGGCAATACACCACTCGGTACGGGAGATTACGTGACGTGCCCGTTTCGGAGACCGGATTGTGATGTATAGCAACTCACAAAGCGCCCTGAGTGCTCTCGGGCCATTGTAATCTCCGCATCCCCTGGTTCACAATATCCGTGACGCCACGGTTTTGGCGAGCCGGGCAGATGTCGAGATTATCTTCTGCTGGGTTCCTGGACATGTAGGAATTGCGGGGAATGAGCGCGCCGATGAGGGATACCAGAGAGTCCACAAAGACTCTGCGACCGGACCAGCATTTCGCTCTTCCTCACACCGACTACATGGCAGGAATACGGGCAGCTCTTCCGACTGCTTGGCAAAGAAGATGGGAGACTGTCGAAGGGAACTTAAAGTTGCGTGCCATTGCGCCGCGACTGTTCCCATGGACCTATTCCCTAATGCCGCGGCGGCTTCAGGTTGTTTTCTGTCGTCTCCGAATCGGACGCACTCATGTGACGCATCGCTATTTGATGGAGCGCTCGCTTGCGCCCTATTGCGACGACTGCGTCGTCCTCCAGACTGTCGGCATATTTTTGTCGAATGTCCCATTCTGGGTGATCTTCGCGCACGATACCTGTCCCGGTACCAAGATGGGCGGAGTCGCTACCGCCTGTCCCTTTTACCCGCTATGAATATTCTCCGTTCCGTGACGTTCAGCGCTGATAGGGCTACTGCCCTACTTTTTTATCGATCTTTTCGAAGCTCGACTACGGATGCGAGTTTTATGCATCCACAGCCGAGTGGTTATTGCGGAAGTTGGACTCGCTACCGCTTGTTCCTTGTACTCGGAACGAGTGCGTGCATATTGACTGGTGGACTCGTTGACTTTGGGGGGGGGGGCCGTCCTCTCCATATCATTTCAGCAGGTTTTTTTTGTTTTGTTTTTTTTGTTTTTCTTTCGTTATAGATCGCACGCTCCTGCGCCGGGGAGGACTTTTCCCCAACGCAGGAGCTTGCTTACTGCTCGCTTTCTTTTCACATTTTTTTTTTTGGGGGGGGCTTGTTTTTTGTATTTTTTAATTTTATTTTAAAGTAGCCTAGTACTAGGCCAGTTTTCAAATACGGTGACCAATGCCCGAGTAGGCTGTCGCCAGATGAGCTCTTTAAAAAAAAAACAACAAAAAAACCCCGGATGCAACGCCTATGGGACTCCCTGGGCAAGCATGGGCCAGGGCGACAGCGTAAGCCACAGCCTCTTTGTTGCGAGAGAAAGCCTCGCAAGCTCCCGGGGACCAGTAAAGAAAAAGGTTATTCTTGATCTTGCAAAGCAATTCGTTGAGAGGTTGCATAATGTGGGAGATGTTGGAAATGAACCTGTGGTAAAATTTTACCATCCCACAGAATCTGCGAAGCTGCTTTAGCGAAAAAGGTCGGAGACAAGCCAGGCTAACTTCAACTTTGTCCTCGAGAGGACCAATTCCCTCAGGGGAAATGTGGTGTCGCAAAAAGGAGAGCTGTGTGCCCCTAAAGATACACTTAGATTACGATACCATACTCATCTAAGCGTGCAAAAATCTGGCGAAGGTGAGAAAAATTCTCCTCTAAAGACGAAGATGCTATCAAGAGGTCGTCTATATAACAAAATACGAAGGAAAGACCTCTCAGAACCTGATCCATGAAGCGTTGGAAGGTTCGAATCGGGATTTAGTTGGAAGCGCGAGCCGAGAAAAAAATGGAGCAACCGAAGAGAGCGGAGTTAAAATCTAATAAGAAAGGCAGAGGATATTTATCCGTAACTGTACAGGCATTGAGTCACCTGTAGTCACCTACAGCTCTGACTTCTCCCGGAGTAGACTTAGGTACTACAAGAAGTGGTGAAGCCCATGGGGAGGTGGATGTAGAAGCGATCCCGGCCTCTATCATGAACTTAAATTCCTGCTTCATTGGGGCAAGTCTATCCGGGGTCAGTCGACGGGGGTGTGAGAAAACTGCTCCTCCTGTCGTCTCTATTTTGTGTACCACATTTTGCTTAATAGGTTTGTCCTTAGAAGGAGACAGACAAAGGAATGGGAACTCCGGCAAAAGTTACTGGAAGTAGGGGGCAGTTGCTGGGAGACGAGGAGAGAGGTGGTGGAAGAGAAAAATAGACAAACAACTGTTTGTGTTGTGGTTCTGTCGATAAGCTTGCGGCGACGAGAACGAGCAAAAGGTCATGAGCGGAAAGGAAGTCGAGGCCCAAAATTGGCATGTTGACGTCGGCAACGATTAATGTCCATGGGAAAACACGACGTAACCCGAGAGACAGTTCGAGGATACGCCTCCCATAAGTCATGTCCGATGAGTTGGCAGCTTTAAGGGACAAGATCAGAGTAGGGGCAAGCTTTCTCGACTGAAGTGGCTGGAATGACACTCCATTGGGCACCAGTGTCAACCAGGAGGAGAAACCAGAGAGTGGGTAATGAATACTAAAAGGAGGGTCGGCCTGATAAAGGGATGAGGTTGCAGAGGTGATACACCCTCGTATCACTTGCGTTTCTACTTTAAAGTTGCCTGTGCTTAAGGTGAAGATTGGGTAAGGGAACCCGTAGAGTTTTGTAGATTTGAAAATGGCGAAGTAACGTTCTGTTGATTTTTAGGTGAAAGATGAGCATTTTGCTGGTAGTTGCCAAGGGCAGAGTATTATTCTGCTCTGGAGCCAAATTTCAAGCGATACCAACGAAACCCTGAAGGCTGAAATATAGCAGTTTGACAGCACGACCAGAATGAGGGTTAAAGTTGGGTGCATGAAATGATGCACGGTAAAAGTTGCAAGGCTGTACACAGCGTACAGCGTTGCTCCCATATTTAGAATGGTACCAGCAACTACCCTGACACTTGTCAGGATAGGGGGAATTAGGCCTATGTTGAAAATGAACCTGCCTTGCCTCACCTCTTGTGCTGGAATTCCATCGTCCTGCCCGCGACTGTGCTCTCGCTGAAACCCATTTTCCAATTTAAGGGCCTGAATATCATCCTCGATCCTCCCCAAGACAGAAGCAAGATCCTGAGCTTGGGAAGGTGCGCCGCGTGAAGGTTCCGTCCGTCTCCAGGCGACCCGCTCGATGCCTGAACCTGCGAAATATATGAATTTAATTTTTGGTCGGAATTAAGATTATAAGTATTTACAATTCCCCAAGTGACGTAGGGATTGGTATAAATTTGGTTTGCAGATTTTGCCATTTCATCCACGTTCGAGGGTGACGTCATTAGGATAAGTGGCCTAACCTGTTTGGCGACCCACGCATGAAAATCTCTGTTAATAATGGATCAAGCTATTCAAGATTTGCACCCTTAGCGTGAGCTAAGCTCTTGACATGTTTAAGGAAGCGTGAGGGCCGTCTAGCACCCATCTCCTGCGTGTTAAGGAGAGTCCCTAGCTCCTCAATTCTAGACTTCCCAAATTCCTCTCTAAATGCTATTTTCAAATTCTTCCAAGATCCAGAATTACCGACTTCAATCATTATGTGTTTAAGAATAGAGAAAATACTTAGGGGTAATTTCTGGGCGATGCAAAGAGTTTTGTGTTGCTCATTATGTAGTGGGCCATTTCCAACCATGAGACGTGATCCTCTGCATCGAAAGTTGGGAGAATGATGGAAGATGAAGGGGTAAGAGATTAGGCTGCTGGTGAGTTGATTTAGGCGGGATGGTGCTTGTATGCGGGCTCAACGTACAAGTGATGATGGCAGTGTTGCTGCCTAGAGACGCCATTGATGTGGTGGTGACGGATGTGGAGTTGGAATCACGCTAACCATCGTTATTCGCTTAACTACTATTATATTTATATGAGAAAAAACAAAACAAAAGATGGATGAATGGATTTGACTTTAAATTGACGCTTGCGTTGTCGTACAGAAAAATGGCACCGTCCAATAAAGCGGGAGGGGGCCTGGTTCGTTTTCGTACCTTAATTCCTTAAATATGACATTTAACTACGGGTCTGGGTAACCAATTTAACGGGATGTTTTGTGAGAGTTTATTGAATGCTAAGTTGAATTATATTGAGCCTAGATAACTAAGGGCACCAGCTAAGATCCAAAATATCTTAGCAATGAAAGAATTTGAAGAAGGATGCTTGAATGAAAAATAGGAGATGTGTAGATGGAGGGGAGTAGGAAAAGGGGCAAAGAAATAATAATAGCGTAGGCGAGTGCGAACAGCTTCCCGTGTCTCTGGACCACTGTTAGTTAGCCGCGAATCCACTCGGCCATCCTGAGTCTCAAAAAAGACTCATTCAAAGAAGCTTTTAAGCCGCTCGCCTGCACTTCTCGTACGTTATAGATGAATTCAAGGTTAAAAAAAATAACTTATTTGCAAATCTAAATGAGATATTTTAATAGGAATATAATATTTGGTGAGAACTTAATTGATTGAATTAATAAATGGGAGAGTTTAGGTTCGAATGGCGTTAATTTACAAAATTAAAGAATCTTTGTAAGACGATTTGCAGTTTTTGGCGAAACCATGAATCTACGACAATTAGAATTTATAAAATGGCAGCAAAGTAAAACAAAGAAATATTACATTCGATTATGACTGTTTGTTATTACGATAATTAGAAATTTTGTCGATGCTAAATAATTATTTAGGAGTAAATATATTTGAAATTATTGGGAATTGATGGTTAATAATGATCGTTATTAATTGGAACTGATGGTAAGCGTGATTAATGGGACTGGAAATGAAAGATGCCATAATTAATTTGAGTTTGATACAAAGATGGGGGGGCAACAAGCTATGAAACAGACTTAAATTTTTTTTAACTGACCTTTCTCGATGAGCACAGGAATCAAATGAGAAAGAAACGTGGGTGCAAGCGCGTTTGGCAAAAATGAAAATGTTGCCAGCCGAATTTTAGCGGTGAATACCCTATATATACATATATTGTTTTTTTGGGGAAACTTTTATAAACATGTCAGCGTGGAGAAAACCCTACATCCTGGTATAACTGGCGGAATAAAGGGTTTCAATCCCAGCCCCGAAAAACCAGGGTTTCCCCAACTCGACCGTTTCCCGTAAGGCGAAACGGCAACGCGCCTCCACCAAGTCGTGAGGCACAGGAGGCAGCACCCCTGAAGTTGGTCGTGATGCCATCTTCCGGGATTCTTAAAGCTACCCTCCGAAAGGAGGACAGCACTAAAGGAGCTTCGGCCCATTCACCCACACCCAGTTGGAAGTTAAGTCGCTCGGAGACCGTGGATCCTGGAAAGAGGGACCCCAGCCTGCCTAAGGTCCCGAGACGGAAGGAGGAAAAGACTCGGATGGCGAGTCCGACCTTCCTCCGATAAGTAATCCAAGGTGACAGCGCATTTTACGGTCAACAGTCCACCGAACTTTGCTTCATCCCCCACTCACATCCTTTTTCTCCTTCCACTATCTATCCATTTTACGGCGAGCCTAAGGTGGAGACGCCAGGCCACTAAGCGGGATGAGTGGCCTCAAATGGCGGTAGCTGATTCTGCCGGCCCCGTATCCAATCCTCGACGAGCGGGCTACAGCGTAGGCTGATTAGCGTTTGCTTCCCGTATCACTAATAGGGTCACCATGCCCAATGATGAGAATATAAAAAAACAATCTCCCTTTCCCCTTCACCAGCGACGGAGCCGCCCTTGGGCAGCTCCAACGAAAAAATGCTGGTGCCCCCCCCATCCTGTTCTTTCTCAGGGAACCCTCCAAAACTCTTCAATCGGAGAGGACGCTTACTCCCCTTTGCCTACTGTTGTAGGAGACTTACTCTTTCCAGCGGCACTCCCCCTCTACCTTCTAAGGTGACTGCCAAGAAAGGCAGGCGGCCCATAATTGACCGCTCTCAGTGGAAGCAGCACGATTAGGCCAACCCCTTTAGGGTGAGGAGGAAGAACAGGCCCCGTCGGCCTCTTCCATCTAAAGACCTGCGGGCTCACATATTAAGCTTAAAGTTGGTGACCATACGTACCCACCTCTTCTCCCCCCAAATATTTTGTGACCAATGGGACCTGTAATGTCCTGTGGCGGGGATGGCCACATGGAGGCTCGCGTGAGATGGATATGGTCCCTGAGAAAACCCAGCCCCAGACGGTAGGAACTTCCATGGGGACGAACCTAGGCTCGGTGCCAAGCACTGAACCCAAGTCGACCCCTGTGCAAGGTTTTCCTCAGACGGCCGGGGTATTCAAGGCTTTACAAGGAGAGCAGTGATCTCCTCCTTTGGCTGGTGCCCCTGTAACAGCCAAGACCTTCTCCATCTCGGAAAAGGATCTAGCCGAGGCTAGTCCACCTGGGCTGGGGGCCCCTGCCTGCGTAATGGAGAAGCGGGTTCATTCTCCGCCTTCTAAAAGAAGAAAAATACTCGGAGCCTCTCTCCTTCCGCAGGGGCCACTGCTGTTTCGGTAAGCTACCAAGCCAAGATTGGCACGTCCGGCCGCGTTTCTCCACCGGGTGAGGTGTACCAGACGAAAACAAGAACTGCGCAGAGCGGAGTCTCAATTACGTCGCGGCCCCTCATTCAAAGGCTATCTAACGTTTTCGAGCCCGCTGGCTTAAAGCGTTTCCTTGTTATTCGCTCCAATGATGGCAGCATGTTGGCCAAGGGCAACACGATCCATTAGAGGCGATCTCTAGCCAGCTTGATTGGTAAAGCACCGAAGGTGACCCGTTTCTCGGACGGGAGACTTCTAACGAATTCGTAGAATCCCTCCGAGGCGACCATGATTAGTGCCCTTCGGAGACTTTATGGCACGCCTGTGAGTGTGACGCCGCACTCTACCATAAACTTCGTGAAAGGAGTAGTTTATGCGAGGGAACTCGTTGACTACTCCATAGAGGACATCACCTTAGAGCTGGCCGACCATGGAGCGTTCAAGGACGAACGTGTGATGAGAAAACAGGGAGGGGCCTCGAGACCATCCAAGCCGAAATTCTTTGTACTATAGTTTGGCACCAAGCAGGATACTGCCTCCATCGATCGCCTAAAACACGCCTTTAGAGAGGCCGTTCACCTTGAACACCCGAGTTGACCCCTGTGCAATATGACTGTTAGTAATCCAGTGGTTTCTCATACTTTTCTTCAAAACCCTCCTACAAACCATTCTCCAACACCCAATTCTCCTTCCCGATTGCTGTCGTCTCCCCTTTTGTTGCAGGTGCCCTCGTCAGCAGCAGAGAGCCAGTCTCACAACGGTTAGCCCCCGTCAGACGTCAGTTTGAGGGGAACAGAACGGATGTCCTTTGCCTCGCCTGTCCTCGCGCACGACAGTGTTTCGCCGCAAATGATTGGCACTGCTAGTCAATTGTGTCCTCATTATCGAAATCAGCCACATGGCACCGTGACACGTTCTGGACGCGTTGTTAGGAGACCTCGTCGGTATCTGAATTAGAAATTTATATTCCATGTTTAGAATTTTTTGGGGGGAGTATTCGTAGCAGCTATGCAGCTACAAATATATATATATATATATATATATATATATATATATATATATATATATATATATATATATATATATTATTTAATTCTATATATTGTTATTAGTGTTCTTACTTTAATTTTAATAATTGTCAATTTTATTATTTTAACTTGCCTTCTTCCGCTTGTTTAATACATTCTTTTAACTCTTATCAATTAATGTTCCTTAAACTTCTCATTAGACGATATAGTCGCTGAAGATGGTCCTAGTAAAGGTCCCAAACGTCCGGCCAATAAATGATTAGTGTAATCACCTGGGTCTTCATATTCCTGATATATATATATATATATATATATATATATATATATATATATATATATATATATATATATATATATATATATATATAATTAAACATTTATATCATTTTTCTTAAATATTATATATTTGTAAAAAAGTCTTCAAAAACAATTGGCAACATTTACACGCACGACTAACGTTTCTAAATTTTCCACATGCGAGACTAAAATTTTCACTTGTGCCCTCGCCATCTCCAACTCGAGGTCACTTGAATTCTTTCTCCATATAATCCTTAGATTTTACAAACAAAAACACTGTCTAGTTCCTTATATTTCCTTTTAAAGACTCTCATACATTTTCCCTTTTAACCATCGTGATTTTAATAGTTACAATTACATTTCAATGATTTCAATTACATTTTAATTACAATTCACTTATTTCAATTATATTTACCCACAATTCGTGATTTCAATTATTTTAATTAAATTTTAATTAGTTACAATTACATTTTATTTAATGTTCATTTTGTATAATTAAATTAAAATTCAACCAATATAATTTCTAATATGTTCCATCCTTATTAATCTATATTTTGTTGCATCCTCGTTGTATTTCTCCATTCCTTAATGATTTCGTGTCCAACCGTCAAACCATTAAGCTTAACTTCGCCATAACATTAGCCGCTCGAGAAATTTTTTACGATTCAATAACTCTCCTAAAAAACTTATAGATATAAGTTTTTTTGTGAAGTTTCTATCTTGGTTCATACCACGATGGCCCTATATATATAAACCGCACCTCGCATCTTCGAATCAATGTGATGCCTCTCTCCATGAGAAAGAAATCTTGGCCGTTCAGGCCCGCCAACGATCGTCTCTCATTTCACGAGGATAAGGACTTGGTCTTGGCGCGCTCGTCACTGCCTGGGACGTCTCATAACAACTTTAAGAAAAACACCTTCTGCTCCTGGCCTATCGATGCTTACGAACACGGTCGTTTGCTCGCCCAATTGGAGCCCTTCTGCTGTTATGCCCACCCCGTGCGCTCCTCCAGTAAAGCTGGCAGCACAAAGGGTTCACACCCTGCTCCCCCAAGGCAAAACGACCGCGCACTTCCACCGAGTCGTTAGCTCATAGGAGGTAACACCCAGGAAGTTGGTCGTGAGGCCATCCTGCGTGGTTCCTAAAGCTGCCCCCCCTCCCCAAGGAGGACAGCTCTTAAGGAGTTTTGTCTCATAGTCCACACCCAGTGCTAGGCTGGATGACTCGAAGGCGGTGGAAGCTCCAAAGGAGGGACCCCCATCTGCCTAAAGTTTCGAGGCAGAGGGAGGAAAAGACTCGCATGGCGAGCCCAACCTCTCCTGATAAGGCCTTTATAAGCGATAACACCTTCATTGCATTTTACGGCCAACAACGCCCGGATCTCTGCCTCCGGGAAGCGTACGGCAATTCCCATGATTTTCCCCTCCTTCTCTGGGATATTTTCTGCAGGGGTTGTTCCCAGAGAGGCTCTAGCTTTCTCGTGGCGAAGTGGGTCAACCCTGGGTCCCTTAGGGGTTCCATGGTGCTGCCAACAGGACTTTTAACATGCCCCTCTTTCTTTCCTCCCTTATTACGTTCTTCCACTGCCCTTTATTTCCCCCTCTTCCTTCAGCTATCTAGTGGTCCTTATGGATACCCGACCTCTGCTCGTTTTATGGATTGATTCTTAATTGTTTTTTTATGAAGGTGGAAGAGGCTGGGCATCTCCACCGCCTTCGTCTCCCGAATGCCCAAGGAGTACTCGGGCAGCCTCTTATGCTTATAAAGATGGTGTGGTGGATCCCTATCCATTTAACAGGAGGACATACCGGAGGTAACTGATTGTAGAGTTGCAGTAGTGCCGGGCCCTTGTAGGCTTCCATGGTGGGGAGTCCCGTGGGAGAATGCAAAGTTTTTTCTTTTTTGTAATGGCTAGCCATAAATCGCAAAACTCCACCTTCTCGTAAGGGTTCTTATGCCAAACGTTCCTTAGCCCACCTTTCAGCCTTCCCTCGCTCGTTGGACCCCTATTCCAACGAAATATACCCAGATTTAGATTATCCCCGATTTCTTGTCATGAGCGCATCATCCACCCCACCTACTTGCAAAAGTCAATGTGTTCGACGTCAATGAATTTTTTAGTCCCGCTGTGGTGAACCCCGTCGGATGTGGTCAAGAGGTAGTGGTGATTTCGTAGTCAAGGTGCCATCCCACTCTTAACACAACCTTGAGCGAAATCTATCTTCGATAGCTGAAATTCCAGTAAATGTTTCGCCCCATCCGCGCCTGAATTTTGTCAAAGGTGTCGTCCGTTCAAACGAACTAAGGGACTACGATCCCACCCGCCTTCAGAGCAAGCTTAGTACCCAAAGTGTCACACACGTACCTAAGGTGACTGAAAAATTAGGTTCCAATATGTCCCAACTGCCACACTGATTTTCACATTCGAATGACAAGAACTGTCGCAGTATATTCAAGCTGGGTGCCTCCGTGCCCCGGTAATTCCTCTGCTAGATGAGCTCTTAAAAAAACCCCCCAGACGTTGCTTTAATTGCAATCAATTTGGACATGTTGGCCGGGCCTGTCGGCACCCCCGCTCCTGCGTGGATTTTAGCTCTGACTACCATGGCCCTGAATGCACCAAAACACCTCGCTGTGCCAACTGCGAAGGTACCCACATTGCTGCTTCAAAACTCTGCTCTATATTTTTATATGAAACATATGTGCTCTCTTTGCGCGACTCTCTACGTCTAGATATAAGAGAGGCTCGCTAGCGTGCTCGAGCACAAACCTCACCACTCGGCCGTCTTTTCTCTGACGTTTTACGTGACGCTGGACGAAACTGACCATCACGCTCGAGTTCTGACACGCCTGTAGCACTTCATCCTACATCTACTCGCAGCGTCAGCTACATTCAGGATATACAGTCGAAGCATCGCACTCACACCGAGATAACCAATGTAGTCCACCTCTCTCCAGCAGTTCTATCTAGGAGAGACGCCCAGGGTGAGGCACTTGAAGACATCAGACGCTATCTGAAAGAATCCTCAACGTCAACCAGTGAAGGTTCATCCATCCGCCCCCGAGACCCAAAGCCCAGTGGTAAGAGGAAGGACTCTTCACCTGGGTCATCGAATACCAAAAAGCGGGCAGCCTCTGAAGATGAATCGGCCGAACCCCGAGAATCTTCAATGGACTCTCTCCCTATTGATGAACATTCTATGCCCTTAAGTCGGACCCACCCTTCACAGGACTTAGTCCCCATCCTGATCCAAACAATGTCAGATATACACCTAGCTCCCCACACCAAGCTCAGATCAACTGCTTCCATCGGATCATGAGTAGAAGGGTGAATGTTCCATTCACCCTTCTACTCATGATCCGATGGATGCAGTTGATACTCCAACATCACCAATCGCGGCGGTTGGACAAACCCCTCAGACATTGAAAATCCCGTCGACCCGTGAATTCGGATTTACCGGCCTAAAATCCCTTTTTGATCTTCCTTTTCCGCCAGGATGTGAACCCGAATTGCAATCAAGGGCTTCGGTCGGTTCTCCCAAACCCTCGAAAATAGCTCCAGTTACTGCTCCCTCTAGGATATCCCCCCCTTCTCCCTGCAAAAGCAGGTTCCTCAAAATCTTCTCTTCGTCCCCAAGTCTCTGGGACGAACTTCGAACACAATATCGGCCACAAAAGACAAAAATATATCTACAGTGGTATCTAACCGTCCCACATAATATCTTCCACTTTACAATGGAATTGTTAAGGCGTTCTTCCAAAGAGGGAACTCAAAATTCTTTTGACGACTCTCTACCCCGCTGTTATCTGTCTTCAGGAGAATAAATTGGGCACACGGCTCTTTCCACCGGTACCCATTTTTCTTACTTTCAACACTATTGCTTCTGTTGGAAGCTCCTCTCATGGGGGTGGGGTGAGGGGGTCAATCATAGTATCTTCATCCCACCATGTATCTCCCATCTCCCTACATATTACCGTCCAAGCTGTTGCCGTAAGGGTTTTTCTTACTAAGCGTCTTACCGTTTGCTCTATTTACATACCCCCTTGTTTATCATTGTCAAGACCCGACCTTTTAGAAATTATAGACCAGTTGCCCTCCCCATTTTTATTACTAGGAGATTTTAACGTCCGTCACCAATAATGGGGCGACATCACTCGGAATGCCAAAAGGCAGTGTTTTAGAGTCTCTTTTATTATCTGACCTTCTTTGTGTTTTAAACACTGGTGATTTTACCTCTTATCATGTCCAGACGGACTCTTTTAGCTGTGTTGACCGGTCTGTTTGTTACCCGGATTGCTTCACCGAATTAAGATGGTCAATTCTTGACGATTTCCATGGGAGTGACCACTTCCCTATTGTCTTGTCGGCCCTTCAAGTTAGCCCTCATACAACCATGCCCCTTAAGTAGGACTTAGGTCATTCAAATTGGGAAGGCTTCCAAGAGGCGTCCTTTAAAAGTGCATCCTTGGGGACCTTCAATGGAGTGGACGCGGCAGTAGAATACTTTACATCGACTATCTACAATGAAACAATACAGACCATTCCACAGAGGCGACCCACCACGAGTCGCTCAACCGTGCTCTGGTGGACCTCGGCGCGTGCAACAGCTTCTCAGACACTACAGGTTAGCTCATGCCCGATCCGAAAGAACCCAACTTTGTGCAACAAGGTCGACCGAAACTGAGCTCGTGTATAATAATTTACGTTTGATGTCATTTACATTTTCATTATTCTATATATTTCAATCATTAATTTAAATATATAATATTCATTAATTTTTTTCTAGAGAATGATAATTTGCTTGGCTAAACTTTGATGTTAAACAGGTGATAAATTTTTCACTAAAATTTAATATTGCGTGACTCATGACAAAGGCTTCGGCGCAGAAGTAAAAGCGTCGGCTCTCTCAGTTCTCTCAAAAGGGTCAACTTTCACGTATTCATAACTAAAGGCGCTCTGGACGTCCTTTTCAACAAATTCATTGTTACAAGAGAAAGTTAACGATAGCTTACCCAAAATACTAACAAGAGGAATACGCTACTCCAGACGGCAACGATATTCTCTGGAACGAAATATCATAAATCCCTGGATACAGTATTAGTCCTTTTCCCAAGGTAAGCCAATCATTTATCATTCTCTTTGCTCATGTTAAGTTTAACTCATTAAAAGTTCTTATACGTGCGCTTCGCCAAAGAACCCTTCGTCATGCTCGTTAAAACTCGTGGCACCGTTACATTTCATCAGTTTACTCTGACACCTAATGCTAAGATCTGGAAGAGGATTAATAAGATCAGGGGCTGTTATGCTGATCATCATACCCCCACACTCAACTTACACGGTATAGCAATGCCCTCTGGGCATTCATATAATAAAATCCTCCTGGGAAACTTATATATATATATATATATATATATATATATATATATATATATATATATATATATATATATATATATATATATATAATTCAAATCATTCATTTATTTTACTTAACTTTTGTCAATTCAATCATTCAATTATTTTATGCATAACTTTTTGCAATTCAATCCATTTATTTTATGTAATCTTTAATAATTCAATCATTCAATTATTTTATGCATAACTTTTTGCAATTCAATCCATTTATTTTATGTAATCTTTAATAATTCAATCATTCCGTGACGAGAAACTGATTTCATTTAACGCACTGATACAAACATCTCTTAGAATTTCATGCACATACAAATACAGGCATTTCACCACTTGTGAAATAACGCGAAAAGACTCTCTCATTTGTTTTTGCGTCGCCGTCATATTAAGGTATGTTAAAAACGTCCCTCTTTACTTATTCTCTAAAATCACCCCATACTAGAGAGAGATCCTAATTCCCATTCTCACTTTCATTACAGCCCCAATTCACTAATTATAGTCGCTACAGTAAAAACGATTACATTCGCTACATCAAAATCATTTTCCACATTCAACTTCCTTTACAAAATTTATACGTCACACTTCATCTCGTCACGCGAAGTTATTTTCAACTCAAGTTCAACCTTGCCTAATGTACGTAATTCAACTTATTATAATCTGTTTTGTTAATCTCTAATATATATATATATATATATATATATATATGTATATTATTTTCTTTAAAAACTCGTTGCATTTATTTTCTATCCCACGTGAGAAACGTTTCCTTTGACCTACATTATTCATAATTCAAAAATGCCTTCAATCAATCAATTTTTATGCGTGAAGAATATTGTATCATACGCTAACTAGGTCAACGATATAGTTTTCAACATTTGCATAAACGGTTTCTTGGAGAATGACAGCCTGGCGGTCAGCATAGCTTTTGGTGACCATTTCCGCGGTGTCAGCAGCGTCAACCGTTACAATAAGGCTTTTCTATCCTACAAATTAAAGTAAGCGTCTCATTCTTTTAACTTCACAACAAAATCCAACATTCCATATAACGCTTATAAGTTGTTAGGTGGTTATTACGCCAATACACTAGACAGCTCTGGTCACAATAAACCCCCAAACCTATATTTTTGTTATATGTACAAGGGGAATGAAGTTAATCGCTAACTGGAAGTCCGAATTGGCAAAAAAAATTTCCTTAGGCCTAAGTCGACAGCGTCGTGGGAATACTGTATTAAAACAAAGAGATACGAAAAATATATATTATGGAATGAACAGTTATGATTAAAAAGTGAAATTATAGTTTATGATTAGATTGAATTTTATGCGGTTGAATTAACTTTGCACGAGTTAATGAGAATTAGAGTACACATATGATGATTGACAAATGTTAATTCGATTATAGTTGAATGTTAAATGAGTAAATATTATAAATGTATGATAAATATTTATATGGATTGATAAATAGATTATATGAGCAAATAGATTATAGAGTTAAATGGATTGGGTAAATATTAATATAGATTGATATGTATAAATAGATTGTATGGATTAAATTGGATACATGAATAGATTGTAATTTGGATACATAAATGGATTAAATAAATAGATTGAATAAATAGATTATATAAATAGGTAATATAAATAGATTATATAAATAGATTACAACGGAGTTGGGAGGGTCTAATTCCGATGAGCCGAACAAAGTGAATGAATGAGCATGTGATTTTATTTGAAAACGCTCGAGAGATCGGGCGTACCAATCACACGATTTAAGTTATGGTTAACAACCCTTGTTGAAATAATAATAATAATAATATATATATATATATATATATATATATATATATATATATATATATATATATATATATATATATATATATATATATATATATATATATATATATATTTATGATTAAATATTTCCACTTTTAGGGGTGTAGACCGCTACACGCTCTATTCAGCATCCATGAGCTGCGTAGCGCTTTGTCCCTTTGCAGATCTACTTCCCCTGGCCTTGACGAGATCCATTTCGATATGATTCTGCACCTACATCCACACTCTACTCTCTTCTTACTTGATTTGTATAACCTTATATGGGTGAAGGGTTTTTACCCGCCATCATGGCGCATTGGGATCATTCTTCCCTTTGTCAAACCGGGCATGGACGGGTTGGACGCAGATCACTACCACCCTATAGCTCTCGCCAGCTGTTTGAGTAAGTTGCTGGAAAAATTGTGTTGGAGCGCCTAAACTGGTTCTTAGAAACTCATCACTTTCTCTCTCCATTTCAATGCGACTTCCGCAAAAGTCATAGTACCCTTGACCTCCTAGTACGCTTCGAGGAATCGGTCCGGAAAGCTTTCTCATTAAAGCAATATTTTTCGATATTGAGAAAGCCTACGACACAACATCGATATACGGCATCTTGAAGCAGCTATACGTCTGGGCTATGAGAGGCCTTTTACTGTCACTTATTCAAATTTTTTTACCATCTTGATCCTTCAAGGTACGTGTTGGAGCCGCATACTCTGACCTGCAACCTCAAGAGGAGGGAGATCATCAGGGCACTGTTTTAAGTGTTTTATAATTGCGATCAATGATATTGTTTCCTCTCTCCCAGAGGGTGTATCAGCAACTCTGTTTGTCGATGATTTAGCACTATACTGTTCCTCACCTCGTCTTCCATCAGCAGTGCGTCGGCTACAACTGGTGGTCGATGCTGTATCCAAAAGAGCACAACTTAAGTGATTCCGCTTTTCCACGAACAAAACCATAGCAATGTATTTCCACCGGGGCAGAGGGGTTTTTGTTCCGCCATCTATCTCCCTACAAGGCGAAGATATAGAGTTTGTCTCCGAGTTTCGGTTTCTTTGCGAAACTCTCGATCCAAAGTTATCCTGGTTACCACACCTATGCCGTCTTCGAACGGGCTGTCTGCAGGCTCTGATGTTCCAGAAGGCTACATGCGGCCTTCTGGACCATCTGGCGCGCCCTTCTGGACCATCTGGTGCGCCCTTCTGGACCATCATGTGCGCCCTTCAATGGCCTTTTGATATATATTTCTTTTATGACATTGAACATTTTGTCTAAAATCATTATGCACACACACACACAGACAAAAGGAAAGTTATGTTTAGTGATGTCGCTCCCAAAGAT
>OZ018324.1:209291858-209295746 GCA_963969495.1 Ceratothoa steindachneri | reverse complement strand
CCACCAATAATGGGGCGACATCACTCGGAATGCCAAAAGGCAGTGTTTTAGAGTCTCTTTTATTATCTGACCTTCTTTGTGTTTTAAAACACTGGTGATTTTACCTCTTATCATGTCCAGACGGACTCTTTTAGCTGTGTTGACCGGTCTGTTTGTTACCCGGATTGCTTCACCGAATTAAGATGGTCAATTCTTGACGATTTCCATGGGAGTGACCACTTCCCTATTGTCTTGTCGGCCCTTCAAGTTAGCCCTCATACAACCATGCCCCTTAAGTAGGACTTAGGTCATTCAAATTGGGAAGGCTTCCAAGAGGCGTCCTTTAAAAGTGCATCCTTGGGGACCTTCAATGGAGTGGACGCGGCAGTAGAATACTTTACATCGACTATCTACAATGAAACAATACAGACCATTCCACAGAGGCGACCCACCACGAGTCGCTCAACCGTGCTCTGGTGGACCTCGGCGCGTGCAACAGCTTCTCAGACACTACAGGTTAGCTCATGCCCGATCCGAAAGAACCCAACTTTGTGCAACAAGGTCGACCGAAACTGAGCTCGTGTATAATAATTTACGTTTGATGTCATTTACATTTTCATTATTCTATATATTTCAATCATTAATTTAAATATATAATATTCATTAATTTTTTTCTAGAGAATGATAATTTGCTTGGCTAAACTTTGATGTTAAACAGGTGATAAATTTTTCACTAAAATTTAATATTGCGTGACTCATGACAAAGGCTTCGGCGCAGAAGTAAAAGCGTCGGCTCTCTCAGTTCTCTCAAAAGGGTCAACTTTCACGTATTCATAACTAAAGGCGCTCTGGACGTCCTTTTCAACAAATTCATTGTTACAAGAGAAAGTTAACGATAGCTTACCCAAAATACTAACAAGAGGAATACGCTACTCCAGACGGCAACGATATTCTCTGGAACGAAATATCATAAATCCCTGGATACAGTATTAGTCCTTTTCCCAAGGTAAGCCAATCATTTATCATTCTCTTTGCTCATGTTAAGTTTAACTCATTAAAAGTTCTTATACGTGCGCTTCGCCAAAGAACCCTTCGTCATGCTCGTTAAAACTCGTGGCACCGTTACATTTCATCAGTTTACTCTGACACCTAATGCTAAGATCTGGAAGAGGATTAATAAGATCAGGGCTGTTATGCTGATCATCATACCCCCACACTCAACTTACACGGTATAGCAATGCCCTCTGGGCATTCATATAATAAAATCCTCCTGGGAAACTTATATATATATATATATATATATATATATATATATATATATATATAATATATATATATATATATATATATATATATATAATTCAAATCATTCATTTATTTTACTTAACTTTTGTCAATTCAATCATTCAATTATTTTATGCATAACTTTTTGCAATTCAATCCATTTATTTTATGTAATCTTTAATAATTCAATCATTCAATTATTTTATGCATAACTTTTTGCAATTCAATCCATTTATTTTATGTAATCTTTAATAATTCAATCATTCCGTGACGAGAAACTGATTTCATTTAACGCACTGATACAAACATCTCTTAGAATTTCATGCACATACAAATACAGGCATTTCACCACTTGTGAAATAACGCGAAAAGACTCTCTCATTTGTTTTTGCGTCGCCGTCATATTAAGGTATGTTAAAAACGTCCCTCTTTACTTATTCTCTAAAATCACCCCATACTAGAGAGAGATCCTAATTCCCATTCTCACTTTCATTACAGCCCCAATTCACTAATTATAGTCGCTACAGTAAAAACGATTACATTCGCTACATCAAAATCATTTTCCACATTCAACTTCCTTTACAAAATTTATACGTCACACTTCATCTCGTCACGCGAAGTTATTTTCAACTCAAGTTCAACCTTGCCTAATGTACGTAATTCAACTTATTATAATCTGTTTTGTTAATCTCTAATATATATATATATATATATATATATATATGTATATTATTTTCTTTAAAAACTCGTTGCATTTATTTTCTATCCCACGTGAGAAACGTTTCCTTTGACCTACATTATTCATAATTCAAAAATGCCTTCAATCAATCAATTTTTATGCGTGAAGAATATTGTATCATACGCTAACTAGGTCAACGATATAGTTTTCAACATTTGCATAAACGGTTTCTTGGAGAATGACAGCCTGGCGGTCAGCATAGCTTTTGGTGACCATTTCCGCGGTGTCAGCAGCGTCAACCGTTACAATAAGGCTTTTCTATCCTACAAATTAAAGTAAGCGTCTCATTCTTTTAACTTCACAACAAAATCCAACATTCCATATAACGCTTATAAGTTGTTAGGTGGTTATTACGCCAATACACTAGACAGCTCTGGTCACAATAAACCCCCAAACCTATATTTTTGTTATATGTACAAGGGGAATGAAGTTAATCGCTAACTGGAAGTCCGAATTGGCAAAAAAAATTTCCTTAGGCCTAAGTCGACAGCGTCGTGGGAATACTGTATTAAAACAAAGAGATACGAAAAATATATATTATGGAATGAACAGTTATGATTAAAAAGTGAAATTATAGTTATGATTAGATTGAATTTTATGCGGTTGAATTAACTTTGCACGAGTTAATGAGAATTAGAGTACACATATGATGATTGACAAATGTTAATTCGATTATAGTTGAATGTTAAATGAGTAAATATTATAAATGTATGATAAATATTTATATGGATTGATAAATAGATTATATGAGCAAATAGATTATAGAGTTAAATGGATTGGGTAAATATTAATATAGATTGATATGTATAAATAGATTGTATGGATTAAATTGGATACATGAATAGATTGTAATTTGGATACATAAATGGATTAAATAAATAGATTGAATAAATAGATTATATAAATAGGTAATATAAATAGATTATATAAATAGATTACAACGGAGTTGGGAGGGTCTAATTCCGATGAGCCGAACAAAGTGAATGAATGAGCATGTGATTTTATTTGAAAACGCTCGAGAGATCGGGCGTACCAATCACACGATTTAAGTTATGGTTAACAACCCTTGTTGAAATAATAATAATAATAATATATATATATATATATATATATATATATATATATATATATATATATATATATATATATATATATATATATATATATATATATATATATATTTATGATTAAATATTTCCACTTTTAGGGGTGTAGACCGCTACACGCTCTATTCAGCATCCATGAGCTGCGTAGCGCTTTGTCCCTTTGCAGATCTACTTCCCCTGGCCTTGACGAGATCCATTTCGATATGATTCTGCACCTACATCCACACTCTACTCTCTTCTTACTTGATTTGTATAACCTTATATGGGTGAAGGGTTTTTACCCGCCATCATGGCGCATTGGGATCATTCTTCCCTTTGTCAAACCGGGCATGGACGGGTTGGACGCAGATCACTACCACCCTATAGCTCTCGCCAGCTGTTTGAGTAAGTTGCTGGAAAAATTGTGTTGGAGCGCCTAAACTGGTTCTTAGAAACTCATCACTTTCTCTCTCCATTTCAATGCGACTTCCGCAAAAGTCATAGTACCCTTGACCTCCTAGTACGCTTCGAGGAATCGGTCCGGAAAGCTTTCTCATTAAAGCAATATTTTTCGATATTGAGAAAGCCTACGACACAACATCGATATACGGCATCTTGAAGCAGCTATACGTCTGGGCTATGAGAGGCCTTTTACTGTCACTTATTCAAATTTTTTTACCATCTTGATCCTTCAAGGTACGTGTTGGAGCCGCATACTCTGACCTGCAACCTCAAGAGGAGGGAGATCATCAGGGCACTGTTTTAAGTGTTTTATAATTGCGATCAATGATATTGTTTCCT
>OZ018324.1:209144358-209286858 GCA_963969495.1 Ceratothoa steindachneri | reverse complement strand
TCAAACGATTTGCCATAATTTCAATTAACTAAATAATTTATTTTTAAACTTTGTGTGCATTATAATTTTTGTAATTTAAACCTTTTCTAAATCTCTTTTATAGACCAGAAGATGGGTAAGATACCCGAAACGTTGTTCTTAATTAAATGAGAAATATTACATGTCTCATTTTGGGATTTATCCTCAACCTCTCTATATATATATATATATATATATATATATATATATATATATATATATATATATATATATATATATATATATATATATATATATATATATATATATAAATATATTTATATATATATATATATATATATATATATATATATATATATATATATATATATATATATATATATATATATATATATATCTATATATATCTATATATATATATATCTATATATAGATATATCTATCTATATATATATATATATATATATATATATATATATATATATATATATATATATATATATATATATATTTATATATATCTATATATATATATATATACATATATATATATATATATATATATATATATATAGATATATATATAGATATATATATATATATATATATATATATATATATATATATATAGATATATATATAGATATATATATATATATAGTTTTATATATATATATATATAGATATATATATAGATATATATATATATATAGATATAGATATATATATATATATATATATATATATATATATATATATATATATATATATATATATATATATATAGATATATATATATAGATATATATATAGATATATATATATATATATATATATATATATATATATATATATATATATATATATATATATATATATATATATAGATAGATAGATATATAGAAGCGTACTAGGAGGTCAAGGGTACTATGACTTTTGCGGAAGTCACATTGAAATGGAGAGAGAAAGTGATGAGTTTCTAAGAACCAGTTTAGGCGCTCCAACACAATTTTTCCAGCAACTTACTCAAACAGCTGGCGAGAGCTATAGGGTGGTAGTGATCTGCGTCCAACCCGTCCATGCCCGGTTTGACAAAGGGAAGAATGATCCCAATGCGCCATGATGGCGGGTAAAAACCCTTCACCCATATAAGGTTATACAAATCAAGTAAGAAGAGAGTAGAGTGTGGATGTAGGTGCAGAATCATATCGAAATGGATCTCGTCAAGGCCAGGGGAAGTAGATCTGCAAAGGGACAAAGCGCTACGCAGCTCATGGATGCTGAATAGAGCGTGTAGCGGTCTACACTCCTAAAAGTGGAAATATTTAATCATAAATATATATATATATATATATATATATATATATATATATATATATATATATATATATATATATATATATATATATATATATTATTATTATTATTATTATTATTTCAACAAGGGTTGTTAACCATAACTTAAATCGTGTGATTGGTACGCCCGATCTCTCGAGCGTTTTCAAATAAAATCACATGCTCATTCATTCACTTTGTTCGGCTCATCGGAATCAGACCCTCCCAACTCCGTTGTAATCTATTTATATAATCTATTTATATTACCTATTTATATAATCTATTTATTCAATCTATTTATTTAATCCATTTATGTATCCAAATTACAATCTATTCATGTATCCAATTTAATCCATACAATCTATTTATACATATCAATCTATATTAATATTTACCCAATCCATTTAACTCTATAATCTATTTGCTCATATAATCTATTTATCAATCCATATAAATATTTATCATACATTTATAATATTTACTCATTTAACATTCAACTATAATCGAATTAACATTTGTCAATCATCATATGTGTACTCTAATTCTCATTAACTCGTGCAAAGTCAATTCAACCGCATAAAATTCAATCTAATCATAAACTATAATTTCACTTTTTAATCATAACTGTTCATTCCATAATATATATTTTTCGTATCTCTTTGTTTTAATACAGTATTCCCACGACGCTGTCGACTTAGGCCTAAGGAAATTTTTTTTGCCAATTCGGACTTCCAGTTAGCGATTAACTTCATTCCCCTTGTATAACAAAAATATAGGTTTGGGGGTTTATTGTGACCAGAGCTGTCTAGTGTATTGGCGTAATAACCACCTAACAACTTATAAGCGTTATATGGAATGTTGGATTTTGTTGTGAAGTTAAAAGAATGAGACGCTTACTTTAATTTGTAGGATAGAAAAGCCTTATTGTAACGGTTGACGCTGCTGACACCGCGGAAATGGTCAGCAAAAGCTATGCTGACCGCCAGGCTGTCATTCTCCAAGAAACCGTTTATGCAAATGTTGAAAACTATATCGTTGACCTAGTTAGCGTATGATACAATATTCTTCACGCATAAAAATTGATTGATTGAAGGCATTTTTGAATGATGAATAATGTAGGTCAAAGGAAACGTTTCTCACGTGGGATAGAAAATAAATGCAACGAGTTTTTAAAGAAAATAATATATATATATATATATATATATATATATTTATATATATATATATATATATATATATATATATATATATATATATATATATATAGATATATATATAGATATATATATAGATATATATATATATATATATATATATATATATATAGATATATATATATATAGATATATATATATATAGATATATATATATATATATATATATATATATATATATATATATATTTAGATATATATATATTTATATATATATATATATATATATATATATATATATATATATATATATATATATATATATATATATATATATATATATATATATATATATATATTAGAGATTAACAAAACAGATTATAATAAGTTGAATTACGTACATTAGGCAAGGTTGAACTTGAGTTGAAAATAACTTCGCGTGACGAGATGAAGTGTGACGTATAAATTTTGTAAAGGAAGTTGAATGTGGAAAATGATTTTGATGTAGCGAATGTAATCGTTTTTACTGTAGCGACTATAATTAGTGATTTGGGGCTGTAATGAAAGTGAGAATGGGAATTAGGATCTCTCTCTAGTATGGGGTGATTTTAGAGAATAAGTCAAGAGGGACGTTTTTAACATACCTTAATATGACGTCGACGCAAAAACAAATAAGAGAGTCTTTTCGCGTTATTTCACAAGTGGTGAAATGCCTGTATTTGTATGTGCATGAAATTCTAAGAGATGTTTGTATCAGTGCGTTAAATGAAATCAGTTTCTCGTCACGGAATGATTGAATTATTAAAGATTACATAAAATAAATGGATTGAATTGCAAAAAGTTATGCATAAAATAATTGAATGATTGAATTGACAAAAGTTAAGTAAAATAAATGAATGATTTGAATTATATATATATATATATATATATATATATATATATATATATATATATATATATATATATATATTTATATATATATATATATATATAAGTTTCCCAGGAGGATTTTATTATATGAATGCCCAGAGGGCATTGCTATACCGTGTAAGTTGAGTGTGGGGGTATGATGATCAGCATAACAGCCCCTGATCTTATTAATCCTCTTCCAGATCTTAGCATTAGGTGTCAGAGTAAACTGATGAAATGTAACGGTGCCACGAGTTTTAACGAGCATGACGAAGGGTTCTTTGGCGAAGCGCACGTATAAGAACTTTTAATGAGTTAAACTTAACATGAGCAAAGAGAATGATAAATGATTGGCTTACCTTGGGAAAAGGACTAATACTGTATCCAGGGATTTATGATATTTCGTTCCAGAGAATATCGTTGCCGTCTGGAGTAGCGTATTCCTCTTGTTAGTATTTTGGGTAAGCTATCGTTAACTTTCTCTTGTAACAATGAATTTGTTGAAAAGGACGTCCAGAGCGCCTTTAGTTATGAATACGTGAAAGTTGACCCTTTTGAGAGAACTGAGAGAGCCGACGCTTTTACTTCTGCGCCGAAGCCTTTGTCATGAGTCACGCAATATTAAATTTTAGTGAAAAATTTATCACCTGTTTAACATCAAAGTTTAGCCAAGCAAATTATCATTCTCTAGAAAAAAATTAATGAATATTATATATTTAAATTAATGATTGAAATATATAGAATAATGAAAATGTAAATGACATCAAACGTAAATTATTATACACGAGCTCAGTTTCGGTCGACCTTGTTGCACAAAGTTGGGTTCTTTCGGATCGGGCATGAGCTAACCTGTAGTGTCTGAGAAGCTGTTGCACGCGCCGAGGTCCACCAGAGCACGGTTGAGCGACTCGTGGTGGGTCGCCTCTGTGGAATGGTCTGTATTGTTTCATTGTAGATAGTCGATGTAAAGTATTCTACTGCCGCGTCCACTCCATTGAAGGTCCCCAAGGATGCACTTTTAAAGGACGCCTCTTGGAAGCCTTCCCAATTTGAATGACCTAAGTCCTACTTAAGGGGCATGGTTGTATGAGGGCTAACTTGAAGGGCCGACAAGACAATAGGGAAGTGGTCACTCCCATGGAAATCGTCAAGAATTGACCATCTTAATTCGGTGAAGCAATCCGGGTAACAAACAGACCGGTCAACACAGCTAAAAGAGTCCGTCTGGACATGATAAGAGGTAAAATCACCAGTGTTTAAAACACAAAGAAGGTCAGATAATAAAAGAGACTCTAAAACACTGCCTTTTGGCATTCCGAGTGATGTCGCCCCATTATTGGTGACGGACGTTAAAATCTCCTAGTAATAAAAATGGGGAGGGCAACTGGTCTATAATTTCTAAAAGGTCGGGTCTTGACAATGATAAACAAGGGGGTATGTAAATAGAGCAAACGGTAAGACGCTTAGTAAGAAAAACCCTTACGGCAACAGCTTGGACGGTAATATGTAGGGAGATGGGAGATACATGGTGGGATGAAGATACTATGATTGACCCCCTCACCCCACCCCCATGAGAGGAGCTTCCAACAGAAGCAATAGTGTTGAAAGTAAGAAAAATGGGTACCGGTGGAAAGAGCCGTGTACCCAATTTATTCTCCTGAAGACAGATAACAGCGGGGTAGAGAGTCGTCAAAAGAATTTTGAGTTCCCTCTTTGGAAGAACGCCTTAACAATTCCATTGTAAAGTGGAAGATATTATGTGGGACGGTTAGATACCACTGTAGATATATTTTTGTCTTTTGTGGCCGATATTGTGTTCGAAGTTCGTCCCAGAGACTTGGGGACGAAGAGAAGATTTTGAGGAACCTGCTTTTGCAGGGAGAAGGGGGGGATATCCTAGAGGGAGCAGTAACTGGAGCTATTTTCGAGGGTTTGGGAGAACCGACCGAAGCCCTTGATTGCAATTCGGGTTCACATCCTGGCGGAAAAAGAAGATCAAAAAGGGATTTTAGGCCGGTAAATCCGAATTCATGGGTCGACGGGATTTTCAATGTCTGAGGGGTTTGTCCAACCGCCGCGATTGGTGATGTTGGAGTATCAACTGCATCCATCGGATCATGAGTAGAAGGGTGAATGGAACATTCACCCTTCTACTCATGATCCGATGGAAGCAGTTGATCTGAGCTAGGTGTGGGGAGCTAGGTGTATATCTGACATTGTTTGGATCATGATGGGGACTAAGTCCTGTGAAGGGTGGGACCGACTTAAGGGCATAGAATGTTCATCAATAGGGAGAGAGTCCATTGAAGATTCTCGGGGTTCGGCCGATTCATTTTCAGAGGCTGCCCGCTTTTTGGTATTCGATGACCCAGGTAAAGAGTCCTTCCTCTTACCACTGGGCTTTGGGTCTCGGGGGCGGATGGATGAACCTTCACTGGTTGACGTTGAGGATTCTTTCAGATAGCGTCTGATGTCTTCAAGTGCCTCACCCTGGGCGTCTCTCCTAGATAGAACTGCTGGAGAGAGGTGGACTACATTGGTTATCTCGGTGTGAGTGCGATGCTTCGACTGTATATCCTGAATGTAGCTGACGCTGCGAGTAGATGTAGGATGAAGTGCTACAGGCGTGTCAGAACTCGAGCGTGATGGTCAGTTTCGTCCAGCGTCACGTAAAACGTCAGAGAAAAGACGGCCGAGTGGTGAGGTTTGTGCTCGAGCACGCTAGCGAGCCTCTCTTATATCTAGACGTAGAGAGTCGCGCAAAGAGAGCACATATGTTTCATATAAAAATATAGAGCAGAGTTTTGAAGCAGCAATGTGGGTACCTTCGCAGTTGGCACAGCGAGGTGTTTTGGTGCATTCAGGGCCATGGTAGTCAGAGCTAAAATCCACGCAGGAGCGGGGGTGCCGACAGGCCCGGCCAACATGTCCAAATTGATTGCAATTAAAGCAACGTCTGGGTTTTTTTTTAAGAGCTCATCTAGCAGAGGAATTACCGGGGCACGGAGGCACCCAGCTTGAATATACTGCGACAGTTCTTGTCATTCGAATGTGAAAATCAGTGTGGCAGTTGGGACATATTGGAACCTAATTTTTCAGTCACCTTAGGTACGTGTGTGACACTTTGGGTACTAAGCTTGCTCTGAAGGCGGGTGGGATCGTAGTCCCTTAGTTCGTTTGAACGGACGACACCTTTGACAAAATTCAGGCGCGGATGGGGCGAAACATTTACTGGAATTTCAGCTATCGAAGATAGATTTCGCTCAAGGTTGTGTTAAGAGTGGGATGGCACCTTGACTACGAAATCACCACTACCTCTTGACCACATCCGACGGGGTTCACCACAGCGGGACTAAAAAATTCATTGACGTCGAACACATTGACTTTTGCAAGTAGGTGGGGTGGATGATGCACTCATGACAAGAAATCGGGGATAATCTAAATCTGGGTATATTTCGTTGGAATAGGGGTCCAACGAGCTAGGGAAGGCTGAAAGGTGGGCTAAGGAACGTTTGGCACAAGAACCCTTACGAGAAGGTGGAGTTTTGCGATTTATGGCTAGCCATTACAAAAAAGAAAAAACTTCGCATTCTCCCACGGGACTTCCCACCATGGAGGCCTACAAGGGCCCGGCACTACTGCAACTCTACAATCAGTTACCTCCGGTATGTCCTCCTGTTAAATGGATAGGGATCCACCACACCATCTTTATAAGCATAAGAGGCTGCCCGAGTACTCCTTGGGCATTCGGGAGACGAAGGCGGTGGAGATGCCCAGCCTCTTCCACCTTCATAAAAAAACAATTAAGAATCAATCCATAAAACGAGCAGAGGTCGGGTATCCATAAGGACCACTAGATAGCTGAAGGAAGAGGGGGAAATAAAGGGCAGTGGAAGAACGTAATAAGGGAGGAAAGAAAGAGGGGCATGTTAAAAGTCCTGTTGGCAGCACCATGGAACCCCTAAGGGACCCAGGGTTGACCCACTTCGCCACGAGAAAGCTAGAGCCTCTCTGGGAACAACCCCTGCAGAAAATATCCCAGAGAAGGAGGGGAAAATCATGGGAATTGCCGTACGCTTCCCGGAGGCAGAGATCCGGGCGTTGTTGGCCGTAAAATGCAATGAAGGTGTTATCGCTTATAAAGGCCTTATCAGGAGAGGTTGGGCTCGCCATGCGAGTCTTTTCCTCCCTCTGCCTCGAAACTTTAGGCAGATGGGGGTCCCTCCTTTGGAGCTTCCACCGCCTTCGAGTCATCCAGCCTAGCACTGGGTGTGGACTATGAGACAAAACTCCTTAAGAGCTGTCCTCCTTGGGGAGGGGGGGCAGCTTTAGGAACCACGCAGGATGGCCTCACGACCAACTTCCTGGGTGTTACCTCCTATGAGCTAACGACTCGGTGGAAGTGCGCGGTCGTTTTGCCTTGGGGGAGCAGGGTGTGAACCCTTTGTGCTGCCAGCTTTACTGGAGGAGCGCACGGGGTGGGCATAACAGCAGAAGGGCTCCAATTGGGCGAGCAAACGACCGTGTTCGTAAGCATCGATAGGCCAGGAGCAGAAGGTGTTTTTCTTAAAGTTGTTATGAGACGTCCCAGGCAGTGACGAGCGCGCCAAGACCAAGTCCTTATCCTCGTGAAATGAGAGACGATCGTTGGCGGGCCTGAACGGCCAAGATTTCTTTCTCATGGAGAGAGGCATCACATTGATTCGAAGATGCGAGGTGCGGTTTATATATATAGGGCCATCGTGGTATGAACCAAGATAGAAACTTCACAAAAAAACTTATATCTATAAGTTTTTTAGGAGAGTTATTGAATCGTAAAAAATTTCTCGAGCGGCTAATGTTATGGCGAAGTTAAGCTTAATGGTTTGACGGTTGGACACGAAATCATTAAGGAATGGAGAAATACAACGAGGATGCAACAAAATATAGATTAATAAGGATGGAACATATTAGAAATTATATTGGTTGAATTTTAATTTAATTATACAAAATGAACATTAAATAAAATGTAATTGTAACTAATTAAAATTTAATTAAAATAATTGAAATCACGAATTGTGGGTAAATATAATTGAAATAAGTGAATTGTAATTAAAATGTAATTGAAATCATTGAAATGTAATTGTAACTATTAAAATCACGATGGTTAAAAGGGAAAATGTATGAGAGTCTTTAAAAGGAAATATAAGGAACTAGACAGTGTTTTTGTTTGTAAAATCTAAGGATTATATGGAGAAAGAATTCAAGTGACCTCGAGTTGGAGATGGCGAGGGCACAAGTGAAAATTTTAGTCTCGCATGTGGAATATTTAGAAACGTTAGTCGTGCGTGTAAATGTTGCCAATTGTTTTTGAAGACTTTTTTACAAATATATAATATTTAAGAAAAATGATATAAATGTTTAATTATATATATATATATATATATATATATATATATATATATATATATATATATATATATATATATATATATATATATCAGGAATATGAAGACCCAGGTGATTACACTAATCATTTATTGGCCGGACGTTTGGGACCTTTACTAGGACCATCTTCAGCGACTATATCGTCTAATGAGAAGTTTAAGGAACATTAATTGATAAGAGTTAAAAGAATGTATTAAACAAGCGGAAGAAGGCAAGTTAAAATAATAAAATTGACAATTATTAAAATTAAAGTAAGAACACTAATAACAATATATAGAATTAAATAATATATATATATATATATATATATATATATATATATATATATATATATATATATATATATATTAATATATTAATATATATATATATATATATATATATATATATATATATATATATATATATATATATATATATATATATATATATATATATATATATATATATATATATATATATATTTGTAGCTGCAGAGCTGCTACAAATACTCCCCCCCCAAAATTCTAAACATGGAATATAAATTTCTAATTCAGATACCGACGAGGTCTCCTAACAACGCGTCCAGAACGTGTCACGGTGCCATGTGGCTGATTTCGATAATGAGGACACAATTGACTAGCAGTGCCAATCATTTGCGGCGAAACACTGTCGTGCGCGAGGACAGGCGAGGCAAATGACATCCGTTCTGTTCCCCCCAAACTGACGTCTGACGGGGGCTGACCATTGTGAGACTGGCTCTCTGCTGCTGACGAGGGCACCTGGAACAAAAGGGGAGACGACAGCAATCGGGAAGGAGAATTGGGTGTTGGAGAATGGTTTGTAGGAGGGTTTTGAAGAAAAGTATGAGAAACCACTGGATTACTAACAGTCATATTGCACAGGGGTCAACTCGGGTGTTCAAGGTGAACGGCCTCTCTAAAGGCGTGTTTTAGGCGATCGATGGAGGCAGTATCCTGCTTGGTGCCAAACTATAGTACAAAGAATTTCGGCTTGGATGGTCTCGAGGCCCCTCCCTGTTTTCTCATCACACGTTCGTCCTTGAACGCTCCATGGTCGGCCAGCTCTAAGGTGATGTCCTCTATGGAGTAGTCAACGAGTTCCCTCGCATAAACTACTCCTTTCACGAAGTTTATGGAAGAGTGCGGCGTCACACTCACAGGCGTGCCATAAAGTCTCCGAAGGGCACTAATCATGGTCGCCTCGGAGGGATTCTACGAATTCGTTAGAAGTCTCCCGTCCGAGAAACGGGTCACCTTCGGTGCTTTACTAATCAAGCTGGCTAGAGATCGCCTCTAATGGATCGTGTTGCCCTTGGCCAACATGCTGCCATCATTGGAGCGAATAACAAGGAAACGCTTTAAGCCAGCGGGCTCGAAAACGTTAGATAGCCTTTGAATGAGGGGCCGCGACGTAATTGAGACTCCGCTCTGCGCAGTTCTTGTTTTCGTCTGGTACACCTCACCCGGTGGAGAAACGCGGCCGGACGTGCCAATCTTGGCTTGGTCGCTTACCGAAACAGCAGTGGCCCCTGCGGAAGGAGAGAGGCTCCGAGTATTTTTCTTCTTTTAGAAGGCGGAGAATGAACCGCTTCTCCATTTCGCAGGCAGGGGCGCCCAGCCCAGATGGACTAGCCTCGGCTAGATCCTTTTCCGAGATGGAGAAGGTCTTGGCTGTTACAGGGGCACCAGCCAAAGGAGGAGATCACTGCTCTCCTTGTAGAGCCTTGAATACCCCGGCCGTCTGAGGAAAACCTTGCACAGGGGTCGACTTGGGTTCAGTGCTTGGCACCGAGCCTAGGTTCGTCCCCATGGAAGTTCCTACCGTCTGGGGCTGGGTTTTCTCAGGGACCATGTCCATCTCACGCGAGCCTTCATGTGGCCATCCCCGCCCCAGGACATTACAGGTCCCATTGGTCAGAAAAATATTTGGGGGGAGAAGAGGTGGGTACGTATGGTCACCAACTTTAAGCTCAATATGTGAGCCCGCAGGTCTTTAGATGGAAGAGGCCGACGGGGCCTGTTCTTCCTCCTCACCCTAAAGGGGTTGGCCAAATCGTGCTGCTTCCACTGAGAGCGGTCAATTATGGGCCGCCTGCCTTTCTTGGCAGTCACCTTAGAAGGTAGAGGGGGAGTGCCGCTGGAAAGAGTAAGTCTCCTACAACAGTAGGCAAAGGGGAGTAAGCGTCCTCTCCGATTGAAGAGTTTTGGAGGGTTCCCTGAGAAAGAACAGGATGGGGGGGCACCCATCCTGTTATACATATATATATATATATATATATATATATATATATATATATATATATATATCTATATAGATATATATCTATATAGATATATATATATATATATATATATATATATATATATATATATATATATATATATATCTATATATATATATATATCTATATATATATCTATATATATATATATATATCTATTTTTATATATATATATATCTATATATATATATATATATATCTATATATATATATATATCTATTTATATATATATCTATATATATATATATATATATATAATAAATATATTTATATATATCTATATATATATCTATATATATATATATATCTATATATATATACATATATATATATATATATCTATATATATATATATATATATTAGTATCAGTTATTCACCAGTTAATATAATCCATAGTAATGATTTTATAAAGAGAAATATCCTGGAATCATTTTTAATCTCCCCCACAGAGAGTAATCTCAACTTTAGCCCCGGGCTGTTTTCGCTAGATCGAATTTAATCACTTTTTCTAAAATCCGACTTATCTGATAGCATTAAAATGTTGACCTCATAGAGAAACGCGCTTAGTATAAATACTGTGTCTTATTTTTCTTACCATTGTTAGTTTGAAAATGTCGAATTCAATCGTTCAGTTATTTTACTTGTCTATTCATTTAACCTACTACTGTTTTAAACATCTCTTAAAATTTCACACACAAACAAACACACGCTTTCAGCTCAACCAACTTGCACACTATTCTTTCCCATTCGACTCTCGCCATTCTCCACATAATGGCTGGTAATTATTCCTTCTACAATTAATCATTTGCCTCAAAACAAATCATACTTGGTTTAATTCCACATTCTCAATTCTCTGCAAACGGCCATACGAGTAGGTCCTAATTCTATTTACTTCTCGTATTTGCAGCCCTCAATTCAGTCCATCATAGTCACCATATTATTTCATATATATTTCACGTACTTCATTTCTCTTCACATCTTGTTACTGTAAATCATTTGTTGTATCTTGCATTGTATACCTAATCCAACTTATCTCATTGTACATTCGTTGATTCTATGAATATATGTATATTTGTTTGTTTTTCTTAAAACCTAGTTCATTATTTCGAAATTTATTTCGCTTTCGTCTTAGGCCTAAAAGCTAACAGATGATAACTTTGATCAAAGTTATGGTTTTCGAAACGCTATTTAGGGTGACTTATAAACAGAAAATAAATCCCATGAATAACCATATACTATAATATTTTATTAATTCCCTGTTTATTATTATATAGCAATTATAAGATTTGATAGTTGTGTAATTGATCAAATATGTTAGTGTAAGTTGAGAGAACTTTAATATTATGGGAACTAATTAAATATATAAATTAAGTATAAATTCCTATTAAAGTACAGCCTTCATGTATGCGGGCAGTCACGTAAAAAGGGAGATGGACAGCGTTTAAGAATTTCTTTTATCAATAAAAGACATCTGAAGACGATTCCATGCGTTACCGCCGAATAAAGAATATTAAATCCAGCTCCAAATTCCTTTTACCTTTGAGGAAATCCTTGATCACCATTTACCCAGCCTACTAAGCAAGAAGATAGCTTTCTATTTTTGGAGTCATTACCTTGCGAATACAAGGCCTTCACTGAAGCAGCAACCAAGCAGGCGCCCAGCCGAATTAAGAAACACAATTGGCCCTCCCAAGAGTGGTACCAAAATTCGGTGAAAAATCACCTCTTGATAATCACACAACTCTCGAGGATGCTTACCTCTGGCTACCACCTATAAAATATTCAATTAATCCAAGGTCAGGTCCTTGCGAACCTGGAGATAGGTGTCCTAAATATGGATGAGTTTACGTATCACTGCCCGAGAACTGCTTCATTTTCCTGTCTTGATGTATCTCAGTGCTTTCCAGTTACACAGCTTGATTTGGGATGGGGTGGGGTTAGTTGATGACGTCTATGGTAGTGATCACTTTCCTATTTCAAATATCATTTTCCGGGCTGGGCCGCTGCAGCCTGAGAGCACGGCGGTTCGCATTTCAGGAAATGACTGATTTTTCTGCCTGTTAAGGAGTTTAGGTCGGTAGATGAGGTCATTGAGTTCTTCTCCGTCAACCTCTCGCCTGTGCCTTCCGTGGTAGGCAGCCCTCAAACAGAACATTATGCTTACATGCGCCGCCCGAACGACTTCACTGTGGGTGAATTTCGTCGAGCTAGGGCTATGTTTCAGTATGTTCGAAACACGCGCGCCGCTCTTCCTGGCTATCATCTTCAAAACGATTCGGGCAAAGTTTCGTAGGATACCCATCCCGTTCCCCAGGAGAATGGGCGCCATTATCTCGGAGCGCACATCCGTGACAGAGTACTTCACGATGACTTTCTCTAGCTGGGATGCTGCTCCGCCAGCACTCAACACTCGTCATGATGTTGCGCAATGTCATCAACTGGATTTTGCTTATAGAGACGGAGAACCCTTCAACAACAGGTTTACATTGAGAGAGTTGTAGTCCGCTCTGGCTTCGTGCGCGGACACCGACCATACCCCGGCCGGGCGATGTCCCGTACGCAATGAGTCAACACCTCCTAAGTGAGCGAGTCATGATATTTCTGTTAGATTTGTTCAAAGGATCTGGGTAGAGGATATCCTCCAACACTCCTGGCGAATCGCTACTGTGCTTGATTTTCACAAACCGGGGAGAGAGCACTCTACACCGGCTGGTTTCCGCACAAGCGCTCTAACCTGTTACGTGTGTAAGTTGATGGAGAAATTGGCAAATGTTAGATTAGCCTTTTTTTCTGGACAGCAGAGGCCACTTTTCTTATGTACAGTCCAGCTATCGCAAGTTCCATTCCATGTCAGATGCTCTGCTCCGACTGGAAAACGCCGTCTGTGGGGCCTTCATTCGTAGATAGCACTACGTCACGGTAGTGGCTTAGTTTCATAGCCCTAAACCAAAAGTGCTTGGTGTGTGACTGGCGTCTCTCGGCGGCATAAGCACTGGGCTCGCTCGTACAGGGGAATAAGGTTTAAGGTAAGTTACCGGTGGGTTGCTCCCCAATCTAAGTGGATTCTATATGGCCGCTAGGGCGAAACGAGTGATATCATCTATAAAAGGTGGAGGAGACCACTTTGTGACAAAAATTTAAAAAACGACGGGTTAAAAGATTCCTCCGCAAATATTAATCGTAAACGGGTGTGTTGAGGAATAGTTTAAAGGGTCGGGAAACAGGATAACCGTAGAATGGTAAAATGGCTACAATCCAATAAAAGGTGGGCAACCGATTGGTCCCCACCGCAAAAACGACAGCAAGGGCTGATATGAGCATCACCCGAAACAAGATGGCCGTAAGTCTCGTGTGGCCAATGCGAGCTAGGCAAAGGGCCACCTCCAACGACCGCCTTCTATGACGACTCGAGGGCCAAGAGCAAATAGAATTTTTAATTTTGTATAGTTTGGATGATGAAAAGTCATCCCATTCATTCTGCCCGCTCAGAATGTGCAGAGCGTCCCAGCCGATCAGCCTTCTCGTTATCCAAGACACCCACATGCCCAGGGACCCAGCAAAAAATAATTCTATATCGGGATGCATTTTGGATCAGTCAGTTGCAAATTTCTGTGACCAGGGGATGGGACGAATTAAAAGATCTAATTGACTGTAAGACACTCCTTGAGTCGGAGAAAATATGACAAAATAACTAAAAGGTAAAATTTAGATGAGTCTAAAGGCTAAAAGAATTGCTGAAAGCTCAGCGGTAAAAAATGGATGCTGCTGGCGGCAAAGATAGAGTTAAGAATTCTCCTCCTGGCTACGGTGCCCACGCCACCGTCCGACTTAGAGGCATCCGTGTATAATGAATGGGCAGCATTGTTTGTGTGAGGTCGAATGCTCTAAGAACAGGCTCTTAATGATGCGAGGGTCCATGGAAGACTTCTCCAGGCTCCACATGTTGCTACATACTGTGGGTAAAGGAGCACGCCACCTAGGGGTCAGTAAGGATGGAAGGGTAAGGACCCTTGGAGCACCCAGGTTAGAGAGATGATCTCCTATGCGGAGGTTCAAAGGGCGGGGTAAAGATGGCAACTTATCATATGCCGCCGTTGATTCGGCAGCATACAGGCATCTGTAGACCTCTGATACAGGGGCTTGCTGTACTCGGCAGAGGTATCACATGCAGATTTGAAGTCTATGGTAGGGCAAAGGGAGTACCCCACTCTCGCAGTAGTAAAGGCTGTTGACAGAAGTACGGAAGGCTCCACTAGAAAGGCGAACTCCGAAGTTTGGAATGAGGTTCAGCATTTTAAGAGCTGAAGGGGAAGCCGATGAGTAAATTTGACAGCCATAATCCAATTTGGATTGAACGAGGGCTGTGTATAATGTCCACAATGTTTGTCGATCACTGCCCCCACGAAGTGTGTGAGAGGACTTTCAAAATGTCTAGAGACCGCAGACAGCCTCTTCTTATTCGGCGTAGGTGTGGTAACCAAGATAACTTTGGATCGAGAGTTACGCCAAGGAACCGAAACTCAGAGAGAAACTCTATATCTTCGCCTTGCAGGAAGATAGATGGCGGAACAAGAACCCCTCTGCCTCGGTGGAAATACATTGCTTTGGTTTTGGTCGTGGAAAAGCGGAATCGCTTAAGTTGTGCTCTTTTGGATACAGCATCGACCGCTAGTTGTAGCCGACGCGCTGCTGATGGAAGGCGAGGTGAGGAACAGTATAGTGGTAAATCATCGACAAACAGAGTTGCTGATACACCTTCTTGGAGAGACGAAATAATATCATTGATGGCAATTATAAAACATAATACACTTAAAACACTGCCCTGAGGAACTCCCTCCTAATGGAGTTGCAGGTCAGAGTATGCGTCTCCACACGTACCTTGAAGGATCGAGATGCTAAAAAACTTTTAATAAATGAAGGTAAAAGGCCTCTCATGCCCCAGACGTATAACTGCTTCAAGATGCCGTATTTCCATGTTGTGTCCTAGGCTTTCTCAATATCGAAAAATATGGCCGGGACTCGGTGCTTTAATGAGAAAGCTTTCCGGACCGATCCTTCGAAACGTACTAGTAGGTCAAGGGTACTATGACCTTTGCGGAAGCCACATTGAAATGGACAGAGAAGGTGATTGGTTTTTAGGAACCAGTTTAGGCGCTCCAATATATTTTTTTCCAGCAACTTACTCAAACAGCTGGTGATAGCTATAGGGCGGTAGTGATCTGCATCCAACCCACCCCTGCCCGGTTTGACAAAGGGACGGATGATCCCAATGCGCCATGATGACGGATAAAAACCCTTCACCCATACAAGGTTGTACAAATCAAGCAGGAAGAGAGTATAGTGTGGATGTAGGTGCCAAATCATATCGAAATGGATCTCATCGCGACCAGGGACAAAGCGCTTTGCAGCTCATGGATGCTGAATAGAGCGTTATATGGAAGGTTAGATTTTGTTGTGAAGTTGAGAGAATGAGACTCTTCCTTTGATTTGTAGGATAGAAAAGCCTTATCGTAACGACTGACACTGCTGACGGCGCAGAAATGGTCAGCAAAAGCATTGCTGATCGCCAGGCTGTCATTCACGAAAGAACACGAGTAGGTTGAGTGTGGGAGCATGATGGTCATCATAACGGCCCTTGATCATATTAATCCTCTTGCAGATCTTAGTGGTATTTATCATAGAGGAAATTGATGAAACGTAACGGCGCCATGAATTTCGGCGAGCCTGACGAAGGGTTCTTTGGCGAAGCGCACGAGCTCGGTTTCGGTCGACCTTATTGCACAAAGTTGGGTTGTTTCGGAATCGGGCATGGGCTAACTTGTAATTTTTGATAGCTGTTGCACACGTCGAGCTCCACCAGGGCACGGTTGAGCGGCCCGTGACAGGTCGCCTCCGTGGGATTGTCTGTGTTGCTGCATTGTAGATAGTCGATGTAAAGTATTCTACTGCTGCGTCCACTCCATTGAAAGTCCCCAAGGATGCATTTGTGAAGGACGCCTCTTGGAAACTTTCCCAATCTGCATGACCTAAGTCCCACTTAAGAGGCATGGTTGTATGAAGGCTAACTTGAAGGGCCGACAAGACAATAGGGAAGTGGTCACTCCCATGGAGATCGTCAAGAATTGACCATCGAAATTCCGTGAAGCAATCAGGGGAACAGACAGACAGGTCTGTCACCCCAGTATGGGTGACGGGCGTTAAAATCTCCTAGTAATAAGAATGGAGAGGGCAACTGGTCTCTAAGTTCTAAAAGGTCGGATCTTGACAATGATAAACAAGAGGGTAGGTAAATAGAGCAAACGGTAAAAAGCCTAGTAAGAAAAACCCTCACGGCAACAGCTTGTAGGGTAGTATGTAAGAAGATGGCAGAAACATGGTAGGATGAAAATACCATGATTGACCCCTTTCCATCAGAGGGGCTTCCAGCAGGAGCAATAGAGTTGAAAGTGAGAAAGCCGGGTACCGGCGGAAAAACTCCTTGACAATTCCATTGTAAAATGGAAGATATTATGTGTGACGATTAGATACCACTGTGGATATCTTTTTCTCTTTTGAGGCCGATATTGTATTTGAGGTTCGTCCCAAAGAGATTGGGAGACGGAGAGCAGATTTTGAGGAGCCTGCTTTTGCAGGGGAAGATCCTAGATGGAGCAGTAACTGGGGCTTTTTTCGTGGGTTTTGGAGAACCGACCGAGGCCCTTGATTGTAATTCGGACTAACAACCTGGCAGAACAGGAAGATCAAGAAGGGATTTTCGGCCGGTAGATCCGGATTCATGGGTCGAGGGTATTTTCGGTGTCTGAGGAGTTAGTCCAACCGCCGCAATTGGTGATGTTGGAGTATCAACTGCTTCCATCGGATCTTGGGTTGAAGGGTGAGCGGAACGAACAGGTGATCTGAGCGAGGTGTGTGGAACTGGGTGTATATCTGCCATCGTTTGGATCAGGATGGGGCCTAAGTCCTGTGAAGGGCGAGACGGACTTAAGGGCATAGAATGTTCAACCATAGGGGAGGAGTCCATTGGAGATTCTCGGGGTTCGGCCGAGTCAGCTCCAGAGGCTGCCCGCTTATTGGTGGTCGACGACACAGGTGAGGAATCCTTTCTCTTACCACTGGGATTTGGGTCTCGGGGGCGGGTGGATGAACCTTCACTGGTCGATGTTGAGGATTCTTTCAAATAGTGTCTAATGTCTTCAAGTGTCTCACCCTGAGCGTCTCTCCCAGCTAGAGCTGCTGGAGAGAGGAGGGCTACATTGGTTATCTCGGTGTGAGAGCGATGCTTCGACTGCATATTCAGAATATTTCCGATGTTGCGAGTAGATGTAGGATGAAGTGCTTGAGGCTGGTCGGAACCCGAGCGTGATGGTCGGTTTCGTCCAGCGTCACGTAAAACGTCAGAGAAGAGCCGGCCGAGTGGCGAGGTTTGTGCTCGGGCACGCTAGCGGGCCTCTAGCAGTAAGGAGTCGCGCAAAGCGAGAACTTCCTTTTCATATAAAAATATAGAGCAGAGTTTTGACGCAGCACTGTGGGTACCTCTGCAGTTGGCAGAGTGGGGTGTTTTGGTGCATTCGGGGCCATGGTAGTCAGAGCTACAATTCACGCAGGACCGAGGGTGCCGACAGGCACGGCCAACATGTCCAAATTGATTGCAATTGAAGCACCGTCTGGGCAGTTCGATGTAGGGACTTACCGGGACACGAGGGTACCCAGCTTTAATATACTGCGGCAGTTCTTGTCGTTCAAATGTTAAAATCAGTGTGGCGGTTGGAACTTTAGTGGAGCCTAATGTTTTAGTTATCCTGTGTACGTGTGTGACACGTTGGTTACTGAGCTGACTCTGAAGGCGGGTGGGGTCGTAGTCCTTTAGTTCGTTTGAACGGACGACACCTTTGACGAAATTCAAACGCAGATGGGGCAATGCAGTTATTGGAATTTCAGCTATCGAAGATAGATTTTGCACAAGGTTGTGTTGAGTGGGATGACACCTTGACTACAACATCACCACTTCCTCTTGACCACATCCAGCGGGGTTCACCACAGCGGCACTCTAAAAGATTCATTGACGTCAAACACATCGACTTTTGCAAGTGGGATGTCAGATGATGAATTCATGACAAGAAAGCGAGGATAATCAAGATCTGGGTCTACTTCGTTGGACTAGAGGTCCAACGAGCCAGGGAAGGCTGAAAGGGGAGCTAAGGAACGTTTGGCACGAGAAGGGGAGGTTTTTGGTTTATGGTTAGCCATTGCAAAAAGAAAAAAACTTCGCATTCTTCCTCGGGGCTCCCCACCATGGAGGCTTACAAGGGCCCGGCACTACTGCAACAATACAATCAGTTACGTCCGGTATGTCCTCTTGGAGAAAAGGGGCCAACGATGGGTTTCTCCTTGGACATTCGGTAGACGAAGGCGGTGGAGATGCCCAGCCTCTTTCACCTTCATGAAAGAATAATTCTGAATCAATCCATTAAACGAGCAGAGGTCGGGTATCCATAAGGACCACTAGATAGGTGAAAGAAGAGGGGGAAATAAAGGGCAGTGGAAGAGCGTAATAGAGGAGGAAAGAAAGAGGGGCATGTTGAAAGTCTTGTTGGCAGCACTATGGGTCCCATAGGGGGCCCGGCGCTGACCCCCCTCGCCACGAGAAGGCCAGAGCCTCTCTGGAAACAACCCCTGAAGAAAAGATCCCAGAGAGGGAGGGGGTACAGGAAAATAATGCACGGCGCAGAGCGAGTGGCATCTCCTCAGCATCGACCAACAGGCTCTCAATGGGGGAAGTGCGGAAGGCACCGGTCGCAAGGCGAAGGCCGGTGTGGTGGATCGAATCCACCTTCCGCAATAAACGCTCGGCTGCGGATGCATAAAACTCGCATCCGTAGTCGAGCTTCGAACGAACAAAGGATCGATAGAAAAGTAAGGCAGTAGCCCTATCAGCGCCGAGCGAAGAATATCCATGATGTGGATACAAGAGACCGTAAGACTGTGAATTTGACCCTCCCAGGTGAGGCAGCGGTCAAATAGAAGACTAAAGAAACTGTGCAAGTCCACCACTTGCAGGCGCATCCCATTTAGAAACAACTCTGGGTCAGGGTAGAGTCATGGATTTCATCAGAATTGCACCACCTTAATCTTTGCCAAGAAAAATAGAAGCTTCAGCGTAGCGAGCGACGCGTTCAATGCCTATTTTAGTTGACGCTCCAGATTTGACACCTGTGCCGCGCCAAAAGAGATCGAAAGGTCGTCCATGAAGAGCGTAGCGAGAACATCTCCCGGCAACACCGATGCGATGCAGTTGATGATCAGGGCAAAGAGTGTGATATTGAGGACACTTGCCTGAGGAACACCCTCTTCCTGCTCCACTGGGCCGGAAAGAGCTCTCCCCAACCCGGACGCGGAATCGACGATCTCGCAAAAATTTAGATATAAACATTGGGTGGCGTCCCCTCGTGTGGAGAGTCTCCATGATACCGTATCGCCATGCGGTATCATAGGCCTTCTCCAGATCGAAAAGCACCGTGGCGTAGTGCTGTCTACGAAAGAAAGCCTCGCAGACGGCATTTTCCAGTCGGGCCAAAGCATCCGACGTGGAGTGTACTTGCGAAAGCCGTACAGTGCAGGAGACAGGTCGCCTCCGCTATCCAGAAAAAAAAGGCTAATTTAACATTTACCAATTTCTCAATCAACTTGCACACTCAGGTTAGAGAGATTAAGCAGAAACCGGCGAGAGTAGAGTCATCTTTTCCCAGTTTGCGAAAAGCGAACACAGTAGCGTTTCGCCAGGAGTCTGGGAGGATACCCTCTACCCAGATTCTGTTGAACAAATCTAAGAGAAGCACCATGCCATGGTCACTCAGGTGTCTAAGCAAGGCATACGGGACTCCGGACCAGGGGCAGTGTCCGCGCATAAGGCAAGAGCGGAACGCGCAACTTGCTAAATGTAAACCTGCTATTAAATAGTTATCTACCTCTGGAGGTAAAGTCCAGTCTGTGGCCTTCCGCAACATCACGACGCCAATTGAATGCTGGCGGAGCAGCATCCCAGGTAGAGAATGCCTAGAGGCGGACGCGAAGGTCTCCGCCACGGACGCGGGGTCCGAGATTGCGGTCCCATTCTCCTTGAAAACGGGATGGAAGTCCTGCGAGAACTTAGCCCGAATCCTTTTGACTCGCTTCCGCACCTCTGTTAGGGCGGTATTCCCGTTAAGTAAAGACATTTATGCCCGTCAGGAACAGCGGTAGGCGTGCGTCGAAAAATAACGGAACCTAGCCATTGCTCGGCGAAATTCAAAGACTGAAATTGTCCGGGCGACGCTTATAGGCATAACGCTTCTGTTTGAGGGCCGTCTCACACTAGGCCGACCACCACGGAAGTGGTCGGTGTGCAAAACTGTCCAGACATTCTAGGAATAGGCCCGCGTCGATGAGGTTGCCGGAGAACTCAACGACTTCATCTACCGACCTAAACTCCTCGACTGGGACTGAGGTATTAGTCATTTCCTGAAATGCAAAACACTGCGCCCGCTCCAAGCATCATCGGAGGGGGGGATATATCGAGGTAGTAAAATGAAGCGGTTCTCGGGCAGTTATGCGTAAACTCATCCAAATTTAGGACACCTATCTCAAGCTCATCGATCAGGTCGGCAAGGGCTTGACCCCGGGGATTAATAGAGTAGTCTCACCAGAGGGGGTCTACCGTTTAGATTTCCGAGCAAGAGAAAGGGCCTCGGCATCAGTGCGTCGAAGTCGGCTCCCGGTGGAATGTACGCTGATATAACAGCTGCACAGTTACTGCCTGAAAGGAAGTATCTGAAGCCAAGAGAAAACAGAGACATCCCTCCCCCCCGGCCCCCATCTCGTGCTGGTGGGGTCGCAAAACCCTTTTACCACGGGAGGGTAGGTAGGGGGCATGCGCTCAGCATGGCCTCATGCCAAAAGATAGCTAATGGGGAATAGGAGACGAGCATCCGCAACCCCTCCCAGTTATCCCGGAGTTCGAAGCAATCCCATTGACGGAATATGCTCTCCAGTCCTAGCTCGGAGGAGATGCGAGGGCATTCTTCGAAGAGAAGACCCTCAAGGGAATGGCCGTACGCTTCCCGGAGTCAGAACTCCGGGCGCTGTCGCCTTCGAGGACTTATTGGTGGAGCTTGGGCTCGCCATGCGAGTCTTTTTCTCCCACCGCAACGAAACCTTAGGCGGGCGGGGTACCCTCTTTTCGAGGATCCACCGTCTCCGAGCCACCTAGCTCACCACAGGGGGGGGCGAAGAAGCCGAAGCTCCTTTAGTGCTATTCTTCTTTTGTGGGGGCAGCTTTAGGAACCCCGAAAGATGGCCTGGTGACCAACTTCAGGGGTGTTGCCTCTTGTGAGTCTAATGACTCGGTGAAGGCGCGTGGAAGCCTTACGGGAATCAGTCACGCTGGGGAAAGGTGGAGCCCTGGTTTTAGCTGGGGGCTGGGTGTGGACCCTTTGTGCCGCCAGCTTTACCAGTGGTGGGAAGAAACGGCAGAAAGGTTCCGAATGGGCGCGGAAACGACCGTACTCGTAGGCCTGGAAGGGCCAGGAGCAGAGGGTGTCCTTTTCAACATTGAGGCATAGGACGTCCCAGGTAGCGCCTGGCGCGCCAGGACCAAGTCCTTAGCTTGCGAAATGAGAGACGATCCTGAGCCTGAACGGTCAGGATTTCCTTCTCAAGGAGATACGCACCACATTGCTTCGAAGAAGAAGGGTGCGTCTCTCCGCAATTGACACACTTGGCCACACACGATTTGGACTTATCGTGTGTGGCCTTGGAGCAACTTACACAGGTTTCGGGTAATCCCGACTTTGCACGTCGACAGGAGCGATTAGTATGGCCGAAGCGGTGACAGTAATAGCACCGCCGCGGCAGTGGCAAGAATGCCTTCACTCGGTAGCGGTACCAACCGGCACGCCCCAACTCAGGGAGCTTGTCACAATCGAACGTGACGAAATGTGTAGGGGTGGGTCTCGAGGTCCCTCACTGTTTTCTCATCACATGTTCGACCTTGACCGCCCCATGGTCGGCCAGCTCTAAGGTGATGTCCTCTACGGAGTAGTCTACGAATTCCCTCGCAGAAACTACTCCTTTAACGAAGTTCATGGTAGAGTGCGGCGTCACACTCACAGGCATGTCCGAAGGGCACTAATCATGGCAGCCTCGGAGGGATTCGATGCATTCGCCAAAAGGCTCCCGTCCGAGAAATGGGTCACCTTCGGCTCTCTACCAATCACACTAGATAAAGCTCACCTCTGACGGATCATGTTGCCCTTAGCCAACATGCTGCCATCAGTGGAGTGAATAACCAGGAAGCGTTTGAAGCCAGCGGGATCGAAAACGCCGGGTAGTCTCTGAATGAGGGGCCCCGATTTAATCGAAGCTCCGCTCCGCGCACTAGCACTAAAGGTCTTAGTCAGGGGCTCCGCACCCGGGGGGACAAAGGGGCTGGATGTGCCGACCTTGGCTTGGTCGCTTACCGAAGTGGCAGCAGACCCATCCGTCCCCGCAACCCACACAGATGGAGAGGAGCCCCGACTCTTGCTTTTCTTCCCTTTAGGAGAGGAGGGCGGGAAATGAACCCGTTTCTCCCCCGCGCCGGCAGGAGCGTCAAGGACGGAAGGACAGTATCTTTTTAAGAGCTCATCTGGCAACCGCCTACTTGGGCATTAGTCGCCGTATTAAAGAATGGCCTATGACTAGGCTACTTTAATATAAAATTCAAGATAACCCCCCCCCCAAAAAAAAGAAAAAAAGAAAGGGAAGTGACGTGTAAGCAGGCACCTGCGTCGGGGGAGAGATCCGCCCGGAACAGGAGCGTGCGACCTATAAAGGGAGGAAAAAAAACAACAAAAAACCATGCTTAAATAATAGGGAGAAGGACGGCCTCCCCCCAAAAGTAAACCAGTCAGTGTGCACGCACTCGTCCCGAGTACAAGGGACAGGCGGTAGCGACCCCGCCCATCCCGGTACCGGGACAGGTAACATGCGCGAAGATCACCCAGACTGGGACATTCGACAAGAATGTGCCGAACAATCTGGGGGACGACGTAGTCGTCAAAATAAGGCGCAGGCGAGCGCTCCATCAGATAGCGATGCGTCACACGATGGTGTCTAATTCGAAGACGACAGAAAGCGACCTGAAGCCGTCGCGGCATTGGGGGATAGGTCCATGGGAACAGTCGCGGCGTAATGGCACGCAACTTTAAGTTCCCTTCGACCGTCTCCCATCTTCTTTGCCAAGCAGTCAGAAGAGCTGCCCGTATTCCTGCCATGTAGTCGGTGTGAGGAAGAGGGAAACGCTAGTCCGGTCGCAGAGTGCTCGCGGACTCTTTGGCGCCCTCATTGCCCGCAATTCCTACATGTCCAGGAACCCAGCAGAAGATAATTTCGACATCCGCCAGGTTCGCCAAAACTATGGCGTCATGGATATCGCGAAACAGGGGATGCGGAGATTCCAATGCCCCGAGAGCACTCAGGGCGCTTTGTGAGTCGCTATACATCACAATCTGGTCTCCGAACAGGCACGTCGCGAAATCTCCCGTCCGAGTGGTGTATTGCCCCCAGCACGGCCGTGAAGACAGACGCAGCGCCTGTAAAGCCCCGCTGACTTCAAACAGAGGGGATACGGCGTGAAAGCCGACCCCCTCTTCGGACTTGGAGCCATCCGTATACACTGGCACAGCGTGACACGAGGTGTGCTGCAAAAAGGTGGAACGCAATACTCCCGGCGCCGTACAAGCTTTGGGAGCAGAGGCGTGGCGACAAATAGCCAAATGTGGTACCCTCCAGGGTGGCGTCCTGGGCAGAACCAGGGGCGCCACCGGCCCGAGAGCTATACCTAGCTCTCGAAGGAGTTTCTTGGCCATAATCCAAAGGGCTTAGGGTAGGACTGGCGTCTCTCTGCGGCATAGGCACTGTAGAGATCCGCTGCGGATGCAGTGAGAGCTGTTGGCGACTGAGGAAGGCGCCGGGCTCGCGCGTACAGGCGAGTGATAGACTATACGCGGCGTAGAGCGAGTGGCATCTCCCCAGCATCGACCAGCAGGCTCTCAATGGGGAAAGTGCAGAGGGCACCGGTCGCCAGGCGAAGGCTGGTGTAGTGGATCGAGTCCACCTTCCGCAATAAACGCTCGGCTGCGGATGCATAAAACTCACATCCGTAGTCGAGCTTCGAACGAACAAGGGATCGATAAAAAAGTAAGGTAGTAGCCCTATCAGTATCCCAAGCGCTGAACGTCACCGAACGGAGAATATCCATGGCGCGGGTACAAGAGACCCAAAAGCTGTGAATATTAGCATCCCAGGTGAGGCGTCGGTCAAATACAAGACCAAGGAAGCGGTGCGATTCAACCACTTTCAGGCGTTCCTATCAAGAAACAAATCTGGGCAGGGTGAAGCCGTGGATGGCGGCAGAAGTGCACCACCTTAGTCTTATCCAAAGAAAACCGAAACCTGTGCGCTTCGGCATAGCGAGAGACGCGGTTCAATGCCTGTTGGAGTCGACGCTCCAGAGTTGGCATCTGGACCACGCCAAATGAGATCGAAAGGTCGTCCACGTAGAGTGTAGTGAGAACATCTTCTGGCAGCACCGATGTGATGCCGTTGATGCTCAGGGCAAAGAGTGTGACACTGAGGACACTTCCTTGCGGGACACCCTCTTCCTGTTCCTTTGGACGGGAGAGAGCTCCCACCACCCGTACGCGGAATCGACGATCTCGCAAAAATTGAGATATAAAGTGGGAGGAGTCCCCTCGCCCCCATCGTGTGGAGAGTCTCCATGATACCGTATCGCCATGCGGTATCATAGTCCTTCTCCAGATCGAAAAACACTGTGGCGTAGTGCTGTCTACGAAGGAAGGCCTCGCAGACGGCATTTTCCAGTCGGAGCAGAGCATCCGATGTGGAGTGGAACTTGTGGAAGCCGCACTGTGCAGAAGACAGATGGCCTCCGCAGTCCAGGAAAAAGGCTAATCTAACATTTACCATTTTTTTTCTTATTTTATTAAGAGGCTATCTGGCGACTGCCGACTTAGGCATAAGTCGCCGTAAACAAACAGCCTAGTTCTAGGCTACTTTAAAAAAATGAACAGGAAACAACAATAAAAAGAAATAACAATAACAAAGCAATAGCAATAAAAAAAACAACAACAATTGAACCTGGGTAAATGAAAGGGAGAAGGCCGGCCTCCCCCCAAAAGTCAACAAGTCCACCAGTCAAAGTGCACGCACTCGTCCCGAGTACAAGGGACAGGCGGTAGCGACCCCGCCCATCCCGGTACCGGGACAGGTGTCGTGCGCGAAGATCACCCAGACTGGAACATTCGACAAGAATGTGCCGAACAGTCTGGGGGACGACGTAGTCGTTGCAATAGGGCGCAGGCGAGCGCTCCATCAAATAGCGATGCGTCACACGAGTGTGCCCGATTCGGAGACGACAGAAAGCAACCTGAAGCCGTCGCGCCATCGGGGGATAGATCCATGGGAACAGTCGCGGCGCAATGGCACGCAACTTTAAGTTCCCTTCGACCGTCTCCCATCTTCTTTGCCAAGCAGTCCGAATAGCTGCCCGTATTCCTGCCATGTAGTCAGTGTGAGGAAGAGCGAAACGCTGGTCCGGTCACAGAGTGCTCGCGGACTCTTTGGCGCCCTCATTCCCCGCAATTCCTACATGTCCAGGAACCCAGCAGAAGATAATCTCGACATCTGCCCGGCTCGCCAAAACCGTGGCGTCACGGATTTCGCGAACCAGGGGATGCGGAGATTCCAATGCCCCGAGAGCACTCAGGGCGCTTTGTGAGTCACTATAGATCACAATCCGGTCTCCGAACCGGGCACGTCGTGTAATCTCGCGTACCGAGTGGTGTATTGCCACCAGCTAGGCCGTGAAGACAGACGCAGCGCCAGGTAGAGCCCCGCTGACTTCAAACAGAGGGGATACGGCGTGGAAGCCGACCCCCTATTGGGACTTGGAGCCATCCGTATACACTGGCACGGTACTAGCGTGACACGATGTGTGCTCCAAAAAGGTCGAACGCAATACTCCCGGCGCAGTACAAGCTTTGGGAGCAGAGGCGTGGCGACAAATAGCCAAATGTGGTACCCTCCAGGGTGGCGTCCTGGGCAGAACCAGGGGCGCCACCGGCCCGAGAGCTATATCTACCTCTCGAAGGAGTTTCCTGGCCCTAAACCCAAAGGGCTTAGGGTATGACTGGCGTCTCTCGGCGGCATAGGAACCATCGAGATCAGCTGCGGATGCAGTGAGAGCTGTTGGCGACTTAGGGAGGCGCCGGGCTCGCGCGTACAGGCGAGTGATGCACTGCACGCGGCGCAGAGCGAGTGGCATCTCCCCAGCATCGACCAACAGGCTCTCAATGGGGGAAGTGCGGAAGGCACCGGTCGCAAAGCGAAGGCCGGTGTGGTGGATCGAATCCACCTTCCGCAATAAACGCTCGGCTGCGGATGCATAAAACTCACATCCGTAGTCGAGCTTCGAGCGAACAAAGGATCGATAAAAAAGTAAGGCAGTAACCCTATCAGCGCCCCAAGCGCTGTGAGGCGTCGGTCGAATACAAGACCAAGGACACGGTGCGACTCAACCCCATCCGGGCGCACCCCCTTAAGAAACAAATCTGGGTCGGGGTGAAGCCGTGGATGGCGGCAGAAGTGCACCACCTTAGTCTTGGCCAAAGAAAACCGAAACCTGTGCGCTTCGGCATAGCGAGAGACGCGGTTCAATGCCTGTTGGAGTCGACGCTCCAGAGTTGGCATCTGGGCCACGCCAAAAGAGATCGAAAGGTCGTCCACGTAGAGCGTAGCAAGAACATCTTCCGGCAGCACCGAGGTGATGGCGTTGATGCTTAGGGCAAAGAGTGTGACACTGAGGACACTTCACTGCGGGACCCCCTCTTCGTGCTCCTTTGGGCTGGAGAGGGCTCCTCCCACCCGTACACGGAATCGACGATCTCGCAAAAATTCACATATAAACATTGGGAGGCGTGCCCTCGCCCCAATGATACTGTATCGCCATGCGGTATCATAGGCCTTCTCCAGATCAAAAAACACCGTGGCGTAGTGCAGTCTACGAAGGAAAGCCTCGCAGACGGCATTTTCCAGTCGGAGCAGAGCATCCAACGTGGAGTGGAACTTACGGAAGCCGCACGTGCAGAAGACAGATGGCCTCCGCTGTCCAGGAAATAGGTTAATCTAACATTTAAAAATTTCTCCATCAACTTGCACACGCAAGAGGTTAGAGATATTGGGCGGAAACCGGTCGGAGTAGAGCGATCTCTCCCCGGCTTGCGAAAGGCGAGCACAGTAGCGATTCGCCAGGAGTCTGGGAAAAGTCCTTCCACCCAGATTCTGTTAAACAAATCTAACAGAAATGCCATGCCTCGCTCACCCAGGTGTCGAAGCATAGCGTACGGGACATCGTCCGGACCATGGGCGGTGTCCGCGCACGAAGCGAGAGCGGAACGCAACTCACTCAAGGTAAACTTGTCGTTGAAGGGTTCTCCGCCTCTGGAGGTAAAGTCCAGCCGGCGGCCTTCCGCGACATCACGACGTGCATTGAATACTAGCGGAGCAGCATCCCGGCTAGAGAATGCGGAAAAAGCGGTCGCTAAGGATTCCGCCCCGGACGCGGGGTCCGAGATTGCGGTCCCATTCTCGTGGAGAACGGGAGGGGGGTCCTGCGAGAACTTGCCCCGAATCCTTTTGACTCGCTTCCACACCTCAGCTAAAGGGGTCTTCCCGTTAAGTGAAGACACGTATGCCCGCCAAGAAGAGCGGCGGGCGTGCTTCGAAATATACCGGAACCTAGCCCGACGAAATTAAGCAACAGTGAAATCGTTCGGGCGGCGCTTATAGCGCATGTAGGCATAACGCTTCTGTTTGAGGGCCGTCTCACACTCGGCCGACCACCATGGGAGTGTTCGGCGTGCAAAACGGCCAGACGTCCTAGGAATAGTAGTCAGGCCGACGGCGATGAGGTTGACGGAGAAGAACTCAACGGCCTCATCTACCGACCTATCTCATCGACTGAGATAGAGAATTCAGTCATTTCCTGAAATGCAGGCCACCGCGCCCGCGCCCGCGCCAAGCACCACCGAGGTGGTCTCTCAGGCGGCAGTTGCCCTGAAAATGATATTTGAATGAGAAAGTGATCACTACCATGGAGGTCATCAACCACCCCCCAATCAAAATCAGGCTGTGCATCCGAAGAGCAGAAAGATAGGTCGAAGCAAGAAAATGAAGCGGTTCTCGGACAGTGATACGTAAACTCATCCACATTTAGGACACCCATCTCAAGCTCTTCGATCAGATCGGCAAGGACTTGTCCCCTGGGATTTATGGAGTAATCTTCCCAGAGAGGATGCCTGCCGTTCAGATCTCCAAAAAGAGATAGGGCCTCGGCAACCGTGCCACGACGCAGCGGAAGTCCCCCGCGTCGAAGTCAGCTGACGGTGGAATGTACGCAGAAATCAGAGTATACCTCCTATCCAGGTGCAGCTGCACAGCCACTGCCTGAAAGTAGGTATCTAAAGAGAAAGGAAGAACGGAGACATCATGCCGGGTGTAAACCGCGCATCCCCCAGCCCGGCCATCCCGCGGTGGTGGGGTCGCAAGACCATTATACCCCGGAAGGGCGGGCAGGAAGCACGCGCCTAGCATGGTCTCCTGCAAAACGATAGCTAACGGGGAACGGGAAGAGACGAGCCTCCGCAGCTGCTCCCAGTTGGCCCAGAGTTCACGGCAATTCCATTGAAGGAATATGCCCTCCAGGCCTAGCTCGGAGGAGACGCGGGGGCCCTCCTCGAACTGAAGACCTTGACGGGAATGTCGGTACGCTTCCCGGGGGCAGAACCCCGGGCGCTGTTGGCCGGACAAAGCGCTGAAGGCCCGGTCGCCTTCGAGGACTTATTGGGGGAGGTTGGGCTCGCCATGCGAGTCTTTTCCTCCCTCCGCCTCGAAACCTTAGGCGGGGGGGGGGACCTCTTTTCGAGGAACCACCGTCTCCGAGCCGCTCGGTCCACCACTAGGTGTGGGCGAAGGAGCCGAAGCTCCTTTGTTGCTATCCTCCTTTCGGGGGACAGCTTTAGGAACCGCGGAAGATGGCCTGGCGACCAACTTCAGGGCTGTTGCCTACTGTGAGTCTAACGACTCCGTAGAGTCGCGTGGCCGTTTCCCCTTACGGGAAACGGTCACACTGGGAAAAGAGGGGGGAGCACTGCTTTTAGCTGTGGCGGGGTATGAACCGTTTTTGCCGCCAGCTTTACCAGGAGAGCCCCCAGGTTGAGTAGAGCCTGCAGAAGGGCTCAGAATGGGCGTGGAAACAACCGTGCTCGCTGGCGTGGATGGGCCAGGAGCAGAGGGTACCTTTCTAACTATTGAGGCATAAGATGTCCCAAGCAGAGTCGGGCTCGCCACTACCAAGCCCTTAGCCTCACGGAATGAGAGTCGAACCTGGGCCTGAATGGCCAGGAATTCTTTCTCAAGGAGATAAGCACCACATTGCTTCGAAGAAGCGGGATGCGGCTCTCCCCAATTGACACACTTGGCCACAAACGATTTAGACTTATCGTGTGGGGCCTTGGAGCAATTTACACAGACTTCGGGTGACCCCGACTTTGCACGTCTACAAGAACGATTCATATGGCCGAAGCGGTGACAGTAATAGCACCACCGCGGCCGTGGCACGAATGCCTTCACGCGGTAGCGGTACCAACCAGCACGCACCAACTCAGGGAGCATGTCACAGTCGAACGTGATGAAGAGTGTAGGGGTGGGTCTCGATGCCCATCATTGTTTTCTCATCACACGTTCGACCTTGACCGCCCAATGGTCAGCCAGCTCTAAGGTGATGTCCTCTATGGAATAGTCAACGAGTTCTCTCGCATAAACTACTCCTTTCACAAAGTTCATGGTAGAGTGCGGCGTCACACTCACCGGGGTGCCATGAAGTGTCCGAAGAGCACTTATCTTGGCCGCCTCGGCGGAATTCTCCGCATTCGCCAGAAGGCTCCCGTCCGAGAAACGGGTCACCTTCGGCTCTCTACCAATTGCACTGGCTAATCCTCTCCTCTGATGGATCATATTGCCCTTGGCCAACATGGTGCCATCAGTGGAGCGAATAACGAGTAAGCGTTTGAAGCCAGCGGGCTCGAAAACGCCAGGTAACCTCTGAATGAGGGGCCCCGATGTTATCAAAGCTCCGGCCTGTGCACCTTTGGTCTTAAATCATAGTTACGGGCTCCGCACACAAGGGGGTAGAGGGGCCGGATATGCTGATCTTGGCTTGGTCGCTTGCCAAAGTGGCAGCAGACCCATCCTACCCCGCGGATGGAGAGGAGCCCGAGTCTTCTTTCTTTTTTGGAGAGGGTGGGGAATGAACCCGCTTCTCACCTCCGCCGGTAGGAGCCCCCAGGCCAGATGGACCGGCCTCAGCGAGGTCTTTCTTTGAAATGGAGAAGGTCCTGGTGGTCGCAGGGGCACCGGTTGGAGGAGATCCCTCCCCTCCTTTTACTGTCTCGGAGACCCCAGCCATTTGAGGAAGACCTTGCATAGGGGCGGATTCGAGTTTGGTGCTTGGCGCCGAGCCCGGACTCCCCCCCCCATGGAAGGCCCTACCGTCTGAGGCTGGGTTGCCTCAAGTACCATATCTATCACAGGAGGGGCCTCCAGTTGGCCATCCCCTCCCAGGATATCGCAGGTTCCATTGGCAGCGTCACCAGACATGTGTGGGGAGGCACAGGCCTCGACCCCGGCAAGGTTCAATATTCTTGGCAGCAGGTCTTTTGAGGGAAGCGACCCAAGGGACTTGGCTTCCCTCTTCCCCCTAAGGGGGTTGTTCCCTACCGAGCCGCTTCAATGAGGGGCGGTCGGCAATGGGCTGCCTGCTGGCTTTCTTGGCAGTCCCCTTAGAAAGAAAAGGAGGGACTGCCGCTGGAAATAGGGAGGGGGGACCTCCATTTTTTTTCGTGGAGCCGCCCGAGGTGAGGAAGGTATGGGTGGGGATGAAGCAGGTTGTTAAAAACCCACCATCCCAAACTGGAGCTCATGGTTTCGTGAACATTGTCCCCTGCCCCCTCATCCCCGATCCGGGATAGTTGGCTGAGAAGAAAGTCGGCATCTACCCTGTGAAAATAGAGGCCGACCAGAGAATGTTGTGGGAGAGGTTGTAGGGAAGAAATACAGGCTGTCTAAAAGATGAGGCTAATCTGGGGCCGGTTGGAAGCTGAGTTCTATCAGCATAGTGGCCAGGCCAGGAAGGCAAATCGCCATGCCCCTAATGGGGTAGAGTAGGGGGTTAGCAAAGTCCCCTGCAACCGTAGGCAAATGAGAGGAGTAAGCCTCCTCTCCTGTTTAAGAGTTTTGGAGGGTCCCCTGCGAAAGCCCAGGTGGGAGGACCTCCATTTTTTTTGGTGGAGCTGACTGAAGGCGGCTCCATTGATGGTGAATGGGAAGTTTTATTTTTTATATTCTCATCATTGGGCATGGGGACCCTATTAGTTATATGTGAAGCAAACGCTAATCACCCCCCATAGTAGCCGTCAGGATGGTGACCAGAAATGCAAATATCACAGTGCACCTTACGGCCCCCGGGTAGACAATGAGGTCCCAGTTGGACAAAGGAAACCACATGTGAACAAATGAGACCCATGTGAACAAAGTAAACCCAGTTGAATAAAGGAGACCCTGACCACAAATAGTGGTCAGGGAATTATGAGAGGACATTATAGTACTGAAAGTAGAATGGACTTGGCAGATAACAGAAATAGGTTCCAAGGCGATAGAGGTGAGGTCATTCAGGTTTCAAGAGGTGCTTCAGGGATAGGGGGGTTAAATTGTTTCTATACAAATGCCCGTAGTCTTAGAAACAAGAAGGATGAGCTATTTAGTTATATTAGCAATGAGGATATAGATATATTATGTGTTACTGAATCATGGGTTAATGAAATAGAATTTAGTGACACTATAAGTGAATTTGATTTACAGGGCTATAATATGTACATTAGTCAAAGGACAGGTAGGATTGGTGGAGGAATAATTATCTATATAAAAAAACAACATTGTTTCAAGTTTAAATGCTTCAATAAAGCAGGATGGAGTTGAGTCACTTTGGATAGATATTAGGTTCAGTAAAAATAGAATGGTGCATTTGGGAGCTTTTTACAGGCCACCTGGGCAGACTGATGATATGGATGAACTAATGATAAGGAAAATAAGTAAGGGATGTGAAACAGATGCAGTTATTATTGGGGACTTCAACTTAAACTCTGTGGACTGGGAAAATATGATAGGTAGGGATAGAACAAGTGGCAGGTTCATAGAATGCTTTGAGGATAATTTTTTTAATCAATTTGTTAATGAGCCAACGAGGGGGGACAATATATTAGATTTAGTACTTTCTAACAGTGATCATTTAGTTCAAGAATTGACTGTTGGGAAAGCATTGGGAAATAGTGACCATCAGATAGTTCTTTTTAACTTGGGAATTGAGAAGGGTAAAATAACCGTGAATACTGTAAAAGTTCCAAATTTTCATAAGGGAGATTATGTAAAACTCCGAAGCTTGCTAAATTTTGTAGACTGGGATGTAGAATTCAGAGGTAAAAATGCTTATGGGATGTGGGATACTTTCAAGCATATAGTAAATGTAGTCCAAGAACAATGTATCCCAATGAAGGCCATTAGGAACAAAAGTAGGAAACCAATATGGTGGAATCGGGAGATAGCTAGAAAAATTTAAGACAAGAAAAGGGCATATAAAAAATTACAGGTAGAAAATAATATTCAAAATTTAAGTGATTATAGAATGGCTAGGAATGAGTTAAATAAAATTATAAAGAAGAACAAAAGGGTGTCAGAAATTAAATTAGCTCAGGATAGCAACAATGATCCTAGAAAGTTCTTTAGTTACTATAAAATTAATAATAAGTCTGGCAGAGTTAAAATAGGGCCTATCAAATATGAAGGGGTTGTGAGAGAAATTGATGAGGAAATAGTTGAGGTACTAAATGGTCATTTTGCATTAGTATTTACAAAGGAGAAACTAAATAGTCTTATGTATAGTACTCATGGGCCAGGGAAAGAGGTGTTTACTACCGTTAGTGTGGATTGGAGGATGATAAAAGAACTAATAGGTGAGTTAGATACTACCAAGGCCTCCGGCCCTGATAATATTCATTCTAGGATACTTAAAGAAGGGGTAGAAAGTATCTCAATAGCTCTGGAGAAGTTGTATACTAGGTCACTGGAATATGGAGAAATACCCAATGATTGGAAGAGAGCGAATGTAGTCCCCATTTTCAAGAAGGGTAGTAAAGAGGATCCAAATAACTTTAGACAGGTTAGCCAACTCCTGTAGTCTGTAAAATTCTTGAGAAAATAGTTAAAAAAGGGATTTGCCAACATCTAGAGAGGAAGGGGTTAATCAGCGATGCTCAGCATGGGTTTAGATCAGGTAGATCATGTTTGAATAATTTACTAGACTTTCTGGAGTTTGTAACAGATCAAGTAGATAAGGAAGAGAATGTAGATATAATTTACTTAGATTTTAGTAAAGCATTTGATAAGGTACCACATACGAGACTAGTTCATAAATTAAAAATGATTGGGATATGTGGAGGTGTTTCAAATTGGATAGCTGAGTGGCTGAAAGACAGGAAGCAAAGGGTAGTGCTAAATGGTGTAAAGTCAGAGTGGAGGGATGTTATCAGTGGGGTTCCTCAGGGATCAGTTCTCGTTCCGTTATTATTTGTCATCTATATAAACGATCTTGGGGAGGCAGTTAATAATAAAGTGTCAATTTTTGCGGATGATACCAAATTAGCAGCTGTAGTTAAAGATATTGATCATAATTTTAAAGTGCAGGGGGAATTTAAATAAATTGTTATCCTGGGCACATAAGTGGCAAATGACTTTCAACCTTGATAAGTGCAAAGTTATTAACATGGAAAAGATAATAGAGAATTTAACTATGAAATGGATGGGCATTAGCTCAGCTCAGTAGAGGATGAGAAAGATCTAGGAGTAGTAATAGATAAGTCATTAAAGTTTTCTAAGCAGTGTATTGAAGCAAGAAATAGGGCAAATAGAGTGCTGGGTTTCATTAAGAGAAATGTCAGTTACAAAAGTAACGAGGTTATTCTTAAACTCTATAACTCTTATGTTAGGCCACATCTAGAGTACTGTATACAGGCATGGTCCCCACATTTTAGACACGATATTAACCTTCTTGAGTCAGTGCAACGGAGGGCAACAAAGATTATTCCTTCCCTGAGGCACCTTGAATATATAGATAGACTGAGGGTATTAAATATGTTCTCGTTCGAAAGCAGGTGTGTGAGAGGGGATATGATTGAGCTGTCTAAAAATTTTTCTGGGATAGATAAATTGGATGTGAGCAAGTTTTTTGAGTTAGATGATGGAAATCGGATTAGAGGTCACCAATTGAAAATTAAAAAGCAAGGGTGTAGGTTGGATTTAAGAAAATATTTTTTCACCAATAGAGTGGTAGACTTCTGGAACAAATTGCTGCGGAGGGTAGTAGGTAGTCCAAACTTAAATGTATTTAAGAGTAGGTTGGATGAGTTTATGGGGAGGGAAGGTTGTGATGGTTCCTAAGTTTGGTATATATCTATAGCTGCATGATTTAGTTCTTGACAAGCCTTGATTGGTGATACCCTTGTTTCTGGACGCAATCCTCTGGATGTAGTTTTCCTGGGAGTTTGGGTGCCTTAAAAAAGAGGCCGTTTGACTCGGATGACCTATGATGAGCCCTTGTGGCTTTTGTCATCTGTTATATTATATTGTGGGGGATTTTGATTTTGTCTTCCCCTGGTGATGGTGCTTTTTGTGGGTGGGTTTTGACGGATGCGGATGACCTTTGATAGGCCCTTGTGGCTTTTGTCATCCGCAAAATTATTTTATATGTTATGTTATGAACAAAGGAAACCCAGGTGAACAAAGCAGAATGGCAAACCCAATTAGAGACTTGGGATGATAGGTGCTGGGTATTGGATAAGGAAGACTGGCATAATGACTGACAGCACCAGACCCAGACCTGATCAAAATAGGAGGAAAGAGCTGGCCGACGGTTAGCGTGCAGTAAAGCTGCCGACCAAGGGCGGGGGGGGATTCTTCCTTTTGTTTTCCTCAATAGTAACTTGGGAATGCTACACATCTTTCCCCTTATATAATTTAATTTCAATGAATTGAACACTTAGACACCTGGTGGTCTCAGAGGACTCATTGTAGAAATAACCTAAAGTGCCACTCATTAAAGGTAAAGAGACTAAGCAATCAAAATCCATCTTATATTTGTATTCCTCTTTAAAAGATGCAATTCTTCTGGAAAACTTTATTCAGGCAATTAATTTTGGAAGCAAATGGCTTCCATCTTCAGCCAAGAACAATAATAACAAAGGCAAAAGGGTTCGGCTTTATTTAAGGGCAGTGAAAACTAGTTCTCAGTGTGGCCCCAGGACAAAAATAATTTTGATGCCTTACAACTCCCTACATCCAACTATCTGCTTTGTAGTAGAATGGAAATCAGACAATATCCTCCTCGATGTTAATATTAGAACTGTACTTGGATCACTTTCACAATCTACTAAAAACCTACACACCCAGAATCATACATGGCCTAACTCAGTCACTAAATGAGGGTTTCTCAAAATCACTTTCTTTGTGAGCTTAAAGGATTTGTGATGCCATTTTACTTCAAGACAAATAAAATCACTTTACCCACACATTCATTCATTCTCCACTATCCCCTCTGAATGATTGAAGCCTGTCGACTGAAAGTCCAGTCAGTTTTCTTCTTGCAAGCACTACATCCAACATTGAAAAAAAGATTTGTCATCTTCTACAAGATTGCACCCCCTCCCTTCACCAGTGAATAATTTCTCTGTCATAAACCACACCTTCCACCCAAACTTACTCCACAGAGTTTAAATTATTCCATACTTATATATTTTCAATATAACATTTTTTTTAAGCCAATCAGAAGTCACCTAATTTTTATTGTTTATGTTTAGAGCTGCCATCATATAAATCCACAACCCTTTTGCCTTTATTATTACTAATATCAAAATCACTGACAAACCTAAACAAGACTACCGATATGATAACCAAATAAGTCAATGTTAAGTGAGCTAAATTAGTCCCCAAAATGAACTAATAGATAAGTGATAAATGTAAAAAAAAATAAATACTAAACAAATTTTTACAAAAGATAAAGTTAAGTGAATAAACAAAAGTGAAGTACTGTACTCAAAGTTAAGTGAAATCAAGCATTACACCCAAGTTAAATTGAACTAAGGTGAAAAGTATATAAATTACGTCATAAACTAATTATGAACAAAGAAAATTTACATGATACATAACATAGATGAAACAATAATCAATGAGCTCAACAAAAAATTTTAATACTCATAATGGCATGAATGCCCCAATAAACAGATGGATTAAAGAGGAAATAGACAAACGAAAAGAGATTAGGTGGCTCTCCCAGTATCGGTATGAAGTTGAATAAGTGAATATGTAATAAAAGAGCTAAAGGTGATGGAAGAAACAGAGTATTTGAAGGATGCGTCATTTGAATTCCACAAAAATCAGTAGATTCACAAAATGGAGTTCCTTCCATTCTATCCACAAGATAAGAAGATCAACATAGATCAGCTTATATTCTCTTAAATCTTTTACTCCTTTTACCACTCTCCCTTCAATGGTTCCTCCTGCCAACCCTTCCCCAAATGGGTTTACTTGGATCATTTGGGGGACGTAAGGAAGAACAATGAAGAATCGACCGGGGACACATCCCTAGCCCCAATCTCTCAGCCGGAGGAGAAGCCTATGCAGATGATCAATCTTTCTCTCCTATTACATAAATTACCATAATTGTTCTTGGACTGAAGATGGAAACCAGGCCCTTCTGAAACTATTCTCCTGAATAAAGTTTTTTTTTTAAAAAAACTGCATCTAATTTACATCTGCAATACTGAATGGATATTCATTACTGAACTTCATTCCAATCACAAAGATTCCGATAAGGACCAATACCTGAAATAAAAAGTGATAGTGAGAACTACAGCAGAAACAAATTATGTTAAAGATTACTTATTATATTAAAAAAAAGTAAAAACAAGTTTGGGGATCTTTGGCAAAGGTTTGTGGCAAACTTTATAAATAAAGTAAAAAAATGGTAACAGGTACATAGTCCAAGGAAACTACCTGGAGCATACTGAAAGGATGCACACCACTGCTGATATGAAAGGTTTAAATGACAATATGAAAGTAGTGAAGATTCACCCAGATGCAGATGGAACAGTTTAATAAAGTCTTAAGCTAAAGCCTTATGCATGATCTCCATTCCAGTACTGACCCCTTAGTATGGCTGAGCTTAGAGCTGATGATCAGCTGTTCTTGATGTATCCTTGAGAAAAGAACCAAACCAACAATAGAACATATGTAATTTCTTTCACATTACATCAGTCATTTTGTTTGTAGTTGTTGAATTAAGACTCCCCAAAAAAGCGCAACTAAACTGAGATCTTATAAAGGCTAGGTTAGGTTATAGTAGTTAGGTAGTCCGCCTCCACTCACCACCCAAATACCTAATCTTTTTCTTCTTTTCCGAGATAGCTGGGATGATCAAGCACTGGGTGATCATGATCCGAGTGGGGGACCAGATTGACTTCAATTGTGCTCCCCATTCATCTCCATTTCCTCCCACAGGCATATTTTTCAACAATTGAAATAAAGTTGATAAACACTATTGTGTAAAAGGGAATTTTTGAAATTAGAAAGTTACCTGAACTGGTGTGAATAAGAAAAGGGAGTTGGATAAAAGACCAGATGAGTGTTGGTTTGTGTGGGGTGGGTGTGATTGAGAGTATGTTAGTGATAGGGATGCTGGAGTATAGCAGTGAATCTTTGACTGAAATGCCTTCTTTTCAGCTCATCGCGATCACCTTTTGAATCCTCAAGCAGTAGTGAAATGGTTGCGCCTCCCAGTTTCCCATAAGCTAGGAACACTCCCCTGAGTCCCATCTCCAGAATGGCATGTAATTACTCGGAAGAAAGCAGGTCTGCCTCCCTCTCCCTTACCCCCCCCCCCAGATTGTCCATTATTGGTACCAATTTCTGTATATATATATATATATTTTGAGGGGGTGCACCATCTATATCTTTTTTTGCATTTACAGATTCTTGTGCATATATATTTTTGCATTGGCTGATATTATATATTGTAAGGCTGTATATGTATATACTTTGAGGTTTAATTTTGTATACATATATATTTTTGATTTTGTGTGTGATTTATATTTCAGCGTTGGCCAATACTTTGTAAGGCTATATATATATATATATATATATATATATATATATATATATATATATATATATATACAGTGGGTGCAATAAATATCGAATACATGGTCAAAAGTTTATTTACCATAGTTACACAACAGCAAAGTAATCTAAAATTGAACATCTTATGTATTTTGTACATTGAATATAAATTGGTATCATATTGCAAAAATAGTAAAACATTACTATGATTACGGCAAAGATATCATCTATGAAAACCAGTTAGTATTTGGAGATATGACCTTTCGTCGCTAGTACAGCTTCCAACCATTTTGGATATTTACTTATGAGGTTCTTAAAAATATTTGTAGGCATCTTGGCCCATTCTTTTTGGCATATTCTTTTTAAATCTGTTAAGAGTTCTTGGGTCCCTTTTCTGAATCTTTAGTTTCAATTCTCATCACAGGCTCTCAATAGGATTTAGGTCTGGTTACTGACTTGGCCATCCCATAACCTTTATTTTCTTCAGCTGTGTTTTGGATTGTTGTCCTGCTGGAATGTCCATCCTCTTGGCAACTTCAAGTCATCTGCAGACTGTAAGAGATTATCATCCAGAATCCTGCGATACATCTGAGCATTCATTTTCCCTTCAAAAATATGGAGTCTTCCAGGACCTACAGAGGAGAAGCAGCCCCATACCATTATGCTGACTCCTCCAAACTTCACTGTTCGGATTGTATTTTTAGGATCATGGGCTGAGTTTTTCTGCCTCCAAACGTGACTAACAATCTTCATCTCATTTTTAGTACAGCATCCCCCAAATTTGCAGGCTTCTCTAAATGTTCCTTTGCAAGATTCAGATGATTTCTGACATGAATCAGTTTCAACAAAGGTGTCTTTCTTGGTGTGCGAGAATGGAATCCCTCGTTCCTAAGAACTGCTCTAATTGTAATTTTGCATACATTTGTCCCAAATGCTTACAAATCTTTTTGAAGTTCAGATCGAGTCACTCGAGGATTCTTCTTTACTTTACGGACTATATGTTTAGCCGCAAGGTTTGAAATTTTAGATGGACACCTTGAACATGGTAGACTTGCAATGGAGGCATTCATCTGGCGAATGCATACTAGAGCAAAAGTCGCTGTAATCACACTACGGTCTAATACTAGACTAGATTAACAAAAAAAAACATGCAAAAAGCAAACAACAAATGGGCAGTCTCTTCCAAAAAGTCAGATAGTTCACAAGTCTTTGTACATGAACCCATCCAGAGTACAGGAGACAAGCGGTAGTGACTCCGCCAATCCTGATACAGGGACAGATAACATGCACAAAGATCACCCACACCGGGACATTCAACAAGAATGTGCGAACAGTCTGGGGGATAACACAGTTGCCGCGATAAGATGTGAATGAGCATTGCATCAAATGGCAGTGCTTCCTGCGAGTTTGTCCAATTTGAAGATGACAGAAAGTGACTTGAGCCATTGCGTGGTAGGTCCATGGGAACAGTTGAGGCACAATGGCACGCAGCTTTAAGTTCCCCTCAGCCATCTCCCTTGCCAATAGCCTGGAGGGCTGCCCTGTTTCCTGCCATGGAGTTGGTGTGAGGAAGAGCTAAGTGCTGGTTTGGTTAGCCAGTCCTCAAACACTTTTTGGCATGCTAATTCTCTGCAATTCCCACATTCCCAGGAACTCAGCATAAGATAATCTTGACATCCAACAGGCTAGCAGCAACCGTGGCATCACATATCATGAACCATGGGGCCTGTGGAGATTCTAATGACCCGAGAGCACTCAAGGCACTTTATAAGTTGCTAAAGATCACAATCCGGCCTCCGAACTTGGCATGTCATGTTATCTCTCACATTGAATGATGTATTGCAACCAGCTCGATGGAAAAACAGGAGGTTCTCTTCAAGGACAAGACCCTCACTGGAATGGGCGTAGGCTGCATGGAGGTAGATCTTGTAGGGATATTTGCCATGCAATGTCCTTTTGAGATTGGGCTCGGTGCACAAACCTTCATTCTTACCTGCCTACAAGGCTTCAGCTTGTGCAGTGGCTTTAGAGCTATCATTGCCTCATTGTTTTGAGGGAGCCAATCATTTAAAGTGACCAGGCTAGGGATGGGTGAGTCTGTTGTGGTATCGTAAGTGTATACCTTCACAGTGAAGGCAATTACACTTATGTTGCAGGTGTGCAAGAGATGACTGGCTGTACCAAGCTAATGAGGCGGGACAGTGAGTCCTCCTTTTGTTCTGGAAGATTAAAGCGATTAAATCTATGCAGGTGCATATTCGTTGGCTGGGGGAAGTTCTTTAAATGCTAAGTTTCATTCAAGGTTATTAAAAGATTAAAACTCAAAATAAAGGTTTAATAACAAAAACAAGATAAATATGGAAACGTGTACATAAGGATAAATTGAGAATTAATTTTGGGTTGAAAAGGAAATAATGACTCAATGACTAAAGTGACAATCAGGGATAATCTTTGGGATGGAGTATAAAAGGTGGAAATGCTTTTACCTTGTAGACTTTACTCTTGATGAAGGGGGGAGTGAAGCCAAAGTTCAGATTCTTTGGGGTGAGAAAATCTTACTGCACAGGCGAAGTAATCTCAACGTCAGGATTGGATTACCTCGGGCATGAGTGAGGTAATCTTGAACACTGGGCGAATTACTCTTCAAAGTTCAGTCAAGATATTCTTGAATTGGGAGCAAGATGCTCTTGGATGCGGGAATAAGTAATCTGGAAAACAGAATGAGATGAGTAGGTTGCCCAATTATCCAGGGAAATGCCACTTCACGAATTTGCCTATTGACTGTGGCCACAATTCACGGCAATTAGTCTAGCCAGTGAAACCTTCTCACTCTGAGGTTTGACTCGAGATGAGAGGATGTATCTTCGCGGAAAGCGGATGGTACTCTCTCTCAAGTAACGGGAGACCTCTGAATAAATACTCTGTTGGTTTGCTCGCTAGAAGGCTGCCAGGGCATGGCAGTCTCAAGGGAATGGTGTAGCGCCATTCTTCATCTACCAGATGAGATAAGGCCTCAGGAAGACGTTCATTCAGGAGGCGATCCTCGCCTCATGGCATGGGTAGTTAGCTGGAGACTTATGTCTGCAGGGCATGGGGTTCTCGGTGAAGGTATCTCAGCGGGGGATCAGTCAGTGTGAGCAAACATAGCTGTGGACAGTGGCTGGCTGTTGCCCACAAGAGAATTTCTTTGCAACCTCACTTTTTAAAATCCTTCTTAAAGCCAAGTGGACTCTACCCAATGGGGAGGGGGGGAGGTTATCTTCAAAATACTGTTCCTGCGACCTTTCTTTCAATGGTAGCTTATCACTACTTCCTTGGTTCTACCTCCTCTGTGGATTAGCGCAGCTGCTTTATTCTGTTTAAAATGGTTGCACTGAGGTGGAGGGATGTAGCTTTGGCCAGAATGGGATTAGAGCCCTTTGTGCTGTTAGCATACATGGATGGTAGAACCAGCTAGGTATGGAAGCTACCAAGACCAAAAGGTCTCTTTTTAAGAGGTGCATGGTAGCGCAGAAGAGGACGGGACTATTTCCATGGCTCCAGTACAAAATACAGACAGCCTGGATCTCTCTCTTTTTTTTTTTAAGAACAAAAGAGAATTGCATTGATTAGTGGAAGCAGGGTGTGATCTGCCACAATTCATGTGGTTGGCACTACACAAAATTTCCTGCATGGACAACCTAAGAATAAGTAAGGCAAATTTGCAGTTCTTTAAACATCAGCAAGTCTTATATGTATAGCCAAAGTGGTAATACCTGTGGTAATGGCAAGAATAACTTTTCATGCTAGTGATACCATCCAGCATGCCCTGAGTGAGGGATCCTATCTTGGTTGAATGGGATGAAGAATGTAGTGGTTGGTCTAGTCTCATTTTTCTCACCACACATTTGACCTTGACTGTCTCTTGGTTGGCCAGCTGTCATGTCTTTTGTGGAATAGTGTTGTGGTATACGGCGGAGTATGTATGTATGTATGTTAGTTCCATACATAAATAACTCTGTTCCTTCTTTCTCTAAGAGTGCTATCACTATTTATCTTTTTGATTTGATTCTTTAACCAGGGAGGATTCGTAAATTTATCTATCTATTGCTATTAGCAGCGTTTCAAGGATTTAATCAAACCCACTACAGAAAAAAATATACTTTTAATTACATAAAAATTGAAATATTAAAAACTTTAAATCTACTAAGGATATAATAAAATGGTCTAAATAAAAATTACTACTACCAATGAATACACGATGGTTGATGCACAAATTCACTTTAGTACTGAATGTTAATTAAAGAACATAATTAAATAGGAATTCTTTTACCTTTAAAAGTAAGTGACATCAGGCAAGTAATGACCTTGACCGAGAATCTCATAAGGAGGTGAGGCAAGTGTGTCACCAGATGAGAGGCGGACTGGACAAAACAGTTGGCTTTGAGATGAGTGAGAGGCGAGTCAATGTTTCTTGACAGGATGATAAAAATGAGGGGCAGTGGATGTATGATTATTCCAATCCTTGGGTTACACTTGTGGGGCTTCTCGATGATGAGTGTTAACCAAGAGATGAATCCTTTTATGAGTGGGACTTCACTTTGGGTATTCCTCAATGGTGAGGGATATCTCTGGTTTTATTTGAAAACTGAGATAGGGGGTTTCTGTGATGAGAGGGGTATGAGAGTGATTCTCTATATTGATGGTCTACTCTTCGATGTGACCAAAAGGAACAGCCTTGGGATGAAAAATACTTCTTAACTCCCGGTTGGTTCCACTTTAAGGCCCAGACTGACACTGGTCTTTGTCTTATCTCGATCGCTAACTCAATTCGCCTCTTTTCTCCAGATTGATGTATATATCTCACTTATGCCCTGGGGAAAAGAGTGCCCATGTTTAAGACTCTCTCCTAGGGGCATCACTTTTCAGAGTGGTCTCCTTCTGGTTTTCATCGGAGAGAATGAAATTTCGTCTATTTGGCGAAACTAAACCTAAACAATAGGAGGGGACAGTGGGCTTGTTCATAGATTTTTATTTGAAAGGCTCTACTACCCTCCTTTGTTTATACTAATAGCTACAGAATCTGCCAATTCGATTCTGAGTTTCCTTGTGAGCAATAGTGAGGATTGCTGTGCCAGCGGAGCAAAAGGGAGGGGGGGAGGGAAACAGGGCCGTGTAGCTCTTGAGGCTGTTATAACTGAACTGTCATCTGTTTTATCCTCGTGATATTGATTTCCCCACAAATAGAACAGCAATTTTCTTACATAGACTACCTTTTTAACAAAGTTCATGGTAGTGTGAGGCATCACCTTAACAGCTTTGCCATCAAGTACCTCAGGAGTGGTCAATATGGCTCACTTGGCAAGATCAGTGGCATTTTCTTGAAAGTGGCTATCTGAGAAATCGGAAACCTTTGGTTCTCTACCAATAAGGCCAGCTAATGCCTGATGGAGTATGTGTATTAGACAGTCTATCTCCTTCAGTCTCACGAATGAACAGGAAAGGTTTGGGAATAGCGGGGTCAAAGATGCAAATAGCCACATCTGTTTCAGAGGCTCTACTCACCTTTTGTCATATTTGCAGGGATGGGGGGGGGGTTAGGAGTTAGGGTTTGGTCCCATTCTCTCCCCCAGGAGGAGAGCAGCTCCCACTCTTTTCGGATTATGATTAGGGTGAGGGGGCATGGTTTTGCCCCTTCCGCAGATGGGGCTAAAAAAGGCTGGTGGGCTTGCATAGGTCTAGTCCTTTCCTGTGATGATGGAGGACCTACCTTCCCAATTTGGGTTGGTACCACTTTGCCACTCATGAGTGGCATCAGGCTCAGGGCTTGCCCAGACAAGGTCCAGTTGGAAAGAAATGGGGATCTGGTGTATTAGCTCCAAAGAACCTCATGGCTGCAGGATGTCACCTTCAGCATCCACATTCAGTGACTGCAGGATGTCACTTCCAGGATCACCATAGGGTGGCTGCAGGATGCCCCTCATCAAAAGTGGGTCACCTCCCCAGGTGAGGTGAAACTACCTGAAGATAGTGGACCAAGAGAAACTGCTGTACTATGACCCATATCCACATTCTCAGCTGGTTTAACTTTTTCCCTAACCATGGCACACACACACATTCTACTTCAAATTCATATAAACTCTAACCCCAGTTGCCAACTCCACGAGTGCGTGCAGACAGGAATGGTAGAGCAACATTCAGGACCAGTAACGCTTCCTGCCCAGGAAACACCAAATGCCCAGTATGGTGTGCCACTGACTCAAGACATAAAAAAGAATTGAAGAGGGTGGGGGCTATGTTTTTATTAAGAACTACCAGACCTACTTGGAGCCATAAAGGAGGGGTTTTTACCCTTTTCCCTCCAGCCATGCCTAAAGATGAATGGATGAAAGCTGTTTGGCAACTAGCCTGCACAATCAACCATTGGTCAAGAAAGTAGATGAGAAGGGGTTTGTATGGAAAAGTGGAAGGGCTCTAGGAGCAACTTGTACTCCAAGGGACACTGGGGAGGAAGAGTGAACCAACATTCCAGGCTTCTACTACAATGTCTCTCCCCTTACATAGAGAAGATAAGGTTAAGTATGCAATGAGAGGAGAAAAAAAAGGGGGAGTGGCAAAGTACATCCGGAAAACTTGGAAGGAGGCAGCAAGCACCCAAGGTACCAGGTCTAACAGTCTACAAAGGAAAATACAGTTGTGTGCATATCTATTGGCAATACATGTCAAATTTTGTAATGTATGAATTTTTATACGTTACTAGTTCAAAAATTACATATATTATATTTAATTATATTAGCCTAAAAGCAATATATTATATATTATATGATAATAAAACAAATTATTAACATTGAACATGGTGTTTCTTAGAAAAACACAAGCAAAGGTATTGGCAACATTCATAAATATTACATATATTTTATTAACAACAATAAATTAATACTTGGTATGACCTCCTTTAGCAGCAATCAGATGTTTCTTGAAGGTTCATGGACAAGGTTTTTGCAAATTTTAGTAGGAATTTTACTATACTCTTCCACTGCAAAAGCTATCAACTCTGCAATACTGCTTGGTGACCTCTTATGAACCTGAGACTTCAGTTCTTTCCATAAATTTTCAATCAGATTTAAATCTGGACTTTGAGAAGGCCATTTCATTACTTTCAAGCATTGATTTGCTCATATGCTTGGGATCATTATCCTGTTGGAAGATGACCCCCTCTGACAAGACTAAGCTTCCTCGCCAATTGTTTCAGATGTTCATCCAAAATTCATAGTGCCTTCTATCACACAAGTTGAGCCAGTACCTGCAGCAGCAAAACACCCCCACAACATGATGGAACTACCTTCATGTTTCCAGAGGCATGATTTCTTTTCCAGCAGAGCTTCCCAGATTTTCTCCAAATGTAATGGTGGTCATTTATGCCAAACAGCTCGAGCTTAGTCTTGTCTGATCATAATATTTTACTAAGTTCTGCTTCAGTGTCATCAAGGTGTTCTCTGGCAAACTCTATAAACATCTCTTTTTGTGAACTGTCTTCAACAGTGGTTTCCTCCTTGGTACACATCCATGAAAACCTTCAGGGTTCAGGTAATGTCGCACTGTTGATACATCCATGATTGTTCCATTGCTAGCCAGATTTGCTTTCAATTCCTTGGAAGTGACTTTTGGATTCTTGTTGACAATTTGAACACACAAACGCACATATCTGTCAGTTAGTTTTCTTAGTCGCCCTTTCTGCACATGATTAACAGTAGTCCCATTAACCCAGCCTCTGGATTTACTCAGAGCTGGTCCCAAGCCTGGATAAATGGGGAGGGTTCCCTTTTTGGAAGGGCATCCGTGGTGTAAAACTTATGCTCCAAAAAGATGGAGACTAATAATGAAATGGCCTCCAGTCCCTGGCAGCCCTTAAATGGGCACAGGGTGTGAAGAATCCTCAGGTTGGATTGTCGTGCACACAGAAGAGGAAAGGGAGGTGAGATTAAGGTGTGCACAGTAAATGTGGGAACATTGTTGTGAAGGAGTTGAGAGATAGTTGGGATGTTGGAATGGAGAAGGGTTGATATATGCTGTGTGCAGGAGGTGAGATACAGTAATAATAGAACAACCTCACTTGGATCAGGAGATTAAAAATACAAGCTCTGGTATAGTGGTAATGAGGCAGGCGCAAATAGAGTTGGAATAATGGTAAGCCAAGAATTGAATGAAAATTTTATAGAAGTTATAAGATTTAGTGATGGGCCATGAAGATAAAGATTGTGATCAGAAAGATGGTGTATCGGATCTTCTCAGTAGCGCCTCAAGTGGGCAGAACGTCCCAAGAAAAGGAGCCGTTCTGGGAAAGCCTTGAAGATGATGTTGCTGGGTGCCTCACGCAGAAGGATTGATGGTATGTGGTGACATGAATGGTCACATAGGCAATGGCAAATAGGCTATGAGGATGCAATGGGTCCCTTTGGCTCAGGAGCCAAAATGAGGAAGGTAGAACTAGATTGGATTTCTGCAATAATCAGCTGAGAATAATGAACACATTTTTCAAGGACAGAAAGAAGTATATAACATAAGAATAGAACTGAAGAAAGGCAGTTGGATCTAATATTGATAAGAAAGAGAAGAGGACCCCTTTGTTACACACTGCAAAGCCATTCCAGGGGAAGCTTGCCTGCTGCTGCATAGAATGGTGCGTGCAGATATGATAATTGCTCATGCATTAAAGAAAAGGTGGAAAGGCCAAAAGAAAATAATGATAGGAAAGCTCAGAGATCAAGTCTCTGAGAAGTGAATTTGTGGAGAAATTCACAGAGAGGGCAAATGATGAATGGCAGCAGGTTGAAGCTGGAAGGGAAGTGTGTGGAGACATCAGGAAAGAGAGGAAGGGAGAGAAACATGGTGGTGGAATGATGCGGTGCAGGAGATTGCCTATAAGAAAAGAGCATATAAACAGTGGCAGAGGAGCAGAAGTGAAGTAGATAAGAGAATTTATAAGATAAAGTGCAAGGAGGCAAGAAAAGAAGTGGCCAAAACAAAGAAAAAGCATGGGCGGAGTGGAGTAGTAACTTAAATACATCAGAGGGACAGAGGAAGATGTTCCATGTAGCAAGACAGATGAGAAAGGATAAGAAGGATGTAAATAATTTCATAAAAGGTAATGATGGAATCATCAAGGTAGATGTGGAGGAAGTGGCAGAGCAGTGGGGGGGTGGGGGGTATTTTACCAAACTCCTGAATGAAGAAAATAATAGTATAATAGAAGAGGTGGATGCAGTGGAGGGTCCAGTGATTGACGCCACTGAGGAGGAAGTCAGAAAGGCACCGAAGCTGATACCTAAATCTTAAGCTCCAGCTCCGACTCCAACAGTTTTAAATTTATTGGCTCCAGCTCCAACATTTTGAAATTTCTGGCTCCAGCTCCCAGCTTTATTTCATCTCACCATATATTAATGATTGATACATCTTACTGAAATTGTACTTTGCTCAGTGCTATTCATAGGCCATAATAGATGCTATTAATCTAAATTCTAATGACTATACCTCAGATTTATTAAACTCCTATTATTGATTAGAATATAATTAATAATAGCTAATTATTGATAATTTATAAAGTTCACAACTATCCTTTGTTTACTATAAGTCTAATGTTTAAGTAAAAATTATAAAGAAATGTATATAAAAAAGTTTTATACTTACTTGGATGAGTATAAAATCTTTATTTTATATTAACTTTAACAAATTTTTAAAATTTTTATTAACTTGTCATACTTTTACTCCAATAAAAAATATTTTTTAGTTTTAATAATGACATATTTGACTGTTAATTTTAAATTCTATTTAAAATTTTAAATTAGCTTCTCATATTCTTTATTTTTAATTCATTATTGTTCTCCAAAATAAAACTGCTTCTGCCAAGTCTTCTTTCATTGATGCTCTTAAATCTGATTTTATAATTCTTAGTGCAGAAAATCGTCTTTGTACGCTGATGACTTAGGTGGGAGGCATTACTGTTAGAATCCTAGTTACATTTCTTATAATTTGTGGATACAGGAGTAGAACTGCTTCTATAGCCAGTTTGGATGAGCGGCTATATTTTTCCACTTCCTTTAACCCTATAAAAAAATCTTCTTTAAATTGGGTTTCTTCTATATTAAAAAGTTTGTCTCATCTTCATTGATGCGCTTTATATTTGCCTTTTCAATTCTGTCTAAATAATTTGAAAAGTTTTTATTATCATTTGAAGAATCTGATTGGCTGCTATAATTGGATTTTCTTCTTCTTGGTCTTCTCGATTTTCTGATCTCGGTCCTCTCATGCAAATTGCTATTTCATAAAGTGCTGTTTTTCTTTTAGCCTTCTAATCATCATTCAATAGGACTCTGTTCATTGGGTCTACATAAACAGCAGCTAATAGGATTTTAATTTGTAAAAGTAGTTTCTCCCTTTTCTTGATTGAAGATACAAGTCCATGGGCAAGCAGTCCACCAGTTTGACCAAGGCGATATAATAATTCCTTCCAAGCCAGCAAGAATTCTCCAGGGGTTAAAACTTAAGCTTGATTTTTTTTTGTGGCAGGAATTTTTTTATTGTTTTTTATATATGTCATCTGGCGACTGCCTTCTAAGGCATAAGTCGCCATACTCAAGCTAGCCTAAATCTAGGCTATATTAAAAGCTAAATTAAAAAAAACACACAAAAAAACAAGAGCAAAAGAAAAACAAAAAATTGAAAAAATATAGTAAGCTCTGTCGACAGGGAAAGGCCCGCCCTCTCCCGCCGAAGAAGGCCGCGAACCATAGTTGAATATTAAATAACGGGGAGAAGGCTGGTCTGCTCCAAAAAGTCAAAGTAGACAGGTTGGTGTGCACGAATCCATCCCGAGGACAAGGGACAGGCGGTAGCGGCCCCGCCCATCTCAGTACCAGGATAGGTAACATGCGCGAAGATCACCCAGACTGGGACATCCGACAAGAATGTGCCGAAGTCTGGGGGACGTCGCAATCGTCGCAATAGGGCGCAGGCGAGCGCTCCATCAAATAGCGATGCGTCACACGAGTGTGTCCGATTCGGAGACGACAGAAAGCGACCTGAACCGTCGCGGCATTGGGAGATAGGTCCATGGGAACAGTCGCGGCGCAATGGCATGCAACTTTAAGTTCCCTTCGACCGTCTCCCATCTTCTTTGCCAAGCAGTCCGAAGAGCTAGCCGTATTTCTGCCATATAGTCGGTGTGAGGAAGAGCGAAACGCTGGTCAGGTCGCGGACTCTTTGGCGCGCTCATTCCCCGGAATTCCTACATGTCCAGGAACCTAGCAGAAGATAATCTCGACATCCGCCCGGTTCGCCAAAACCGTGGCATCACGGATATCGCGAACCAGGGGATGCGGAGATTCCAATGCCCCGAGAGCACGCAGGGCGTTTTGGGAGTGGCTATAGATCACAATCCGGTCTCCGAACCGGGCACGTCGCGTAATCTCGGTACCGAGTGGTGTATTGCCACCAGCTCGGCCGTGAAGACAGACCAAGCGCCTGGCAGAGCCCCGCTGACTTCAAACAGAGGGGATACGGCGTGGAAGCCGACCCCCTCTTCGGAATTGGAGCCATCCGTATACAATGGCACGGTTCATGCGTGTCACGAGGTGTGCTCCAAAAAGGTCGAACGCAATACTCCCGGGGCCGTACAAGCTTTTGGAGCAGAGGCGTGGCGACAAATAGCGAAATTTGGTACCCTCCAGGGTGGCATCCTGGGAAGAACAAGGGGCGCCACCGACCCGAGAACTATATCTAGCTCTCGAAGGAGTTTCCTGGCCCTAAACCCAAAGGGCTTAGGGTATGACTGGCGTCTCTCGGCGGCATAGGCACCGTCGAGATCAGCTGCGGATGCAGTGAAAGCTGTTGGCGACTGAGAGACGCCGTGCTCGCGCGTACAGGTGAATAATGCACTATGCCCAGCATAGAAAACGTGGCATCTCCCCAGCATCGACTAGTAGGCTCTCTATGGAGGAAGTGCGGAAGGCACCGGTCGCAAGGCGGAGGCCGGTGTGGTGGATCGAATCCACTTTCCGCAATAAATGCTCGGCTGCAGATGCATAAAACTCGAATCCGTAGTCGAGCTTCGAACGAACAAAGGATCGATAAAAAAAGTAGGGCAGTAGCCCTATCAGCGCCCCAAGCGCTGAACGTCACGGAACGGAGAATATCCATGGCGCGGGTACAAGAGACCCTAAGGCTGCGAATATGAGCCTCCCAGGTGAGGCATCGGTCGAATACAAGATCAAGGAAACGGTGCGACTCAACCACATCCAGGCGCACCCCATTAAGAAACAAATCTGGGTCGGGGTGGAGCCGTGGATGGCGGCAGAAGTGCACCACCTTAGTCTTGGCCAAAGAAAACCGAAACCTGTGCGCTTCGGCATAGCGAGACGCGGTTCAATGCCTGTTAGTGTCGACGCTCTAGAGTTGGCATCTGGGCCGCGCCAAAAGAGATCGAAAGGTCGTCCACGTAGAGCGTAGCGAGAACATCTTCCGGCAGCACCGAGGTGATGCCGTTGATGCTCAGGGCAAAGAGTGTGACACTGAGGACACTTCCTTGCGGAACACCCTCTTCCTGCTCCTTTATGCCGGAGAGGGCTCCCCCCCCACGTAAGCGGAATCGACGATCTCGCAAAAATTCAGATATAAACATTGGGAGGCATCCCCTCGCCCCTATCATTTGGAGAGTCTCCATGATACCGTATCGCCCTGCGGTATCATAGGCCTTCTCCAGATCGAAAAACACCGTGGCGTAGTGCTGTCTACGAAGGAAAGCCTCTCAGACGGCATTTTCCATTCGGAGCAGAGTATCCGACGTGGCGTGGAACTTGCGGAAGCCGCGCTGTGCAGAAGACAGATGGCCTCCGCTGTCCAGGAAAAAGGGTATTCTAACATTTACCAGTTTCTCCATCAACTTGCACACGCAAGAGGTTAGAGAGATTGGGCGGAACCGGTCGGAGTAGAGTGATCTCTCCCCAGTTTGCGAAAGGCGAGCACAGTAGCGATTCGCCAGGAATCTGGGACAAGACCCTCCACCCAGATCCTGTTGAAAAAAACTAACACAAAGGCAAGGCCTCGCTCACCCAGGTGTTGAAGCATGGCGTACGGGAAATCGTCCGGACCATGGGCGGTGTCCGCGCACGAAGCGAGAGCGGAGCGCAACTCACTCACAGTAAACTTGTCGTTGAAGGGTTCTCCGCCTCTGGAGGTAAAGTCCAGCCGGCGGCCTTCCGCAACATTTTTTTTTTTAAATTTTATGGAGCCCATCTGGCAACTACCCACTTGGGCATAAGTCGCCGAAAAACACGACAGCCTAGAACTAGGCTACTTTAGAGTAAAAATATGAAAACTTAACAATGATATAAATTGGAAAAACTTAACAATCGAAGCAATCTCCGGCAGCGGGGGGAGGTCCCCCTCACCCCGGTGCAGGAGAGTGCAACCTACAAACAAAACAATAACAAAAAAAAGGAACCTTAAATAAAGGGGAGAAGGCTGGCCTCCCCCAAAAAGTCAATAAGTCCACCAGTCATGGTGCACGCACTCGTCCCGAATACAAGGGACAGGCGGTAGCGACCCCGCCCATCCCGGTACCGAGACAGGTATCGTGCGCGAAGATCACCCAGACTGGGACATTCGACAAGAATATGTTGAACAGTCTGGGGGACGACGCAGTCGTTGCAATAGGGCGCATGCGAGCGCTCCATCAAGTAGCGATGCGTCACATAAGTGTGTCCGATTCGAAGACGACAGAAAGCAACCTGAAGCCGCCGCGGCATTGGGGGATAGGTCCATGGGAACAGTCGCGTCGCAATAGCACGCAACTTTAAGTTCCCTTCGACCGTCTCCCATCTTCTTTGCCAAGCAGTCCGAAGAGCTGCCCGTATTCCTGCCATGTAGTCGGTGTGAGGAAGAGCGAAACGCTGGTCCGGTCGCAGAGTCCTCGCGGACTCTTTGGAGCCCTCATTCCCCGCAATTCCTACATGTCCAGGAACCCAGCAGAAGATAATCTCGACATCTGCCCGGCTCGCCAAAACCGTGGCGTCACGGATATCGCGAACCAGGGGATGCGGAGATTCCAATGCCCCGAGAGCACTCAGGGCGCTTTGTGAGTCGCTATAGATCACAATCCGGTCTCCGAACCGGGCACGTCGCGTAATCTCCCGTACCGAGTGGTGTATTGCCACCATCTCGGCCGTGAAGACAGACGCAGCGCCTGGTAGAGCCCCGCAGACTTCAAACAGAGGGGATACGGCGTGGAAGCCGACCCCCTCTTGGGACTTGGAGCCATCCGTATACACTGGCACGGTTCCAGCGTGATACGATGTGTGCTCCAAAAAGGTCGAACGCAATACTCCCGGCGCAGTACAAGCTTTGGGAGCAGAGGCGTGGCGACAAATAGCCAAATGTGGTACCCTCCAGGGTGGCGTCCTGGGCAGAACCAGGGGCGCCACCGGCCCGAGAACTATATCTAGCTCTCGAAGGAGTTTCCTGGCCCTAAACCCAAAGGGCTTAGGGTATGACTGGCGTCTCTCGACGGCATAGGCACCATCGAGATCAGCTGCGGATGCAGTGAGAGCTGTTGGCGACTGAGGGAGGCGCCGGGCTCGCGCGTACAGGCGAGTGATGCACTGCACGCGGCGCAGAGCGAGTGGCATATCCCCAGCATCGACCAACAGGCTCTCAATGGGGGAAGTGCGGAAGGCACCGGTCGCAAGGCGAAGGCCTGTGTGGTGGATCGAATCCACCTTCCGCAATAAACGATCGGCTGCGGATGCATAAAACTCGAATCCGTAGTCGAGCTTCGAACGAACAAAGGATCGATAAAAAAGTAAGGCAGTAGCCCTATCAGCGCCCCAAGCGCTGACCGTCACGGAACGGAGAATGTCCATGGCGCGGGTACAAGAGACCCTAAGGCTGCGAATATGAGGCTCCCAGGTGAGGCGTCGGTCGAATACAAGACCAAGGAAACGGTGCGACTCAACCACATCCAGGCGCACCCCTTTAAGAAACAAATCTGGGTCGGGGTGAAGCCGTGGATGGCGGCAGAAGTGCACCACCTTAGTCTTGGCCAAAGAAAACCGAAACCTGTGCGCTTCGGCATAGCGAGAGACGCGGTTCAATGCCTGTTGGAGTCGACGCTCAAGAGTTGGCATCTGGGCCGCGCCAAAAGAGATCGAAAGGTCGTCCACGTAGAGCGTAGCGAGAACATCTTCCGGCAGCACCAAGGTGATGCCGTTGATGCTCAGGGCAAAGAGTGTGACACTGAGGACACTTCTCTGCGGGACACCCTCTTCCTGCTCCTTTGGGCCGGAGAGGGCTCCCCCCACCCATACGCGGAATCGACGATCTCGCAAAAATTCAGATATAAAAATTGGGAGGCGTCCCCTCGCCCCCATCGTGTGGACAGTCTCCATGATACCGTATCGCCATGCGGTATCATAGGCCTTCTCCAGATCGAAAAACACCGTGGCGTAGTGCTGTCTACGAAGGAAAGCCTCGCAGACGGCATTTTCCAGTCGGAGCAGAGCATCCGACGTGGAGTGGAACTTGCGGAAGCCGCACTGTGAGGAAGACAGATGGCCTCTGCTGTCCAGGAAAAAGGCTAATCTAACATTTACCAATTTCTCCATCAACTTGCACACGCAAGAGGTTAGAGAGATTGGGCGGAAACCGGTCGGAGTAGAGTGATCTCTCACCGGTTTGCGAAAGGCAAGCACAGTAGCGATTCGCCAGGAGTCTGGGAGAAGACCTTCCACCCAGATCCTGTTGAACAAATCTAACAGAAAGGCCATGCCTCGCTCACCTAGGTGTCGAAGCATGGCGTGCGGGACATCGTCCGGACCATGGGCGGTGTCCGCGCACGAAGCGAGAGCGGAACGCAACTCGCTTACAGTAAACTTGTCGTTGAAGGGTTCTCCGCCTCTGGAGGTAAAGTCCAGCCGGCGGCCTTCCGCGACATCACGACGTGCATTGAATGCTGGCGGAGCAGCATCACGGCTAGAGAATGCAGAAAAAGCGGTCGCGGGGTCCGAGATTGCGGTCGCATTCTCCTGGAGAACGGGAGGGGGGTCCTGCGAGAACTTGCCCCGAATACTTTTGACTCGCTTCCACACCTCAGCTAAAGGGGTCTTCCCGTTAAGTGAAGACACGTATGCCCGCCAAGAAGAGCGGCGGGCGTGCTTCGAAATATACCGGAACCTAGCCCTAGCCCGACGAAATTCAGCGACAGTGAAATCGTTCGGGCGGCGCTTATAGCGCATGTAGGCATAACGCTTCTGTTTGAGGGCGGTCTCACACACGGCCGACCACCATGGGAGTGGTCGGCGTGCAAAACGGCCAGACGTCCTAGGAATAGTAGTCAGGCCCACGGCGATGAGGTTGCCGGAGAAGAACTCAACGGCCTCATCTACCGACCTAAACTCCTCGACTGAGATAGAGAATTCAGTCATTTCCTGGAATGCAGGCCACCGCGCCCGCGCCAAGCACCACCGAGGTCGTCTCTCAGGCGGCAGTTGCCCTGAAAATGATATTTGAATGGGAAAGTGATCACTACCATGGAGGTCATCGACCACCCCCCAATCAAAATCAGGCTGTGAATCCGAAGAGCACAAAGATAGGTCAAGGCAAGAAAATGAAGCCGTTCTCGGACAGTGATGCGTAAACTCATCCACGTATAGGACACCCATCTCAAGCTCTTCGATCAGATCGGCAAGGACTTGTCCCCTGGGATTTATGGAGTAATCTCCCCAGAGAGGATGCCTGTCGTTCAGATCTCCAAGCAAGAGATAGGGCCTCGGCAACCGTGCCACGACGCGGCGGAAGTCCCCCGCGTCGAAGTCAGCTGATGGTGGAATGTACGCAGAAATGATAGTATACCTCCTATCCAGGTACAGCTGCACAGCCACTGCCTGAAAGGAGGTATCTAAAGACAAAGGAAGAACGGAGACATCATGCCGGGTGTAAACAGCGCATCCCCCAGCCCGGCCATCCCGTGGTGGTGGGGTCACAAGACCCTTATACCCCGGGAGGGCGGGCAGGGGGCACGCGCCTAGCATGGTCTCCTGCAAAAAGATGGGAAACGGGACGAGACGAGCATCCGCAGCTCCACCCAGTTGGCCCAGAGTCCACGGCAATTCCATTGAAGGAATATGCCCTTTAGGCCTAGCTCGGAGGAGACGCGGTCGCCCTCCTCGAACTGAAGACCCTCACGGGAATGGCCGTACGCTTCCCGGGAGCAGAACCCCAGGCGCTGTTGGCCGGACAAAGCGCTGAAGGCGCTGTCGCCTTCGAGGACTTATTGGGGGAGGTTGAGCTCGCCATGCAAGTCTTTGCCTCCCTCCACCTCGAAACCTTAGGCAGGCGTTGCGGCTTCGGAGGCGGGGGAGGCCCTCTTTTCGAGGAACCACCGTCTCCGAGCCACTCGCTCCACCTCGGGTCGTGGGCGAAGGAGTCGAAGCTCCTTTGTTGCTGTCCTCCTTTCGGGGGACAACTTTAGGAATCCCGGAAGATGGCCTAGCGACCATCTTCAGAGGTGTTGCCTCCTGTGAGTCTAACGACTCGGTGGAGGTGCGTGGCCTTTTCGCCTTACGGGAAACGGTCATGCTGGGGCAAGATGGGGAAGCTCTGGTTTTAGCCGGGGCTGGGTGTGAACCCTTTTTGCCGCCAGCTTTACCAGGGAAGCTGGTTTGAGTAGAGCCTGCAGAAGGGCTTGAATAGGGTAGAAACAACCGTGCTCGTTGGCCTGGATGGGCCAGGAGCAGAGGGTGCCTTTCTAACTATTGAGGCATGTGACGTCCCGGGCAGAGCCGGGCGCGCCAGAACCAAGGCCTTAGCCTCACGGAATGAGAGTCGATCCTGGGCCTACTTAAGCGAAGAGCTCAAGTCTATCAGGCTTGTGTTAGATCTGCAATGCTTTATGGAGGAGAGTCTTGGGCCCTAACAGAGAGTCAAGAAAATGTTAGTCAGTGCAGGCAGGAGAATGTTGAGGTGCATGACTGGAATTACCCGAGGAGATGGATTCTCAAGTGTGCAGGTTGTAGGAAGATGCGGAATGAAAGATATGTCTGGTGCTGAAAACATCCAGGCTAAGATGGTTTGGACATGTTGTTAGAAGTAATGAGGGTGAGGCATTGAGAAGAATCGAAGGAGTGGTTGTGCCAGGCAGAAGACCCCCTGGCAGACCATAGAAAACCTGGAGGACTAACATGGAAGATTTACAGGCAATCAATGCTACCAGGAAGCAAGCATTGGATAGAGACCAGTGGAATTCCATCATCAAACATCTAACCTCATAAATGAGAGAAAGAAGACACTAAATGGATAAGTAAGTGAATCAGCCCTAAATTTTACAATAATATTCCTTACAGATGAAATTGGGATATTCAAGCTTGCCAAAAATTTTCTATATCCATTTCCTTGGTTGTGCAGCTCAATTATATGCTTCCTATATGCTACTAAGTGTTCGGATGTCTTCACCAGTGTCTAATACCCTAATGAACACCCCAAAAAGTTAGCCAGGCAAGTAACCTGCTGCCCTGGATTATTCTAGAATATTCCATCAATCATATTTGAACATTGTTTACCACTAATTTTAATAATTTAATTTATTAAATCATTATGTAAATGTTGCCAATACTTTTGCTTCTTGTGTTTTTCTAATAAACACCATGCTTAATGTTAATAATTTGTTTTGATTAGCATTTATACATTATAATATATTGCTTTTAGGCTAATATAATTAAATATAATATAAATATGTACATTTTGAACTAGGAAAGTATAACAATTCATAAATTATGAAATTTGAGATGCGTTACCAATGGATAGTAGTAAGAACCACTCTATGGAGGTGCAAGTACCTCCTTCTCTCGAAAACCATTGAGAAAGGCCATGTTTAACCAGATAAATAAAGATGATGACTCCATTGTCTATGAGTTAGGGCCCTGCATCGGGGGGGAGGGGGAGAGCACCATGATATACTCTGCCAAATGGAGTGTTCTCCTGCAGATACACCACTTTGTGTATCTGTAAATGCCTTTTTTTTTAAAAACATTTGACAAGAAAATGGCTGCTTTACACTCCATATCCAAGGTCTAAAACTCTTGCCCTTCCCTAATAATTCTATGCAGGCTGAATATCTTGCCATGAACTTCTCTTCACTTTATATCCTTTATAATTTTTATATTATCTTTCACACACTACCATTACACCAAAATGATACTATAAGATGCTTTTAAGGCATGCCCCACAACCTGAGCCAATATCACCACAAAAAAAAGGGCTCCAAGTTAGCATCTCTGCTCATTTTACACATGGATTTATGTAGATTAAATGTCCAACAACACGCAGCTTACACTACAGTATGTTCTTATTAATCATGCATCACGGCCAAAAATTAAGACATATTTTTGCTGTTTTTGAAGGACATTAGAAATTTGTTACAGAACAACCAAATGTCAACTCCCTTTAAAGTTTGGACTTACCTGGAGAAAAGAGCTGGTTAAAGTAATTTGGGAGTGCAAATGCAGTGACTGCAAGCACATTCACTTGTGAATACACCACCTCCTGTGAGAGTGGTGTCAAAATGTGAATTTCCTTTGTGGTGGGGTCAATCCCTTTCACGATACCCCAGCCAATCAGTTTGTTGAACCTGAACCATGTGGGTCCACCTTGAATCCGAGAAGGCAAGTGGCTGTCAATCTTTTCCAAATAGTTTGGATTAATCTTACAAAGGGCAACTAATGAGGCATTGATAGCCTGAAGAATGTGGGTCTGAGGTACAAAGCTGCCCTGTACATGAATGCCAATGTGCCTCCAGTCAATCTTAATGGCTGGCTTGCAATTTTGTGGGGTTCGTTTGACATCAATATCCCACATCTGGGACAAATAGGAATATAATCTCATTTCCCGGAGAGATTTGCTTTTAAGAGAACTGTTTCTAGACTTTGAATGAAATTCAATGAAATCATATTTCAAATCTTCTCCTGGGGTAGTCGCAATACCACGATTGATGGAGGAAATGTTATAGTCTTTAATTTCAAAATCAAAATTAAATGATCTACGAGTGGATTTAATGAACACAACATGTGTGGGTCGGAGAATTCGAATGGTATCACATATAATGTCTAATCCCAAGGATTGGGTGTAACCCATGGTGTTCACCACCAAGGGGACCGGCTCCTCAAAGTGACGGTAGGTTGATACAAGGGTTGCCAGCACCTCTATATATTCACGGAGACCCGGCTCCACAGACTTGTCCCCGTACACTATTGCTTCCTGGAAGGTGAAGTGCTCCTTTTCTGGGTGAGAAAATGGTGGGCCGAGAAGAGGAGCATTGACGCGGGTCAGGGAAAGGCAAGTTCCAAAGGAGAACTCAGGCTGACCTGGATCCAGGTCCAAGCAGGCCACCTCTGTCAAGTCAGAGCTGCTCAGTAGGTGGTTGATGAAGAACTTGAGTAAAGTTGACTTCCCCACACTTTTTCCACCAGTCAAGATCACACACCAGTCTGAAAAGAATTCAAGGCTAAATAACTAAAGCTATAATTTCATTATTATGAATTACTGGGTTGCTGTTGCAGTGCCTCCTGACATACACTCTGGATACCCACAGTTTAGATCCCACATTAAACTCTTAGGAGGACTCCACTGAGAAATAAAGAAGGCAGGTGGTAGAAAGAACCCCTACCATTTTGGTATTAATTAATCACTGGAACCATAGTAGGATTCAAGGTGGAATTAGCCACAAGTAGGAGCAAAAAAACTTGAGCCACTCGTAATACTTAAGAGGACAATGAGTGTACATTTGATCCTAAAAGATACAGGGGTAAGAAGCCACCTTTATCCTTCTATGACTTGATAAAAAGGGGAGAATGAACTCTCCTTCATTTACCTTTTCTGCCAGCCATTGCAGACTGAAAATAATCCATGAAGGAGATCCACTCAGGCGGTTCATTCAGAGTACTAAGGTTGTCAAAACTCTCATTAATAAGGTGTATCCCGAGGGCTTCTTGCCAAATGTCATCTTTAAAATACTCCGCTTCCAGATTAAGAAAAGTTTCCTGAATGAGTTTTAGAGGGCAGCTCATGTAGCTTCTCAATTGAATGATAGACACACGCTGGTCCTAAGGAAATGGAACAAGCTTATTATTGGCACAGGTTCCCCCCAAATCTCTTGTAACCAATTCAAGTTAAGCTACTTAACAATAGTAAGGGAAAATGAACAAAGTGATGGTATGCAGTAGTATAACAAAGATTAGCCACCTTCAAACTGCATCAGGGTTGCCTGAGGATGCTCTTCATCCATGCCAAGCAAGTGTAGCAGTGGTTCCGAAACCTGCCTTTATCTAGGCGGATCCCCAACTGGATAATGAATTGGCATAAAGGTCAGTATGACAATTGCTGGTGAGCTAGAGGGCAGTACTCTTTGGCAGAGGTGGCAGGAAGTATTAGGTTTTGACACCAAACAGCATTCAGGTTGAACTTTCAATAGCCCCAAGGCAGAGGGGCATGTTCCGCATCAGAAGTATGCGGATATAGATACCCATTGGCAGGATTCATTGGAACAGAGATCATATGTATGTGTGTTGTGTTGCAAAGACGGGAGAGGAAAGAAAGCAGTTATAAGTGGTTATATGTGTGATGAGAAATGTGAGATCTACCCACCCCTGTACAGGGTTGAGCACAGCGAGACCACAAATTAGAGGTCAGATCTCAACATGCGCTGACATTTGTGTCCGCTCATGCAGGGATCAAACCCGGTAGTGCGACATTAAAAAAAGAAAGAGGAACCCATCTGGCGACTGCCTAGTAGGTCAAGGAGTCGTCGTACTAACCACAGCTAAAAACAAACAACGGCTTATAAAACAACAAAAAGGCACAAAGGCAACAAGAAGGAAGCATGCTCCGGCATCGGGGGCAGGCCCCCCTCCCCTCGGCGCAGGAACATGTGGTCTAGAACAAAGTCAAATAAAGTGAAGGAGTCCATCCTCCTCCAAAAGTCCATGAGTCAGTGTGTAAGAACTCATCCTGAGTACAAGGGACAAGCTGTAGTGAACACACTCATCCCAGTACTGGGACAATTAGAGTAGGAGATCACCCAGACTGGGAGATTCAACAAGAATATGCCAAACAGTCTTCACATTAAGGCGCAGGTGAGCACTCAATCAAATGGCAGTGCATCCCGGGAGTTTGTCCAATTTGGAGAGACAGAAAGCAACCTGAAGCCATAGCAGAATTGGGGGGCATTTTATAAATTTTAGGAGCCCATCTGGCGACTGCTTACTTGGGCATAAGTCGCTGTACTCACCAAGACAGCCTAGTACTTAAGAATAACAACAATAAAAAAAGGCAACAAGGAGGAAGCAGGCTCGAGCTTCAGGGGAGGGAGGTTCGCCTCCCCCCAGTGCAGGGATGTGCGACCTACAGAGAAAACAAGAAAACCCCCACCTAGTTAAATAAATGGGAGAAGAACGGCCTACCCCCCAAAATCTATAAGTCCACCAGTGAATGAGCACAAGTACCGGGACAGGTAATGTGCGTGGAGATTGCGCAGACTGGGACATTCAACAAGAATGTTCCGAACAGTCTGGGGGACAACAGTCTTCACAGTAGGGCGCTGGCGAGTGCTCCATCAAATGACAGTGCGTCCGGCAAGTGTGTCCAATTCAGAGACAACAGAAAGCAACCTGAAGCCTTTGTGGCATTAGGGGGGTAGGTACATGAGAACAGTTGCAGCGCAATGGCATGCAACTTTAAGTTCCCTTCGACTGTCTCCCATCTTCTTTGCCAAGCAGCCCAGAGAGCTGCCAGGATTCCTGCCATGTAGTCGGTGTGAGGAAGAGCGAAACGCTGGTCTGGTCGGCGAGTCCTCAGAGACTCTTTGGCCCACAATTCCTACATGTACAGGAACCCAGCAGAAGATAATCTCGACATCCACCTGGCTTGCCAAAACCGTGGTGGCATGGATATTGCGAACCAGGGGATGCAGAGATTCTAATGCCCCGGGAGCAATCAGGGCACTCTATAAGTTGCTATAAATCACAATCCGATCTCCGAACCGGGCATCTCACGTAATCTCCCATCCTGAGTGGTGTATTACCACCAGCTCGGCTGTGAAGACGGACGCAGCATCTGACAGAGCACCGCTGACTTTAAACAGAGGGGATATAGCATGGAAGCCGACTCCCTCTTGTGACTTGGAGCCATCGGTATACACTGGCACGAAGTGTGCTCCAAAAAGGTTGAATGCAATATTCACGACGCTGAGGCATGGTGACAAATGGTCAAAGGTGGTACCTTCCGGAGTGGCATCATGGTAAGAACTAGGGGTGCCACCGGGCCGAGAGCTATACCTAGCTCCCGAAGAAGTTTCCTAGCCGTAAACCCAAAGGGCATAGGGTACGACAGGTGTCACTCTGCGGCATAGGCGCTGTTGAAATCAGTTGTGGATGCAGTGAGATCTGTTGGCGACTGAGGGAGGCGCCGGGCTCGCGCGTACAGGTGAATAATGCACGATGCCCGGCCTAGAAAACGTCGCATCTCCCCAGCATGGACTAGGACAAGAGACCCTAAGGCTGCGAATATGAGCCTCCCAGGTGAAGCGTCGGTCGAATACAAGACCAAGGAAACGGTGTGACTCAACCACCTCCAGGCTCACCCCATTAGGAAACAAATCTGGGTCAGGGTGGACGCGTGGATGGCGAGAGAAGTGCACCACCATAGTCTTGGCCAAAGAAAACCAAAACCTGTGCGCTTCGGCATAGCGAAAGACGTGGTTCAATGCCTGTTGGAGTCGACGCTCCAGAGTTGGCATCTGGGCCGCGCCAAAAGAGATCGAAAGGTCGTCCACGTAGAGCGTAGCGAGAACATCTTCCGGAAGCACCGAGGTGATGCCGTTGATGCTCAGGGCAAAGAGTGTGACACTGAGGACACTTCCGTGCGGGACACCCTCTTCCTGCTCCTTTGGGCCGGAGAGAGCTCCCCCCACCCGTACGCGGAGTCGACGATCTCGCAAAAATTCAGAATAAAGACTGGGAGGGGTCACCTCGCCCCCATCGTGTGGAGAGTCTCCATGATGCCGTATCGCCATGCGGTATCATAGGCCTTCCCCAGATAGAAAAACATCGTGGCGTAGTGCTGTCTACGAAGGAAAGCCTCGCAGACGGCTGTGCAGAAGACAGATGGCCTTCGCTGTCCAGGAAAAAAGCTATTCTAACATTTACCAATTTCTCCATCAACTTGCACACGCAAGAGGTTAGAGAGATTGGGCGGAAACCGGTCGGAGTAGAGTGATCTCTTCCCGGCTTGCGAAAGGCGAGCACAGTAGCGATTCGCCAGGAGTCTGGGAGAAGACCTTCCACCCAGATCCTGTTGAACAAATCTAACAGAAAGGCCATGCCTCGCTCACCCAGGTGTCGAAGCATAGCGTACGGGACATCGTCCGGACCATAGGCGGTGTCCGCGCACGAAGCGAGAGCGGAACGCAACTCACTCACAGTAAACTTGTCGTTGAAGGGTTCTCCGCCTCTGGAGGTAAAGTCCAGCCGGCGGCCTTCCGCGACATTACGACGTGCATTGAATGCTGGCGGAGCAGCAACCCGGCTAGAGAATGCGGAAAAAGCGGTCGCGGGGTCCGAGATTGCGGTCCCATTCTCCTGGAGAATGGGAGGGGGGTCCTGCGAGAACTTGCCCGGAATCCTTTTAACTCGCTTCCACATATCTGCTAAAGGGGTCTTCCCGTTAAGTGAAGACTCGTATGCCCGTCAAAAAGAGCGGCGGGCATGCTTCGAAATATACCGGAACCTAGCCCTAGCCCGACGAAATTCAGCGACAGTGAAATCGTTCGGGCGGCGCTTATAGCGCATGTAGGCATAATGGGAGTGGTCGGCGTGCAAAACGGCCAGACGTTCAAGGAATAGTAGTCAGGCCCGCGGCGATGAGGTTGTCGGAGAAGAACTCAACGGCCTCATCTACCGACCTAAACTCCTCGACTGAGATAGAGAATTCAGTCATTTCCTGAAATACAGGCCAGCGCGGCCGCGCCAAGAACCACCGAGGTGGGCTCTCAGGCGGCAGTTGCCCTGAAAATGATAATTAAATGGGAAAGTGATCACTACCATGGAGGTCATCAACCACCCACCAATAAAATCAGGTTGTACATCCGAAGAGCAAAAAGATAGGCTAAGGCAAGAAAATGAAGCGGTTCTTGGGGAGTGATGCGTAAACTCATCCACGTTTAGGACACCCATCTCAAGCTCTTCGATCAGATCGACAAGGGACTTGTCCCCTGGGATTTATTGACTAATCTCCCCAGAGAGGATGCCTGCCGTTCAGATCTCCAAGCAAGAGAAAGAGCCTCGGCAACCGTGCCACGATCTAGCGGAAGTCCCCCCGCGTCGAAGTCAGCTGACGGTGGAATGTACGCAGAAATGATAGTATACCTCCTATCCAGGTGCAGCTGCACAACCACTGCCTGAAAGGAGGTATCTAAAGAGAAAGGAAGAACGGAGACATCATGCCGGGTGTAAACCGCGCATCCCCCAGCCCGGCCATCTCGCGGTGGTGGGGTCGGACAACCCTTATACCCCGGGAGGGCGGGCAGGAGGCACGCGCCTAGTATGGTCTCCTGCAGAAAGATAGCTAACGGGGAACGGGACAAGACGAGACGAGCCTCCGTAGCTCTACCCAGTTGGCCTGGAGTCCACAGCAATTCCATTGAAGGAATATGCCCTCCAGGCCTAGTTCAGAGGAGACGCGGGGGCCCTCCTCGAACAGAAGACCCTCCCGGGAATGGCTGCACGCTTACGGAGGCAGAACCCCGGGCGCTGTTGGCCGGACAAAGCGCTGTCACCTTCGAGGACTTAGGCGGGCGTTAGGGCTTCGGAGGCGGGGGGCCCTCTTTTCGAGGAACCACCGTCTCCGAGCCACTCGCTCCACCTCGGGTCGTGGGCGAAGGAGCCGAAACTCCTTTGTTGCTGTCCTCCTTTCGGGGGACAGCTTTAGGAACCCCAGAAGATGGCCTAGTGACCAATTTCAGGGGTGTGGCCTCCTGTGAGTCTAACGACTCGGTGGAGGCGCGTGGCCGTTTCGCCTTACGGGAAACAGGGAGCCCTGGTTTTAGCCAGGGCTGGGTGTGAACCCTTTTTGCTGCCAGCTTTACCAGGGGAGCGCCCGGGTTGAGTAGAGCCTGCAGAAGGGCTCCGAATGGGCGCGGAAACAACCGCGCTCCTTGGCCTGGATGGGCCAGGAGATGAGGGTGCCTTTCTAACTATTAAGGCATATTATGTCCCAGGCAGAGCCGGGCGCGCCAGGACCAAGTCCTTAGCCTCGCAGGAATGAGAGTCGATCCTGGGCCTGAACGGCCAGGATTTCTTTCTCAAGGAGATATGCACCACATTGCTTCGAAGAAGCGGGGTGCGGCTCCCCGCAATTGACCACACACGATTTAGACTCATCGTGTGCGGCCTTGGAGCAATTTACACAGACTTTGGGTGACCCCGACTTTGCACGTCTACAAGAACGATTCGTATGGCCGAAGCGGTGACAGTAATAGCACCGCCGCGGCAGTGGCACGAATGAATTCACGCGGTAGCGGTACCAACCGGCACGCACCGACTCAGGGAGCTTGTCACATTCGAACGTGACGAAGAGTGTAGGGGTGGGTCTCGAGGCCCCTCCCTGTTTTCTCATCACACGTTCGACCTTGACCGCCCAATGGCCGGCCAGCTCTAAGGTGATGTCCTCTATGGAGTAGTCAACGAGTTCCCTCGCATAAACTACTCCTTTCACAAAGTTCGTGGTAGAGTGCGGCGTCACACTCACTGGGGTGCCATGAAGTGTCCGAAGAGCACTTATCTTGGCCGCCTCGGCGGGATTCGCCAGAAGGCTCCCGTCCGAGAAACGGGTCACCTTCGGCTCTCTACCAATTGCACTAGCTAATCCTCTCCACTGATGGATCATGTTGCCCTTGGACCACATGCTGCCATCAGTGGAGCGAATAACGAAGAAGCGGTTGAAGCCAGCGGGCTCAAAAACTCCAGGTAACCTCTGAATAAGGGGCCCCGATGTTATCGAGGCTCCGCCCTGTGCACTTTTGGTCTTTGTCATAGTCAGGGGCTCCGCACCCGCCGGGGGGGGGGGGGCAGAGGGGCCGGATGTGCCGATCTTGGCTTGGTCTCTTACCGTAGCAGCAGACCCATCTGTCCCCGCAGATGGAGAGGAGCCCCGAGTCTTCTTTGTCTTTTTCGGAGAGGAGGGTGGGGAATGAACCCGCTTCTCACCTCCGCCGGAAGGAGCCCCCAGGCCAGATCTTTTTCCGAAATGGAGAAGGTCCCGATAGTCGTAGGGGCAACGGTCGGATGGGATCCCTCCACTCCTTGTACTACCTCAGAAACCCTAGCCGTTTGCGAAGGACCTTGCATAAGGGCGGATTCGGGTTTGGTGCTTGGCACTGAGCCCGGATTGCCCCCCCCCCCCATGGAAGGCCCTACCGTCTGAGGCTGGGTTGCCTCAAGGACCAAGTCTACCTCAGGGGGGGCCTCCAGTTGGCCATCCCCCCAAGACATCGCAGGTCCCGTTGGCAGTATTGTCATTAGTCATCTGGTGTGGGGAGGCACAGACCTTGACCCCGGCAAGGTTAAGTATTCTTGCCAGCAGGTCTTTTAAGGGAAGAGACCTTAGGGGCCTGGCTTCCCTCTCCCTCCTAAGGGGGTTTGCCCTACCGAGCCGCTTACATGCGGGACGGTCGGCAATGGGCTGCCTGCTGGCTTTCTTGGCAGTCCCCGTAGAAAGAAAAGGAGGGACTGCTGCTGGAAATAGGGAGGTACCCGAAAGCACCTCCAGAGAAGGGGGGGAGGGGGAGTCGCCTTCACCTGTAGGAGTAGGAGAGGAGTAAGCCTCCTCTCCGGGTTAAAGAAATATGGAGGGTCCCCTGCGCAAGCACAGGGGGGAAAGGGACCTCCATTTTTTTCGGTGGAGTTGCCCGAGGGTGGCTCTGTTGATGGAACAGGGAAGGCTGAGGGTTGTTTTTTTTTTTAATTTGTTCATCATTGAGCATGGTGAACCCTGCAATTTTATACGGAAAGCAATAGCTCATCACCTCTCGCAGTTGCCCGTACTGCAAGAGGTGCTTACAGGCCTGGCAGAGCCAGGTGCCGCCATTTGGGACCACCCCTCCCGCCTGGTGACCTGGCAGTCCATTGGCATGGCGGCTCCACCTTGAACACAGCGTAAAATTGATAGAATGTGAAGAGGAGAGGAAAAGGGATGTGAGGAAGGTATGGGTGGGGATGAAGCAGGTTGTTAAAACCAGCCACCCTAGACCGGAGCTCAGGGGTTAGGGAACATTGTCCCCTTCCCCCTCAGCCCCGATCCGGGATGGTTGGCTGAGAAGAAGGTCAGCATCTACCCTGTGAAATTAGAGGCTGACCAGAGAAAGTTGTGGGAGAGGTTGTATAAAAAGCGAGGAAACAAGTGTTTTGAAGGAAGGAGAAGAGGCTAAGCTGGGGTCGGACGGGGTGCTGAGTCCCGTCAGCACGGCAGCCAGGATGGCAAATAGCCACGCCCCTTACAGGGAACAGAAATAGGAGGAATGTACGATGCTGAGGAGTGTGATTGAGGGATTGAAGAGTGATATGATGAGTATAGATGAGAAAGAAATGGCTGAAAAACAAAGGCAGGTTGACCAAAGGATGTAGGACCTATATGACATGATGAAGGGGTCAGGAGCAGCCCCAGGACCCTGACCCCTGCTCTGCCTGAAGGGAATAAGACGAAGGGGAGTGTGTGCAAGTTTAGAGAGGACAGGATGATTTTGAGTGATAAGAAGGATGGAGAGTGGAAGAGAGAAAGGAAGACTGGGTCAAAGGGAAAGGATTGGAAGTGAGAGGGAAAAGTGTGGACTCGTTGTACTCGGATGGAGAGAGTGATGGTATGATTGGTATGAGTGAGAGTAGCTCAAGTGAGAGTGAAGTGAATGTGGGGAAAGGAATTTTGATTAGGGAAGTCCTGAAAGTTGATAGGTTTAAATTGCATGATAGTAAGAGTGTGGGAGAGTTCTTCAGTGAGTTTGAACGCTATTGCAAGCTAAAATACCCAGAGAATAAGGGATACTGGATCAATGTTTTAGTGGAGTGTTTGGATGGAAAAGTATTAGAATTCTTCTGACTGATAATGAGTGTGGGTGAACCGAGGTATGAGGTGGTGAAGGAGAGAGAGATTGGGCAGGTGAAATGAATGAAAGAGAGTGTAAAATATAAAAGGGTGAATGAATTTGAGAAAGCTCACATGGGGAAGAGTAAAAGTGTAAACATGTATGCACATAGGTTTGAGAGTATGTCGAGAAAAAGGTATGGTGATGGTGTGAATGAATGTAAGCAATTGCTGAGAAAGTTCCTTGATACAGTCCGGTGAAAGATAAGTGAATGGCTGAATGGGAAGAGAAAGGAGAGAATGAGGCTGACAAGTGAACAGTTGGTGTGGGAGGATGTGTTGGAACTGTTGGAAGATGGGCGATTTGATGATGAAAGTGATTTAGATGAGGATGGAGGGTACAGTGTAAATGTTGGGGTAAGAAGCCCAGGAGCTTTCCTCCACTGCAGCAGTTTTTCAGTTATTGGAATGCCCTGAGGGCTGCGCCAGCTGGGGTGATGTCGAGCTTCCTGGGTGAATGGATGATGGCCAAATGGAAGGGGGCAGATGACTGGTAAGCGCATGAATGGGTATATGAGGGAGCAACCGAGGTAAGTCCCAGTGAATGAGAGACCGAATGGTGTGAGAAAGATTGTGTAATGCCGTAGGTGTGGAAGGAAGGGGCATATGTTAGCAGAATGTAGGTGGACATCTGTTGCATGTTTTGGGTGTGGTAAAAAGGGGCATATGATAAAGGATTGCCAGGAAAGTGTGAAACTGTTTCAAATGTAAAGAAAGAGGCCATTTGAAGAGAAGCTGTCCGAAGTTGAATGGTGGAGTGACTGCTGGGGTAAGTATGAAGTATGCTTGTGGTAATTATACGAGGATGTGTATTGACTGCAGCAGTTTGTCAGTTATTGGAATGCCCCGAGGGCTGCGCCAGCTGGGGTGATGTTGAGCTTCCTGGGTGAATGGATGATGGCCAAATGGAAGGGGGCAGATGACTGGTAAGCGCATGAATGGGTATATGAGGGAGCAACCGAGGTATGTCCCAGTGAATGAGAGACCAAATGGTGTGAGAAAGATTGTGTAATGCCGTAGGTGTGGAAGGAAGGGGCATATGTTAGCAGAATGTAGGTGGACATCTGTTGCGTGTTTTGGGTGTGGTAAAAGGGGCATATGATAAAGGATTGCCAGGAAAGTGTGAAAGTGTTTCAAATGTAAAGAAAGAGGCCATTTGAAGAAAGGCTGTCCGAAGTTGAATGGTGGAGTGACTGCTGGGGTAAGTATGAAGTATGCTTGTGGTAATTATGCGAGGATGTGTATTGACCAGAGGAATGTACAGTCCTGTGAAAATTAATTGAAACAACTTCCATTTTTGTAAAAAATTCCAGCAAACCATCATTTTATTTATTATGTGGTACTTCTTTTTAAATGTGGAGCTTCACAATAGTAAACACTGTTTGGCAACTAAAAGTTTAGATATTTGGCTTATTGCCAAATAACTCTCAGTGACAGCGTAAAGCTCCTAACCCGTGGTTGTGTTGCAATTTTGGATGCTATTTTATTAGACAAATTCAATGGATATCATGCTAAGAAAACATTCTAGGATTGTAACTATCAGAATGTAGTGGATTGAGTGTTAGAAAAATTGCAGAACAATGTGAGGTCTACTATTCAAGTGTCAGCCGGATTGTGAAAGCCTACCAAAAAACAAGGTCATTTTTTCCCAAATGAAAAGGCAAATGTGGCTGAAAGCGTAAATCAACGGAGAGGGACGAGAGACCTTTGGAGCAAAAAAGTTACTAGTAATGATCTTCAAAAGGAACTAGCAGGTGCTGGAATTAGCGTTTGCTCCAGTACCATAAGACGACGTCTTCTGAATGCTGGAAGACCAGCAAGAAGGCCCGGGCCCCTTTGTAAGCAACTTCTTACAAGTGCAATGAAGAAAAAATGTATGCAATGGGCTAGGCAACACAAGATCAATGGAAAAAGGTACTTTTCACAGATGAATCCCATTTTGAGGGGCAAGGGCAGAACTGTCAGTACGTGAGAAGATCACTCGATGAACTGATTTGTGCGCGGCATATTGAACAGCACATTAAACAACCATCTAAAGTAATGTTTTAGGGCTCTTTTTATTCTGTTGTGATAGTTATTGGAATGATGAATTCCGAGAAATATGTTGATTTAATTTGTAGAATAGTGGCTCCCAATCTAATCAAAGCTTTTCTAAATGGTGGAGGGATATTTCAGCCAGATCTCGCATGCATCTACAAAATCGCTGAAAGCCTTTCAAGATGAAAATATTCAGGTACTTCAGTGGCCAGGGAACTCAATGGATTTAAACCCAATCAAAAACCTTTGGGCTATAAGTGAAAAACAGTCTTAAAAAATATGACCATGTCAAAACCCAAGCTCATTAGCACAGTAATTCAAATACGGTATCATGACGAAGGAATAGCAAATATTTGAGCAACACTGGTCGATTCCATGCATCAAAATGTATTCTTAAAGCTAAAAGGACATTATAAAATACTAAACATAAAATATATGGAATTTATTCCCAATAAAAGGTTAACACGTGAGAAAGTGTTTTATTTAACCTGTGTTGGAATTAATTTTCACAAGACTGTATGTAGCTATTGTGTGATGGAAGGACATTCAAGTGAAAAGTGTTCAAATTAGAATGAGCACGCAAGGTGTGAATGGAAAGTAAAGGTAGTTTGGTAGGGATTGGTAGTATGAGAGTACCTGTAATTGGAATGATAAGGTCACCTGTTCAAATGCATGGTATGTTGATGAATGAGTGTGAATTCTCTGTGATTGATAAGGTGAGTAATGAGTATGGTGTGATTTTGGGGTATAATTTTATGAAAGTGAACGGTATGGTTGTGCATCCTGTGAGCGATCAGATTGAGAGAAAGATTTGTAAAAATGGGGTGTATAAGTTGCATGTAGGGGAAAATGGTAATGTTTTGAGGAATGTGTTTAGCAGTATTGAGGTGACTGCTATGGAAGGGTGAAAGGGTGCCTGTTAGAGTGAGTTTGAATGTGGGTGAGAACAGTGTGATATTGGATGGAAAGGATGCGTGTTATAAGGTAAGGCCTGTTGCTTGTGTGTTTGATGAGAATGAATGATCCTTTTGTATGTGTGCAGGTGGAACCCAGAGTGAAAGGGCAGGTGAGGGGGATCCAAGTCGGAGATGTACTGGGTCACCTCTCCACTGTCAGTGAGGTAGGTATGGATGATAGCACAGATGTCAGAGTGAATGTTGCAAATGAAAAGACGTGTAAATGGACGTATAATGAAGTGAAGAGCATGGCGAAATTGGATGGATGTTTGACTGAGTATGAAAGGGAGGATGTGTATCAAATGCTGTTTGAACTAAAGGGGATCCTCAGTAAGGGCGATCTGGCTTTCAGGGTTGTGAAGCTTCCGGAATTCATGATTATCCTGAAGGAGGACATCCCAATCTATCAGCGGCCAAGACATTTCCTGCGTACGGTTGTTGATGAGATTGAGGAGCAGTGTGTAGAATTAGAATGATTGGGGGTGATTGAACAAAGTGAGAGTGCATGGAATAGCCTGATTGTGCCTGTATGTAAGCCAGATGGAAGATTGTGTCTGTGTATAGATTATCAAAAGGTGAATGAAAGGTTTCCGATGTGTGTGATATCTGAGTGTGTGTATAGTATGCATGGGATGAAGTGGTTTACAAAGCTGGATCTGCCCATTGCTGAGAGAGCCAGCCAGTGACTGCCTTTTCCTCTATGAAAAGGCATTATCAACTCTGGAACCTCAGCTTTGGGTTGGCTAGTGCTCCTGGAGCCTTCCAGCAGGCGATGAATGTTGTGTTGAGTAAGTTTGCAGGTAAGAATGTGATGGTATTTTGATTATGACAGAGTTTTGAGGAACATATGAGATTGGTGAATGATGTGTTGAAAATGTTGGAGAGTGTTGGTGTGAAGGTGAAAGTAGCGAAGTGTGAATGGTTTGTGAAAGAAGTGGCATTTCTTTGGCTATAGTGAGCAAGAATGGGTTGCTAAAATCGCCGAAGTATGTTGAGAAGGTGCGAATGTTTCCGAAACCAGTGACTGTGAAGCAGCTGAAGTCATTTTGGGGTTTGATTGAGTTTCAGTGAAAGTTTATATGTGATTGTTCAGGTGTGAGTAAGCCTCTGACTGAGTGGATGGGCAAGCCAAAGTAAGCACAATTGTCAGGTGGACTGATAAGATGAATATAGTGTATGAGAGACTGAAAGAGGCAGCGGCTGAAGATGTTGAATTGGCATACCCAGACTATAGTGTGAATGCTAAGATGCTTGAATTGTATACAGATGCGAGTGTGTATTGTATGGGAGGTTTTCTGATGCAAGAGCAGCGTTTGAATGGAGAGAATGTCAGGCGAATAATTGGGTATGTATCCAAGGCTATGAATGTGGCAGAGCAAAAGTATTAGACTGTGGAACGAGAGTTGGCTGCGATAAGATATTGTTTGAAAGTGTTGCGTCTGTTTTTGTATGGTGTGAGGTTTGTGATCAAAACAGATCATCAACCTCTTGTGTATCTGCAGCATATGAAGTGGGCTGATAGTAGGATTGCAAGGACTTTGGAAGATTTGAGTGACTTTGACTATGTGATTGAGTACGTGCCTGGTGAACGGAATGGTGTGGCTGATTTGATGTCAAGGTATCCTGGTATGAATTATGAAAATGTGTGTGGGGTGAGTGATCCTGAGTATTTGCCCAAAGGGATTATGAATGGAAAGGAGAGTAAGGGTGGTGGTGATTCCTTGTTTGAGATTGTATGGAATGGTTTACAAGATTTGAAGAGTGATGGAGTAGATGTGAGAGTGCCCGATAGTGTGGATGACTTAAGGAAGGAGGTAATGAGTGAAGTATGTAGGTGCTTAAAAGTATTGGTATGGCGAGGGTGTGGAACTTTATGAAAGAATTGAGAGCAATGTGTATGCCAGGGGTCCCGCCGTTTCAGGAAGTGTTGATTGTAGTGAGTTGTTTGCATGGAGTAATTGTTTATGTGCACTTTGGTGGTGAGAGGCCAATGGTGTACAAAGATGAGAAAGTGAAGGGTTTGAATGCTAATGTGGTGCATCTGCAGTGTTTGAGCGGTGTGTACTATAATTGGGTGATTGAAAAGTGTTCATATATGAGAGAGAAGATGAGTGTGTGGTGAATGATGATGTGGGAGTTGATGTTAGTGTGGTTGTTCCTTTGGTGTATTGCGAGCATGGAGGACCTGATATGATGGAAGCAAGAGTGAAAGTTGGTGAAAGATTCTTCTGTGATTTGATTGATACTGGAGCGCAAGTGTTGTTAGTGAATGAGAGGATTCTGAGTAAGTATGATGAGTTTAGATGTTGCGAATCTAGGCCTGTGAAATTACGGATAAGTGGATTAGAGAATGGAATGATAGTGGCATGGGAACAGGTTGGTCTGAAAGTGAGTTTGGGTAATGGTGTGAATGTAAAGCATGACTTTGTGATTCTGAAAGATGAGCAAATGCCATGTTGTTTCTTGCTTGGTGTAGACTTTATGAGATTGAATGATTGGTCTTTGGATGCTGATAAGGATTGTCTTATGAAAGGTGAATGTGAGGTGATGAAGTTGAATGAGTGTGCAAAGAATGTTGTCAAATTTTGTGGTATGATTGAGTTGGTCATGGATGATGAGAATGAGATTTTAAGTGATGAGGATATTCTAGAGATGCAAGAGATGTGTCCTTTTGTTAGTGAGTTGAAGAGGTGTGTAATGACGCATGTTGATTTGAATGAATGGCCAGAGTGTTTAAGTGATTTTAAAAGGTATGCTAAGGATTTTGTTGTTTGTATGGATGTTGTATATTTTGTGAGGCATCTGAAGGGTGGTGATGATATGTATGAATCTGTGATGTTCCGTGTTGGTATGATTGGTCTGGTGAAAGTTGTGCATGATAATTATGGGCATATGGGTAAGCATAAGTTGTGGGAGTGTATGAAGGAGCGTGTGTTCCATCCATTTCTGAGGACTGTTGTGAATGATGTTGCGACTATGTGTGAAAGGTGCAAGGTGTGCAAGTGAAACCGCCGATGTTGAAAGTTTATGTGAAAGAACCGTTTGAGTTGGTAGTCATTGATTGTGTGTCTTTACCGTGTATGAGTGCTGGGAATGTTGGTATGGTTGATCATAAGGGGTAAGTTTGTGTATGTGGCTCCTGTATGGAGGCCTAGGAGATGTCTGAGTGATAATGGGCCTGAGTTTGCAAGTGAAGTGTTTGAGCGAATGTTGAGAGAGAATGGTGGTGCATGTGAAGATGATTCCATATGTACCATCTTTGAATAGGTTAACTGAGCGTACAATTAGAACCTTGTGTGATTTGTTGAAAATGATGAGTATGACTTTGAATGACTGGGATGAATGGTTGAGTAGTGTGTTATGGCTGTATAATTTGACAGTGCATAGTGCAACTGGGGTGTCCCTGTGTCAGTTTGATATGAATTTTGAAAGGTGAGTGAAAGTGAGCAGAGTGTATGGCAAGAGGCACACAAAAGGTTTCATTCATTTGAAATAAGTGCAAAAGTATTGAAGGTAGAAGTAAAAAGTAGGTTGAATGTGTCAAAGATGAGTGCAAAGTTTGAAGGACCTTATAGAGTTGTGAGAGTCTGGAAGAATGGTGTGATTTATGTTTTGGAGAGTTTGAATGAAGGTGTGACTGAGAGAGTGCACGCTCATCCGAATCAGTTGAGGTGGAGAGAACCAGTCATCCAGTGTATGAACTGTGCAGAGAGATAAGGTGCATGATGATGAGATGGAGTGTGATAGTATGGATCTGTCTGGGAAAGAGCTTGTCTTGGTCTCGAGGAGTAGAAAGCGTACAAAGAAGAGTGAAAGGAAGAATGCAAGTATGAATAAAAGTAAGTCTGAGCAGAGTGTTTCTGGTATGGGGGAGCTTGAGTATTTGCATAGGCAGGTGAGTGATTTAGCTGGTGTAAGTAGATAAGTGAGTGAGCTGCCTGTGGCTGATTTTTCTGGTTATGGGAACAGTATGAATGATAGTGTGTTTAGGTAGAATGAACCTAGTGTGGCTGATCTTTCTGGGACTTTTCTGGCTTCTGGTGGGAATCAGTTGAAGGGGTTTCTGGTGTAGCCGCTGAGAGTAGAGGGGATGTGAGTGATTTGACTGTTTTGCAAGTGTACCTTGAGTTGGATGAGAGCTGTGAGTGAGGAGCTGATAAATGGGGGTATGAAGAGTGAGGAGCTGATGAATGGGAGTATGAAGAGTGAAGGTTCAGAACGGAAGAGTATGAAAGAGTTCTGTCGAGAGATGAATGAACTGGTAATGAAGGCTAAGAGCAAGGTGGATGACATGATCGATAGTGATTAGGAAACTAACAGGACAACTGACAAACAACCCAGACAGATTGCTATGTGTAGCCAGGGACCAGTAGATGAGTGTGAATGTGTGCAGAAGGGCATGCGTGATTGAGTATAAAAGGTACCGTGAGTAAGGATTGAGAGTGTATTTTGAGTGACTGTGGTCGTATGGCCTAAGGAAGGAAGGGAGTGGTGGAGCGAATGTGAGTGTGTTTGTAGGGCCATTCTCCTACCCCCTTTCCAATACCCTCTCCCTCCCTCTGTAAGAATGTATGTGAGAATGGAGAGATGTTTTTTATATATATATATTTATTATGGATTTTATGTTTTGGTTAAAATGTTGGTTTTTTCTCTAGGACTTAGTTTCATATATCATTATATTGCAAACAAAGACATAGTTTTGATATATCAGTCTATTGCAAACAAAGAGCCACTCAAATATTCTGTTAGATTGTACTTGTCTTGTAATAATCTTTTAATAAGGGTGGCTGAGATTGTAAGATTTACAATATTGAAATAGAATATACCCGGTACGTCAAGAATTTATTGTGAGTCCCAATAGGATAGAAAGGTTTTATATAACCTCAATATGCGACAAGATAGTATTATTATATGAGCTTGGAGGCCAAGGCCTTTAAAGGTTGTACACAGTTTGTGCTCACACAAGTGGTGGCTGGCAAGACTCTTTCCTGGGGAACAGCAAACCCTTCTTTGTCTCTTGGTTTGGTTGTAAGTACTTTTGTAATATTTTTTGTTTTGTTTGCTTAACTGATTCCCTCTTGGAATGTTTAGATAACACTTTGTTAGGTGATAGGACTACTTATTTTGATCTTGTATATATTGTAATTTTAAATTTATCAATCTCTTTTTTTTTGTGTGTGTGCATAAGTAATGAGATCTCAAATATAATTACCCATATTTTTGTAAATAAAGGGCTGTACATACAATCCGTTTCATTTCTCCCTTGATTTCTCACGTCTGAATTAGTGTTGGATTGATTGGGCATTTAGGGTAGATATTTGGCATGCTAGTGTGATCAAGTGTCAGAAGGGCACTAATCATGGCTGCCTCAGAGGGATTCAACGCATTCATCAAAAGGCTCCACTCCGAGAAATGAGTCATCTTCTGCTCTCTACCAATCACACTAGCTAAAGCTCTCCTCTGATGGATCATGTTGCCCTTAGCCAACATGCTGTCATCAGTGGAGTGAATAACAAGGAAATGTTTGAAGCCAGCAGGCTCAAAAACGCCAGGTAGTCTCTGAATAAGCGGCCCCAACATAATCTAGGCTCCACTATGCGCACTTGCACTTTTGGTTGTTCCCCACTTGGGGAAACAACGGTGCCGGACGTGCCAATCTTGGCTTGGTCACTTACTGAAGTGGAAGCAGACCCATTCATCCCCACAGCTCCCACGAATGGAGAGGAGCCCAGAGTCTTTTATCTATTTAGAAGAGGGCAGGGAATGAACCTGCTTCTCCTTTCTGCCGGCAGGAGCCCCCAGGCCAGATGGACCGGCCTCTGCAAGATCCTTCTCCGAGATGGAGAAGCTCTTGGCTGTCCCAGGGGCACCAGTTGGAGGAAGAGCTGCCTCCTCTCCTTGCAAGGCCTTCGAGACCCGAGCCATCTGAGGTGGACCTTGCACAGGGACAGACTCAGGTTCATCCCCATGGAAGGTCCTACTGTCTAGGGCTGGGTTGCCTCATGGATCATGTCCATCTCAAAGGGCAGCCTCCCTGTGGCCACCCCCCACCCCCCAGGACATCACAGGTCCCAGCATCTTTGGTCAGGGAAGAGAGGGGGGCATGTACGGTGACCCCCTCTAAACTCAATATGCGAGCCTGCAGGTCTATAGAGGGAAGTGGCTGACAGTCCCTATCTTCTCTCCTTCCCTAAGGGGGTTGGCCCTATCATGCCAGTGGTCAACTATGGGCCGCCTTTCTTGGCAGTCTCCTTGGAAAGAGGGAGGCACCAGAGGGCACCTCCAGAGAAGGGGGTGAGGGGGGGGTCCCCGACACATGTAAGCAAAGGAGAGGAGTAAGCCTCCTCTCTGGTAGAAGAAATTTAGAGGGTCCCCTGTGAAAGCACATGAGGGGGTGAGGGACCCCCATTTTTCTGGTGGAACTGCCCAAAGGCGGCTGTCACTGGTGAAGGGAAAAGGAATAGTTTTTTTTGTTCTTTTTAATATCATCGGGCATGGTGACCCTATTATCTCTATGGGAAGCAAACACTAATCACCCCACGGAGTAACCCACCTGCCGCCATTTGGAGCCACTCCTCCCGCCTAGTGGCCTGGCAGCCCATCAGCATGGAGGCTCCACCTTGGGCACAACGTAAAATTGATAGATAGTGGAAGGAGAAAGAAAGGAGAACTGAGGAGGGTGTTGGTGGGGATGAAGTAAGTTGTTAAAAACCCTCCCCACTCAGCCCCAGTCTAGGCTAGTTGGGTGAGAGGAAGCTGGTCAGCATCTACCCTGTGAAAATAGAGGCTGACCAGCAGAGAAAGTTGTGGGAGAGGTTGTAGGGAGAGTGAGGAAGTAGGGTAGAAACACAGGATGTCTGAAAGGAGAAGAGGCTAAGTTGGGGCTAGAGGAGGTGCTGAGTCCCATCAGCACGGCAGCCAGGAAGGCAAATCGCCACTCCCTTTACAGGGCTTACATAATCAAAGCTCCGCTCTGCGCACTTGCACTTTTTGTCTTAGTCAGGGACTCGCCTCTGAGGGGAGAAGAAGGAGCGGATGTGCCAATCTTTGCTTGGTCACTTACTAAAACGGCATCAGACCTGTCTGTCCCCATGGCTCCAAGGGAGGGAGAGATGCCCAGTCTCTTTTTTGTCTTTTTCCTATGCCTTTTCTTCTTGGGGGGGGGGGAGAGGATGGTGAGGAATGAACCCGCTTCTTCCCTCCTCCGGTAGGAGCCCCTAGGCCAGATACTTCTCTGAAATGGAGAAGGTCTTGGCTGTCACAGGGACACCAGCTGTGGGAGGAGATCCCCCCCCTTTCCTTCTAAGGGCTTGGGGGCCTGATCCATCTGAAAAGCTTGCACAGGGGTGGACTCATGTTCTGTGCTTGGCACTGAGCCAGGGTTCAACCACATGGAAGATCTTGTCATCCGGGGCTGAGTCACCTCAGGGACCATGTCCATTTCAAGGGGGTCCTCCATGTGGCCATCTGCACCCTAAGAGATCACAGAACATTTTCAAGGAACCTCTTGCTCCTCTTGGGCTGGTGAACTTGCATCCATCAGGGAAGAGAAGGGGGTACATAGAGTGACCCACTGTAGACTTATTATGCCAGCAAGACTTTAGAGGGCAAAAGGCTGATGGACCCTATGATCCCATGCCCTTTGGAAAGTAAAGGGGAGGACTGCCACTGGAATGAGCGGGTTGCCCAAAGGCGACTCCATAGAAAGAAGTGAGGGGGGGGGAGTCCCCACAGCCATAGAAGAGGAGTAAGCCTCCTCTCCGGTGAAAGAGGTTTGGAGGCTCCCCTGCAAAAGCACAGGGGGAGGGGAGCTCATTTTATTTTCTGCTGTGGAACTGCCCAAAGGTGGCTCCGACAATGTTACAGGGGAAGTAAAGAGGGTGTTTTAGGGATGGTGACCCTATAGTCTTCACAGGATGCAAGCACTAATCACCCCAAGCAGTAGCCCACTCTGCGAGAGGTGAGTACAGAGCCAGCAAAGACAGCTGCCACCATTTGGGACCACTCCTCCTGCCCTATAGCCAGGCAGCCCTTCAGGATGGTGGCTCCACATTGGGCTGGGCTAAAATTGATATATCTTGAAAGGAGAGAGAAATGTGTGTGTGGGTGTAAAGCAGGTTTTTAAAAGCCCACCACCCCAAACTGGAGTCAGGGATGAGGAGACATTGTCCCCTCCCCCTCTCAGCACCAATCTGGGTCTGGGATGGTTGGGTAATATGAAGCTGGTCGGAGTCTACCCTACTAGAGAAAGTTGTGGGAGAGGTTGTAGGAAAAGTAAGGAAGTATGTTAAGAAGACAAGGTGTCAAAAAGAAGCAAAGAGGCTAAGTTGGTGCTGAACGGGGCGTTGAGTCCTTTCAGCACAGAGGCAATGAAAGCAAATTGCTTTGCTCCTCCTTAAAGGGCCGGTAGTGCGATGTTAGCAGACCAATGCCATATCCATTCAGCTAGCAAGAACTTTTCCAAACCAAATGTGAAGGTAACTACTTATTGTTCTATTAACCATATACCATCACTTCATAGGGTTGTTTTCCATACTAAAGGGTCTTTCAACAAGGACGCTCGAGCTTTGTCAGGCGATAGTAGCCATGTTGTTAAAGCGACATCTGACAACCTCACAGTGAACTGTTCAGTAGTACTTGGCAAGTCACGATGGAAGGTTATAACATTGAACAGGGTGTGCAAATCATCAAATGTTATTATCAAAATCAGTGCTCCATTCGACAAACGTTCTGCGCATTACGTGATTTCTATCCTCGCCAATATCGTCCTGCCGAGTCCACTATTCGACGCTTGGTGGCCAAATTCGAGGCAAAAGGGTTGATCAACAATTAGCTAACACCTGTACATTGCCGAAACGCAGGTCTGCTGAAAAGATCACTGCCATAAATGAGTGTACAGGAAAATCCGAGGAAAGCAATTTCTTGTCATTCACAAGAACTTGGCCTTTCTATGACTTCAGTTTGGCGAATTATGCTTAGGGACTTGGGTCTGCATCTGTACAAAATCCAACTTACCCAGGGACTTAAGGTAAACGACCATAGACAACACTGTGTGTTCGCTGATTGGGCTCTAGAGCAGTTGGAAGTTGCCCCAAATTTCCCCCCAAAAATCATCTTCAGCGCCGAGGCACATTTTTGGATGAATGGATTTGTGAACAAGCACATTGTCGTATTTGGAACGAAAACAATCCACGTGAGATACACCAGCACCAATTGCATCCCAACAAAGTCACTGTTTGGTGCCGATTTTCGTGTAACGGACTTATTGGTCTGTATCTTTTTGAGAACGAAGATGGGATTGCCATAACCGTCAATGGAGAGACCTACAGATCGATGATAAGCAATCTTGTGGCCCCAACTGGATTATATGCCTGATATGGATACTGACGACATATGGGTCCGACAGGATGGCGCTACGCGCCACACTGCGCATGCCACGATAGACATTTTGCACCAGTGATTTCAGGGCAGGGTCATCTTGCATGGTGGCAACGTCAACTGGCCACTGAGATCATGTGAGATCTTTGAGGCTACCTTAAATCGCAAGTCTATGCGAATAATCTGCAAACAGTTGATGTCCTCAAAGTCAACATAACGAACACCATCCAGCAAATTTAGCCAGATTTATGCGACAAAGTCATCGAAAATTGGGCCTCCTGAATACGTTCCACCAAGCGAAGCTGTGGCGGACATTTGAACGACATCATATTCCACACTTAATGCCATAAAATGTACTTTCAAATTTAAAATAAATTGAGTGTATATATCACAAACAACTTGTTTTATTTACATTTAAAAATCGAGCGACCTTATTGAAAGACCCAATATTATAAGATAGATCGTGTGCCCCCAAGGGTGGTTGAAAACATTTGTGTGAATTCCTGGAAATATAAAGGTTAAAATAAAATACTCAATTGATATAATTCTGTTAAATTGGTCTATTGGATGCAGTGACTCGCTTGGCATAGATGAGAAGCATCCACCAGGTGTGCCCAGGGAAAGTGTGATGGTGGCTCTTGCTATACTAACCATATAAACTACTTAATATTTTAGTGTTTAAATAACTAAAAGGACTCAACCACAATCTGACTCAGATCTTTCATGTAAATTGGTACACAAGGTTATCATGTACCTCTAAATCACAAGTAAATAAAAATTTTCTAGGATTAATAGTTTTCATGTTATGAACCCCAAAATTTGGGGCCTTACTTTACCATCTGTATTTCAAACACTCTCAATGCCTCCCTTTTTTTTTTTAGATAAACTCAATATTATGTAAAACATTTACTCCAGAAAGTATTCATAACTCCACCTAATACTACAAGATTTCACCATAGTTCATGAACCGCTATGTACAGGTAATGAAATTTTGAGTCTCACTGACATATAAAAAGGAGTAATAACTTATGAAAATTTGCAACCAAAAAGAATTCATACTATATTTAATTTGACACCATTTTGAAGTAAATTGAGTACTTTCATTGACTTATTTATAATTCAGACTAGTAAGAACTAGGTTGGATTGTTCTAACAACCCTTTCTTTAGCATCACAAACTTCTTATTCTACAAGCAAACATCTGACAAAAGGTGATGGAGTCCTGCAATATCAAATCAAGAATAATTACAAAATTGAAACTTAAGATCAGCTCCAAGGAACTAAATGTCCCTAAATTTACTACATTCAGAAGAAATGGGGACAACTGTAAATCTGCCATGTTCAGGTTGTACTCAGAAAATTCCATGGTTCAGAGGATCATTAGATCTTTAAAATAACCAAAGGATGACTAGAAAGGAGATCAGATTTTCTTTATATGCTCCTATCTGTCCGGAAGGGCAACGTTAAAAACAAAACAAAAAAAGACAAGCAAGGAGGAGAAGGAAGCATGCTCAGGCATCAGGGAGCTAAAGGTTTTATCCCCGATCTTTAGATGTTTTTATTTCTCAGTGGGGACCTACTAATTAATGTGGATTCTGAACCATGTATATCTACAGAGCATGGCAGCCATTGGGAATTTGGCCTGGATCATAATTCAATCCAGCAACTAACCACACCCTTATATATAATAAAAATGTCCCAATTACTTCTTACCTTTTTTGTTTTAATGCCTTGTAGCCAACCAAAGGGTATACCATACTCTTCAAGGTTCTTTTTATTCAATGACTTAATAGAATCTCCACTCAAAATATTGATGGCTAAGGCAGCGTGGGTAGAAGGTGAAAATATGGCTTGTTCTTCACCTTCCTTAAATTTGTAACCCAAAACACTAACAGAACCAAATATTAATTTCAGATAATACACTCCATTAATAAATATCCGCTCATTTTGAAGCAAAGCTACATAGAGATTTCCATCACTTGTAAGCTTGGAAGCTAAGCAAGCATTATTTATGTCTGCAAGGTAAGAAGTTCTATTTGTCTTAATATTTTTGCTTTCAGGGGATGGTAAAACTTCTTTGATTGGTTGTATATCATCTACATTATCAGGGTTAGGTGGGTCATCATTGAGTGAACGATAAAATTCTGCTATTTCAATGTCTAAATTATCTTCCTTGGATGGATCTTGATCTATTTGTGAGGAAGATGATGCATCCTCTGGGATTTCTATTGAAGTCTCATTGGACTTTGATAAGGAATTCATTGAAGAACTTTTAGTTTTTTGTTGCTTTTTATAAAATTCAAGTGATTTGAGTGCAAAATTAGGAGCTATTGTTTGAATTTTGGCTTTATTATGTATTTTCTTTTTAGGAAGAGGTTTACTTATAGGCCGAGTTTTAATTTCATTTCTTTGGGTTAGATTTTCATGATGGGCTTTTAGCCACCTAAATTTGTTGAGATTTTTTCTTTTAGATTTCGTTTCAAGTGGCTTGTGAATAACAATGCATTCATTTTTATGTTTTGCAATTTTAGTTATAATTTCACTTCCTCCTTTAATGATATTATTTTCTCTATCTGGAGCAGTTTTACCTGAGATTGTCTGATTGTTTATAGCATCAAACTTTGATTTTTTTTCTTTTCCTTTCTCATTATTTCTTGATTTATAACAAGATGATTTATCTTCAAATGCTGTCTGAGTTTTCAGATTAAGGAAACTGAGGAAAGAAAACAATTGCATAAATCTTTCTAGAAATAAATAAATAGAAATACAGGGTTTTCCAAAAGTCTTTGTCACACATGCGCTATTAAATTAACTTAAGTAAATAGTGAATTTTTAAAGACCTATCTCAACTGTTTGCAATTAGAACCTTAATTATACCTTAGATTTTCTTTAAAAAAACAATCCCAGACTAGAGAAAATGGGATAAAAATAAGGTATTAAAATCAAAATTTAATGAGTTTGATTATATTAAATTAGGATTTAATATATTTTATTATGTATAATATCTATTTAATGCTAGATAAAACAAGGCAATAATATTAATGGGCCAAATTATTACATCAATTTCAAAGAATCCTTACGATGGATTTTGTTTCCTTGAATTATTTTCTTCTTCTTTCTTCTTTGCTTTTTTAGCTATTTTACTTAAATGAGCCAGTGAAAACATTATAAATCTAGCCTACATTAAAAAAAAAGTATTCTGAAAAGAAAAGCTTATAAAAGTGAATCAAAAATTATTTTTTTTTAAGAATCATTTGGAGATATAGTAAGTTGTGAGATCCATCCCTCAATCCTGACAAAATTTGGGCAGGTAGAGTAAAGCTACCAATAGGCACCTCGGATGGGATAAATGCTAAAACTTTGTGTCCATTCTCACTGGGATTGAATCCAGTACAGAGACATTAGAAATTCAATCCTTTATCCACTAGGCAACCAGCCAGGAAGCAATTAACAAAAATGCACCAATTTTCTATCTAGATCAAACTATTTTTTTATTCAGTGTCCATCTGGCGACTGCCTACTAGGGCATAGTCGCTGTAATCATCATACAGCCTAATGCTAGGCTAGATTAAAAATTAGAAAACAAAATAAAAATAAAGGACACCATAAAAAACAAAACTAAAGAAAAAAAACAGCAAAAACAAAATGAAGGAGGAAGCATGCTTGGGCATTGGTGGGGGATTCCCGTCTCTCCCCAGTTTGGCAGCATGCGACTGAGGGAGCTAGAATCACATCTAGCAGCCACTCAAATTACAAAGCCTATTTTCATTGGGTGTTTTTTTTTAATCAACAAAACTAGAAAAAAACAAAGAAAACTAATAAGCTGTCAGCAAAATCAACAATATTAACCAAAAAGGCATGTCAAGGTGCATTCGGGGGGAGGGGGGGCTACACCTCCCAGGAATATAAGCGAGCCCTCAATAATTAAAAAAATTCCAATAACTCCATTACACCAAAGCCTGGTGAGCGGGAGCTTGGCCTTAGTACGAGGGTCAGGCGGTAGCTCTACCATGTACCAAGGTACTGGAAAAGGTATCAAATTCCTAAAGAATAGGACATTCAACCCAATGATATTCAGTGTGGAAGAAGTAGAAGGCTGCAGAAAGGGTCAGAGGAGCGCTCCATCAGACACTTGGATTGTGGACCACCTGAGTCCTAACTTTATGATGGCAAACCTCCATATAGGCATATGTAATAGTCTTAAATAAAATATATATTTGTAAGTTAATAAAAGCTAATAACTAAATAATTCAAATATAATATAAAAAAAAATAAATTAGAAATTTTGAAAATGTTAAATGATAAAACTGAAACAGATTTTTACTTGTAATGAGAAAATTAGTGAAAACCCCCCCACAAAAAAAACCCTTTCAAACAAGATTAAATCTATTCCTAAGGCTATTAAATAGGCCCTACTAAATGAGATCATTATTGCTGATGTTTTGATATTAGCATTTTAATATTTGGCTCCAATTTTGTGAGAATCAGACAAAAATAATTTCTTTTTACTATATCAAGTCAATTAGGATATCATCCAAAGAAGCCAAGTGCAAAGTAATGTACATTGGTGCTACAATCACTGGCCACCAGTACTATGTGATGGACATACCCCTAGTGAGAATGGAGAAAGACTTGGGTGTCTTAGTAACCCCAGACCTTAAACACTCAGCCCAGGTAGCAAAGGTGGTGGCTTCTGCTAACTCAATGTTAGGTAGAATCCGAAGACTTTCACATGCCTAGATGAGATGTTTCCAGATAGCACACAATTTGCAGGTATGCCAGCCCAAATTAAAGTTGAGCTGGGTAAGTTAGGACAATAAAATTAAAGATGATCATGTACCTTTGTAGTGGGCCGAAGGCAACACTAACCCCGCGTTCCAACCTTATCCTAGAATTTATGAACCTTGAGAACCCCGGGGAAGAATCAATACGATTTGATATACAGTCCTTTACTTTACAATAAAATTACAAATATAATTACAATTTAAATTTACAAGAAAAATAAACACAGGTGTGCACCCAAAATAAATAACCTATACTAAATTACAATTTTCCCAACTGAAAAAAAAATACAAAAAAACTGACGGGCGCAGAGAACAAATCTGTATAAAACCACCAATCGGTACTTGACCAAACAATGTCCATGCAACAAAATGCCAAAAAAAAAGAATGAAAAATGGGTACGGGATTATCACTTGTGTGCTGTGGGGGGTGGTAGTAGGCCAATAAAAGGGAGGTATGCTCATCAACCAATGCAGGTGGCAAGCAAGGTAAGAAAAGCCCTCCTTGTCAGGGCTGGACGGAGCACTATCCTAGAGAAGTCCTCTCGCAATCCATTCAAGCTTCCACTCTGTAGAAGAGATAACATCCCCCATTTATAATCTATTTACTATAGAGGGAAGGGAAACCAATAAGTGGGCATTTGACCCGAGGAAATTCCATTAACTATCTTACCTCTAAGTGTATATTCAAGTGCGCACAACAAAATTTTAGGAAATTCTTTATTGATTTTACACAATTCTATAAATATTTATATTTATATACTGAAAATGGAAAACAATTGGGTAACATTATTTGTATTAATAATATGAAAAATTGGAAGGCAAATAACAAAATTGTCTACCCACACACTCACACAGGGGTAGGGAAAGATATATGAAAAGGGGTGGGAGAATGGACCTACAGACACACGCCGCTCCCCCACACCCCCTCCTTCCTTAAGCCATTCGACCACAGTCACATGCAATACCTTCTCAATCACTCTTCACAGTACCATTTGTGCTCAATTGTACCCTTCTGCACCAATTCACACTCTTCTACTGGTCCCTGGCTATGCGTAGCAATCGGTCGGGGGCGTTCGTCAGTTGTCTTGTCAGTCTCGGCCTCCTCGTCACTATCAATCATGTCATCCACAATACTCTTTGTTTTCATTACTAACTCGCTCATCTCTCGACAGAACTCTTTCATACTTTTTCGTTCAGAACCTTCACTCTTCATACCTCCATTCATCATCTCCTCACTCACAACCCCTCTATTCTCAACAGGCATACCAGAAACCCCTTCGACTGGTTCCCACCAAAAACCTAAAAAATCAGCCACTTCATCATTTACATCAAACTCACCCCTACTATTACCATTCGTAAAACCCGAAAAATCAGCCACACTAGGTTCATTCTGCCCAAACACACTATCATTCATCCTGTTCCCAAAACCAGAAAAATCAGGCATAAACTTACCCATATGCCCATAATTATCATGCACAACCTTCACCAGACCAATCATACCAACCAAGGACATCACAGGTACATACATATCATCACCACCCTTCAGACGCCTCACAAAATATACAACATCCATACAAACAACAAAATCCTTAGCATACCTTTTAAAATCACTTAAACACTCTGGCCATTCATTCAAATCAACATGCGTCATTAAACACCTCTTCAACTCACTAACAAAAGGACACATCTCTTGCATCTCTAGAATATCATCATCACTTAAAATCTCATTCTCATCATCCATGACCAACTCAATCATACCACAAAATTTGACAACATTCTTTGCACACTCATTCAACTTCATCACCTCACATTCACCTTTCATAAGACAATCCTTATCAGCATCCAAAGACGATCATTCAATCTCATAAAGTCTACACCAAGCAAGAAACAACATGGCATTTGCTCATCTTTCAGAATCACAAAGTCATGCTTTACATTCAAACCATTACCCAAACTCACTTTCAGACCAACCTGTTCCCATGCCACTATCATTCCATTCTCCAATCCACTTATCCGTAATTTCACAGGCCTAGATTCGCAACATCTAAACTCATCATACTTATTCAGAATCCTCTCATTCACTAACAACACTTGCGCTCCAGTATCAATCAAATCACAGAAGAATCTTTCACCAACTTTCACTCTTGCTTCCATCATATCAGGTCCTCCATGCTCGCAATACACCAAAGGAACAACCACACTAACATCAACTCCCACATCATCATTCACCACACACTCATCTTCATCCAGACAATCAGTCTTCTCTCTCATATATGAACACTTTTCAATCACCCAATTATAGTACACACCGCTCAAACATTGCAGATGCACCACATTAGCATTCAAACCCTTCACTTTCTCATCTTTGTACACAATCGGCCTCTCACTACCAAAGTGCACATAAACAATCACTCCATACAAATGACTCACTACAATCAACACTTCCTGAAATGGCGGGACCCCTTGCATACACATCGCTCTCAATTCTTTCATGAAGTTCTGCACCCTTGCCATACCAATGCTTTCAGGCTTCCTACATACTTCACTCATTATTACCTCCTTCCTTAAGTCATCCACACTATCAGGCACTCTCACATCTACTCCACCACTCTTCAAATCTTGCAAACCATTCCATATACTCTCAAACAAGGAATCACCACCACCTTTACTCTCCTTTCCATTCATAATTCCTTTTGGCAAATACTCAGGATCACTCACTACACACACACATTTACATCATTCGTACCAGGATACCTTGACATCAAATCAGCCACTCCATTCCATTCACCAGGCACATACTCAATCACATAGTCAAAGTCACTAAAATCTTCCAAAGTCCTTGCAATCCTACTATCAGCCCACTTCATACACTGCAGATACACAAGAGGTTGATGATCTGTTTTGATCACAAACCTCACACCATACAAAAATGGACGCAACACTTTCAAACAATACCTTATCGCAGCCAACTCTCGCTCCACAGTCGAATACTTTCGTTCTGCCGCATTCATAGCCTTGGATACATACCCAATTATTCGCCTGACATTCTCTCCATTCAAACGCTGCTCTTGCATCAGAAAACCTCCCATACAATACCCACTCGCATCTGTATACAATTCAAGCATTTTAGCATTCACACTATAATCCGGATACGCCAATTCAACATCTTCAGCCGCTGCCTCTTTCAGTTTCTCATACGCCTCATTCATCTTATCATTCCACCTGACAACCGTACTACCTTTCTTGCCCATCCACTCAGTCAGAGGCTTACTCACACCAGAACAATCACTTATAAACTTTCGCTGTAACTCAATCAAACCCCAAAACGACTTCAGTTGCTTCACAGTCACCGGTTTCGGAAACATTTGCACCTTCTCAACATACTTCGGCGACTTTCGTAACTCATTCTCACTCACCATATGCCCAAGGAATTCCACTTCTTTCGCAAACCATACAACTTTGCCACTTTCACCTTCACACCAACACTCTCCAACGTTCTCAACACATCATTCACCAATCTCATATGCTCCTCAAAAGTCTCAGTCATAATCAAAATATCATCTATAAACGCAATCACATTCTTACTCGCAAACTTACTCAACACAACATACATTGCCCGCTAGAAGGCTCCAGGAGCATTAGCCAACCCAAAACTGAGGTTCCGGAACTGATAATGCCTCTTTGTGGAAGAGAAGGCAGTTACCGGCTAACTCTCCTCCGCAATGTGCATCTGGTAATACCCCCGTACCAGATCCAGCTTCGTACACCACTCCATCCCATGCATACTATACATACACTTATATAGCACACACATCAGAAACCTTTCATTCACTTTTCGATAATCCACACACAGACGCAATCTTCCATCCGGCTTAAGTACAGGCACAATTGGACTATTCCATGCACTCTCACTTTCTTCAATTACCCTCAATTGCTCTAATTCCAAACACTGTTCCTCAATCTCATCAGCAACCGGACGTGGGAAATGCCTCGGCCGCTGATAGATTGGGGAGTCCTCCTTCAGGACAATCTTGAATTCCGGGAGCTTTGCAACCCCGAAATCCAGATCACCCTTACTGAGGGCTCTCTTTCGTTCAAATATCATTCAATACACATCCTCCCTTTCATACTCAGTCAAACATCCATCTAATTTAACCATGCCCTTCACTTGATTATACATCCATTCACATGTCTTTTCATTTGCAACATTCACTCTGACATCTGTGCTATCATCCATACCTACATCATTGACAGTGGAGAGGTGACCTAGTACATCTCCGACTTGGATCCCTCTCATCTGTCCTTTCACCCTGGGGTCCGCCTGCACACATACAAATGGATCATTCATTTTCATCAAACCATCAAACACACAAGCAACACGCCTTACCTTATAACACGCATCCTTTCCATCCAATATCAGTGTTCTCACTCACATTCAAACTAACATCCTTACTCCAACTCACTCTAACAGACACCCTTTCACCCTTCACAAGCCTTACAGTCTCCATAGCAGTCACCATAATACCAGTAAACACAGTCCTCAAAACAATACCATCTTTCCCTACATACAACTTATACACCCCATTTTTACCAATCTTTCTCTCAATCTGATCACTTGCAGGATGCACAACTATACAATTCATTTTCATAAAATCATACCTCAAAATCACACCATACTCACTACTCACCTTATCAATCACAGATAATTTACATTCATTCATCAACATACCATGCATTCGAACAGTTGACCTTATCATTCCAATCACAGGCACTCTCCTACTACCAATACCTACCAAACTACCCTTACCCTCAGACAGGAGGGCTTTCTCACTAACCTTGTCATACACATCTTTATACACCAAGCTCGCCTTGCATCCAGAATCTATTAAAGCCAAACACTCAATTCCATTCAATTCCACCTTCACACTCAGACACTCATACTTCCTACCAGACAGCACTTTCACACTAGACAGACTTACCAACACATTACTCACACTCATGCACCCAGAGGATACTTCACCAGGTACCCTCTTACAATTCAGTTTCCCGCTTCAGACTTTCCACTCTCAGTCTAATCCAACACTTTTCACTCAAATGTCCTTCCATCGCACAATAGCTACATACATTCCTCTGGTCACGACACATCCTCGCATAATGACCAACCTTTCCACAATTACCACAAGCATACTTCATACTTTCCCCAGCAGTTGCTCCACCATTCAACCTCGGACAATCTTTCTTCAAATGGCCTCTTTCTTTACACTTGAAGCATTCTTTCACACTTTCCTGGCAATCATTTATCATATGCCCCTTCTTACCACACCCAAAACATGCACCAGACATCCACCTACATCTGCCAACATATGATATGACCTTTCCTCCCATACCGACGGCATTCCACAATCTTTTTCACACCATTTGGTCTCTCATTTGCTGGGACATACCTCGGCTTCTCTCTCATATACCCATTCCCACGCTTGAAATTCATCTGTCCCCTTTCATTCTGCCGGCCCAGGAAGCTCGACATCACTCCAGCTGGTGCAGCCTTCAGGGCATCCCTGTAGCTGACAAACTGCTGGGGTGGAGGAAAGCTCTTAAGCTTCTTACCCCCAACATTCACACTGTACCATCCATCCTCTTCTAGATCGCTTTCATCATCAAATCGTCCATCTTCCAACAGCTCCAACACATCCTCCCAAATCAACCGTTCACCTGTTAGTCTCATTCTCTCCTTTCTCTTTCCACTCAGCCATTCACTCACCTTTCGCGGGATCTGTCCAAAAACGTCCTCATCAGTGGTTTACATTCATTTACATCATCATCACTATACCTTGTTCTTGCCATACTCTCAAGCCTATATGCATACATATTCACCCCTTCATTCTTCCCCATACGCGCCTTCACAAATTCATTCACTCTCTTTCATTTGTTTCACCTGTCCAATCATCCGCTTCTTCACTAGATCGTACTTTGGCTCTCCCACACTCGTTATCACTCGAAAAACAATCTCCCAGAACACTCACCCAGTGACCCTTGTTCTGCGGGCACTTGAGCTTGCAGTACCGCTCAAAATCCTCGAAGAACTCATCCATACTCTTTCCCCCATGCAATCTAAACTTATCAATCCTAGGCACTTCTCTAATCAAAATTCCTTTCCCCACATTCACTTCACTCTCCGAAGAGCTACTCTCGGTCTCACTCATTCCAATCATATTGTCACTCTCTCCCTCATCTGAGTATAGCGAATCCGCACTCTTCCCTCTCACCTTCCTATCCTTAACCTTAGAACCATGCTTCCTTCCTCTCTCTTCCATTCACCCTCTTTCCTACCACTCACAGTATCTTCTTTAGACTCAATCACACTGCCATCCATTCCATTCAGCGGAGTCCCTTCACTAGGAGAAGGGGTCAGGGTCGTAGGTCCTGGGGCTGGTTCAACCCCTGTCCTGCATCCGTCGGTCAGTCTGAACCTGTCAGTCTCCCATTTCCTTCTTCATCCTATGTCTTTTCATTCATCCCTTTCATCTCATTCTTCATTCCCCGCAACATTTTGCACTCCTCTTCTTTCTTCCTCAACTCCAGTCTCAACTGCAATACTTCTTCATTCAAAGTTTCAGCCAAAGCCATTGTTCCCAAGTTAGTAACAAAGGATAGGAGGAGGGAAAAATCAACCAAACTACTTTACCAATATACAGATGAACTGCAATCAAATCAAATTCCTCTGGTTTTGAGATCTCAAGGTCCCTATTCGGGCGCCAAATGTAGCAGGCCAAAAGCAACAGTAACCCCGTGTTCCAACCTTATCCTAGAATTTACCAACCTTGAGAACCCTGAGGAAGAATTGATACGATTTGATATACAGTCCTTTACTTTACAAAAAAAAAGTTTTAATTACACCGGTGCACATTCAAAATAAATATTCTATACAAATTAAACTTCTCCAACCGAAAACAAAATAAAATATCACAGGCTACACAATAAAACAAAAAACAACACCCGAATGAGAAGGGGCATGGGACTATCACTTGAAGGCTGGGGTGGTGGTGGTAGTAGTCATAGTTGTCCAATAAGAAGGGGGACAGGCTCATAAGCCAATGAAGGTAGGCAGTGCAGGTAATGCCCTCCGTTTCAGGGCTGGGCTGGGCAGAGCACTCGCCTTGAGGATTCTTCTCACAGTCCGCTGCAGCTTCACTCTTTGAAGACACAGGATGCGATACTAGGGTAATATCCCAATGCGCTGGACAAATATATTTACAATTTAACTCTCTAAATATTTAGAAAATTATATCTTTTGTTAAAATAATTTTAGCAAAGAAACTATCTATGTTTAGAAAATTATATCTCTGAAAAGAGAGTACAATCAGTTATTATTTGTATTCATAATAAAAAATCGGAAGGCAAATTATACCCACACACTCACACAGGGGTAGGGATTGTGCTCCCCCCCCCAATCCCTGGTTCTTCGTTCCTCCAGGGTAGTTAGCCCCAGCCTAGCTAGTCACTCTTTGTAAGATAGATCTGACAGTTCTGGAACTAATTTCAATCGCTCTTCTCTAGCTTGCTTGTATCTCCTCTGCCTTGGGGCATATTCCATCAATGGTCTGACCAGCGCCAGGTTACAAGGCCAGAAACATCTTAGCATTCCTGAAAGAAAAGGTGTCTCTAATCCTCCCCATCATCTGGTTGGCCTTTGCAGTAATTTTGTCAACATGGGGTCCTGTCTTCAGATTGTTGGAAATGAGCGCATTGAGGTCCCTTTCCGATGATGAGATACTGAGTGCCCCCCCCCCACGGTATACCCATGACTTGGATTATTACTTCCCACATGCATAATGCTAGACTTTCTCTCGTTAAAACTGAGTAGCCACCTGTTACTCTAGTCCAGAAGGTTTTAAAGGTCACCCTGTAGTTTCCACATCATTCAGTGTTTTGATTCTTCTATAAATCTTCACATCATCAGCAAATAACTTTCCAGTAGAGCTTACACCGTCCAGGATATCATCAATAAATATTAGGAAGAATACTGGACTCAGGACACTTTTCTGGGGGACTCTGCTCCAAACCTCCCTCCAGCTAGAAAGCTCCCCTTTCACCACAACTCTCTCCTGTCTGTTGTGCAGAAATGCTTCAATCCAGTTCTGTATCGTTCCCCTGATCCCTACAACATGCAGCTTAGCAATAAGCCTTTTGTGTGGGACAGTATCAAATGTCTCCCTACAATCCAGGTAGATTACATGCCTAACAGTTGTGTTTTAGGCATGACCTTTTTTTCCTGAATCCGTGCTACTGTTTGCCCAGGATATCATGACTCTCTAGGTGTTCTACCATAGTTTTCCTGATTAATCTCTCCAGAATTTTGCATGGGACAGATGTTAGGCTCAGTGGGGAGTAGTTCAATGGGTCTGTTCTTTTTCCACTCTTGAATATAGGCGTGACATTAGCTTGGTGCACATCTGCTAGTACTGTACCAGTTGTGAAGGATGACTTGTATATGTTCCATAGAGGAAGGGCAAGGTTAGTACTGCACTCCTTGAGGATACAGGGATAGATACCGTCTAGTCTCTATGATGAGCTGCTTACATTTACTATGTCTTGAACTGATAAATCACATTCAAGGAGTCCTATACCTTCAAAGGAGTATGGAGGGTCAGGTAAATTGTCTTCCTCTCATTGGAATACCTTCTGGAACTCGTGGTTCAGCAGGTTTGTGTCCGGGCATTAGATATTACCCCTCATTTTTAATTTAGATGTTATAAAACTAAACGTGACTTAAGTGAGCGCCATTTTTTAAAAATTGACATTAGAAGTTCTGTCCCATGAAGTCAAGGTTACACCAAAAAACTTTGATTGATTGGTTTAGTTTCTGCAGAGAGGTCACTATTCACTATTGTGAGCAAAATAGGCTTTCCTCATCGCTATTTCAGAAGTATACCCATCGCAATAAAGTAAGTAGACAGCGTTTTTCTTTGGTTATGTTTGGGCACTTTTTTTTTAACAAAAAAAATGCCGTCGGCTATAACATAACATAACATAACATAACATAATTTAACGGATGACAAAAGCCACAAGGGCCTATCAAAGGTCATCCGTATCCATCAAATCCCACCCATATAATGCATCCATAGGATTTTGTCAGATCATGCAGCTACAATATACAATTTAACAATCCATAGGAATGTCCAACCATGCATCTACAATATATAATTTAAAGCCTACATAGGAGTCTGTCAAAAACAAAATCCCCCAAAATATACAATAAAAAGAAACTGCATCCACAGGAATGAGTCAAGAAACATATCCACACACCAAAAAGTAAGAAATTAACCCTCCATCCCCATATAATCATCCAATCTGCGCTTGAAAACATTCAAGTTTGGGCTGTCTACAGTCTCAGGTGGCAAACTATTCCAATAATCTACCACTCTGTTAGTGAAAAAATATTTTCTAACATCCAGTCTGCACCTCTGTTTTTTAATCTTTAAGTGGTGGCCTCTAGTTCTATTACTACCTTCTAACTCAAATAACTTGCTGAAATCTAATTTATCCATCCCAGAAAAGATTTTAAAAAGCTCAATCATATCTCCCCTCACACACCTTCTCTCAAATGAAAACATATTTAATACCCTCAGTCTATCTTCATATTGAAGGTGCTTCAGGGATGGTATTATTTTTGTTGCCCTCCTTTGTACTGACTCTAATAAGTTTATATCATGTCTAAAATGTGGTGACCATGCCTGTATACAGTACTCTAAATGTGGCCTGACATAAGAGTTGTATAGTTTAAGGATGACCTCCTTACTCTTGTAGCTAACATTTCTTTTAATGTAACCTAGCACCCTATTTGCTCTATTTTTTGCCTCAATACACTGCTTTGAAAATTTCAGTGACCTATCTACTACCACTCCTAAGTCTTTCTCATCTTCAACTGAATTAAGCCAATATCCATCCATCTCATAGCTAAATTCCCTATTATCTCTCCCCATGTTAATAACTTTGCATTTATTAAGGTTAAAAGTCATCTGCCACTTCTGAGCCCAAGCTAACAGCTTATCTAAGTCACCCTGCACTTTAAAGCTACCCTCAACCTCTTTGACTACAGCTGCCAATTTAGTGTCATCAGCAAAAATTGACACTTTGCTATTTACACCTTGCCCAAGATCATTTACATAGATTATAAATAATAAAGGGCCTAAAACTGATCCCTGAGGTACGCCACTAATAACATTCCTCCACTCTGACCTCACTCCATTCAGTACAACTCTCTGTTTCCTATTTTTCAGCCATTCAGTTATCCAATTTAAAACGTTCCCACATATCCCATGCAGCTTTAATTTATGAACTAGTCTTCTATGTGGAACCTTATCAAAAGCTTTGCTGAAATCTAAGTAGATCACATCAACTTTCTCACCCCTATCTAATTCTTTAGTTACATAATCCATAAAATCCAGTAAATTAGTTAAACACGATCTATCTTTTCTAAAACCATGCTGAGCATCATTAATTAACCTGCTACTCTCTAGATGATCAGAAATTCCCTTCTTAACCATCTTCTCAAGAATTTTACAGACTATAGAAGTTAAGCTTACTGGTCTAAAGTTATTTGGGTCCTCTTTGCTTCCCTTTTTAAAAATTGGCACTACATTTGCCAATTTCCAATCATTTGGTATTTCCTATTTCAAATAGGACTCAAACGCGCATGAAAATTCAGGCAGGATGGAACAAAATATAAACACACAAAACACAAATGAGATGGTAGCCATGTGTAGCCAATGTGTCAAGGACTGGCCGTCACTGCTTGAGGAAAGTGCTGCCCCCACAAGCACCAGCCAGGGTCAAGACCCAGCTCACAGCCAGCCTGGGGTATAATGGTCCCAAAATCTTCAATGCTTTACCAAGAAACTTAAGGGAGCTCACTGGCTGCCCTGCTGACAAGTTCAAGGCTAAACTCGATGCCTTCCTGAGGCCTTGGAACCTATTTCTGTTATCTGCCAAGTCCATTCTACTTTCAGTACTATAATGTCCTCTCATAATTCCCTGACCACTATTAGTATCTAGTTTCCCTCCCGCAAAGACCTAATAACACAATCATACTCCTCCCACAACACATCTACTCCCCTCCTACTCAAATGCAGTCCATCCATCGCATACATTTCTTTCATTCCAACAAACCTATCCCACACATCCACAAACATGACACCTTCCATCTCACACATCCTCCTCACATAATCATTCAGCCCAATTGCACGAGACATCCATTCTACCCCAACATCCATTCTTGGAAGCACACCTGTCACAACACCTTTCATTCTACTTTCTTTCACCTTTTCAATCAACCTCTTGTACCTCTCACGTAACTCACATGCACCCACTTTCTTCACATCATTCACTCCTACATGTGTAATCACAACCGCATCCCTTGCACAGCCACACACCAGCTCCTCATACCTATCAGACATCTCTCACTCCAGCACCTGGCAAACACACCCTCAAACCATTCAATCTACTTGCATTCAACTTCCTATCTAAATATCTAACTCGCGAATCACCCATCACAAGCACTTCAGTCAGACTCCTATTCCTAACCCCTACAGACCTAACTCCATCCCCACTCCTATTCTCATTCAAACTACCAGTCACTCTACCTCCACCCCCACCCCCATCAGTCATATCACTTCCAGTTACTTCCTCTCTTAGGGCACTGAATCTATTAGTCAAGCTAATAGGTTCATAAGAACATAAGAAAAGAAGGAAACTGCAAAAGACCATTCATGGCCTACACTTGGCAGCTCCTGTTCCATTCAACACACAAAAGATTTCTTACCAGAGAAAAGTCATCAACATTGTCACCCTTTACAGGAGTTCGTCAGATCTAATCTACAATATACATAAAATGCATCCAGAGGATTATGTCCATTCATGCAACCGCAAAATATAATCTTCCCTCTGACTCACACACCTATTCTCCCCCTGGCTAACAACCTCAACAGAGGCAACCCTATTCTCACAAAGAACAGGAGAAGCCTCCCTAGCTTCACGTTTCCTAACTCCTCACTAGGCCTATTTCTAACTAATCTAAGGGGGTTAACTTCACTATCACTAGAACTATCATATCCTACCTCCACTACCGGCCCTCTACCTTCACCTGAAACATCTAACTGGCCTACCTCACCACCTAACCTATTCCCAGCTCTAGGCCTAACACTAAGTTCCCTCCTGAGCTCAACAACTAACCCCTCCAGCCTACATATCCTGTCTAAATCCTGCCTTATCATCCCCTCTAAATCTACAATGCATTCACGCAGCCCACATACAACACATGTATACCCCTCACCTAATACACCACAACCAATGCATACATTCCGACACTCATGCTCACTTTCATCCCCAAACTCCATCACTTATTCAAACAAAGAAAGAACTTAAGTAGTAATAAGAAAAAAAAGAAAAGCAACTTAGCTTTCGCTGATTGTGGTGAGAAAAAAAAACAAAAACTGTAGAAAAATCTGAAAAATAGATCAACAGACTGAGAGCTCTATGAAACACATGCTACCTGTTCAAAGGTCAGTCGAAGACTGACCTGTACACTGTGATGACTATCAGGTCTAACTTCTTTATGTAGATTGATAAAAGTTCTATTGTGCCATTGAAGAAAGTTTTTACATTTTCTGTACTGGTTGCCAAGTCATCCAGATATAGTTGACTACCCCTCCATGGCTTCTGTTCTGCCTGTCGGTCCTGAAGATGGTGTAGTTTTCTATGTTGATCTCGGCATCCAGGTGGTCTCTAGTCAAGTGAGTTTCAGTAAATGTCAGGAATACCATATTTTCTTCTTGAGCTGTCTCCTTCAGCATTGGAATTTTGGCCTGGTTTGTCTTTGGATAGAGACCCCTAATATTGCTGAACAGGAAAGTGCTTAGTGTTGGTTGTTACACCCTCAGCCCACTTCCAGTCTGTCTTATTGGTGATAGGTAGGTAGGAGGAGGGTGGTGTATCTCAGCTGTGGCAACATTGGTATTGGGGGAGAGCGGTCCTTGGGTGGGGCATTTGGGGCAGAGGAATTGAAGGAGCAGCGGCGATAATGGCCCAGACGTGGAGGATGAGGGTGGACAGGAGGGATAGGGGGTGGTGCTGCCTCTTGGGAGGGAGTCTCCTCCTCTTCTGGGTCCTGTAGAGTTGCGAAGCTGTTATGTGTGACAACATTCGCATAGGTGAGCGAGGGTTGGAGGGTGTTGGGGCCCTAAGGGGGGGGGAGAGTGGGGCGTGTTTTTCCTCTGTCAGCCGTACATATAGGTCATGGGCCCGCTTGTTATAGGTGCAGTTTGCTGATCTAGGGCTGTGGGGGCCACCACACTGGAAGCAGTGGTAGGGTTTTGTGCAAGGGTTGCCGGTGTCGACATCCTTGTGGGGGTGAGGGCCGCTGCAGCGGGAGCAGTGTACAGAGGAGTGGCAGGTGTTGACCTTTGATAGGCCCTTGTGGCTTTTGTCATCCGTGTAATTATGTTATATGTTATGTTATGTCAATGCGCTGGTACACAGGGCACCGGAGGATGGGGATGAGGTAGCTCCGCGTTATATAGACCATATGGCCTATATACACTTTTGTTGGGATCATGCCTCTCACCTTGAGGCAGAGCCATTTACCAGTGGTGTAGCAGGGGTGGATCCACTCCAGATCTATGATATGGTCTCCATCGAGAGTCCTAAGAGTCCGAGAGGGGTCCAACCTTGGCGTATTGATGGTGGGAAGTGCCCTCCCTCTCTGCTTGGTGGCAGGTTACTTCCCATTCCCCAAGGGTGAAGGTAGGTTGTAGCAGGAGTGGCACTTTATTTAGTGTGTTTTCCCAAACTGCTACAACTAGGGACGAGCCATTGCCGAGACAGCAAGTCTCGACTTGGATTACATACTTGTCCAGGGGAGAATCATGCAGGGCGGGACACACAGGAGGGGTTGGAGACCATCTTCGGTTCTTTTGCCTGTTGTGGGGGCTCATCGTTAGTCCTTTGGGCTTTCTCACTGGGCCGTGGGGGTGAGGTGGGTCCTCTTTTGGAGGCGGTAGTAGGGGCTGGGAGGGGCGGGAAAGCAGAGGCCATGTTCTCGTCCATGGCGGGCGACGTCGTTCTCTTGAAAGACTCAATTAACATACCATAACAAAATATAATTTCACGGATGACAAAAGTGACAAGGGCCTATCAAAGGTCATCTAGACTATAGCTACTTTCAAATACTTTTATATTGTTAAAAACCGCAGTATTTTCTTGTAGAACAAGTTCAGGGTAAACATGTAGGTAAATATGTAGATTATCGGCGCGAACAATGGGATGTACTATTTCGTCCGTGTTCCAAAATGTTTCACGTTTTGGGAGTACATTTAAGTTGACGGCTCATGTGGGGGTAAACACAATGGGGGGACTACACTACGATGATCCTGAGTTTCATTAAATTGGGGAGGGTCTGGGGGGCACAGCCCCCCAGTATATAATCCTAATTGTTTATAGAATAATTGACCCCCCCAAATTTAATGAAACTCATGTTCATCGTAGTGCGGTCCACGCATCGTGTTTATCCCCCCACGAGCCGTCCCCTATAAATATACTCCAAAAACGTGTAACATTTTGGAACACGGACGAAATAGTACATCTTATCGACCGGGCCGCTCGTCTACATATTTACCAAGTTTAGTTCATCTTTAAACTATGCTCCATGTGGCTAAAAAAACCCCGAACAACTCAGGTAAATAATAATAAAAATTCCCTTCCTACGGCTAAGTGAGTGGCCTAGTTTTTCCATCTATTGCCTCCTAGTTGGTTGGTGTGGCGAAACAAAACATTGTTTACTTAAATGTTTTAATAGGGAGATGCAGAGAGTTATTTTGCCCACATTCAACTTTAAACAATGATGGAGTGAATATTGTTCATGTGAGGTAAAAACTATGAAATGCGTTATCGTTTCGATCGGACTTGTTCGTTTCTCCAATTATATATATATATATATATCAAATCTTTTTGCCTCACATTGGTGTAATGCAGTGGAATATCTACTTAATATTAATAAGATTTTATTGTGCAATGGTAATTTAAAGTGGTGAATTTATAAAAATTAAGATTTAAAGCGATTATTTAAGTTTAGGTTGGAGCGGCTCGTTAATAGCCACTGTAGAACTGCATCCCCCTTTATAAATATCTTAGTATGCATTACCTGTCGTGTATTTCACTCCAGAAATTGCGGAAAGGAGAATAGTAGATTTATTATTTTATTTCAGGTGGTTAAAATACCCCTAGAATTTCCGGTTTATAAATATTGGCTAATATGTGCATTACTCGAGACAACCACGTTGTGATGCGCAAGCCCAAAGAAAACGAGGAGCGAACTAAGTTCGTGCGGGTAAAATTTTAAGGGAGGCATTCGTTGTCCGTTAGCCATACTGACCGTCACGCGACACTCGCTCTATTTCGTATCAATCAACACTTAAACTGTTGATCATTCCTGTATATAAGACTTCCTCAGTGTTGTAAAGAGCACATAACCTTCTGTATTTGCCATAACTACTTATATTAATTTACGTGCGGGTAAGATTCCGTATGACCCTGTCTTCATCCTGACCAGTGGAAGTTAGCTCCCCCCCCCCCACCCCGGGCACTGCAAGAGACCGCCACCATCGTTCACATAAGTATTCTCTTTATATGTTGATTTCCGTTTTGCTATAGCTAATACGCTTCTCAGTGAACCCTAGTGCACTTGGTAGGATTTCAATATAGTTTTAAGGGATGCTAATATTTCCATCATTATAAATATCACAAGTGAGTAACTTATATTATACAGTCGACTATTTTCTTAGTTTATCATTTATTTCTTTTTGTGTTGGGGAAGTGGTTACCAGTGATCACATTTTTCATTTAAATTTGTAATGCAAAGTACAGTGCCAGCAAAAAAAAAAAAAAATCTGATCACCATCCATAACACAGGTATTTTTTACTTTTTTCAGAAAGCTGTAAAATATGTTATAATGTAGATATAGACTTGGGTAAACAGCGTTTTATAGAGCAGTCATGCTGGTGTAGCGGTCTATACCGCTAAAAATGAAATATTTATTCCTAACTGGATATATATATATATATATATATATATATATATATATATATATATATATATATATATATATATATATATATATATATATATATATATATATATATTCAAGAGGGTCGGTAACCATGACTTAAATCGAGATTGGTACACCTGATCTCCCGAACGTCTTAAAATTAACCCATGAGGTTCTTCATTTTCCTCGACTGCTTCGTTAAACAGGTCTGTAAATATGTGAATTGTAATTGTTTAGCTAAATAGTTCCCAAAAGAATCCCGATTTAATGCGTGATTCTTTTTTCATTTACAGACCCTTCCAACTCCGTTATAATCTATTTATCATCCCATAAAACAATTTAACTATAATCTATTACCCATTCAACTCCGTTATTTACACATTTAACTATTTATCTTACCATATAACTATTTAACAATCCATATATCTATTAATCCAATTTAATCTATATATCCAATTTTCCAATTTAATCCATATATCCAATTTAACTATTTATCATACAATTTAACTATTTACCCATTTAACTGTAATCCAATTTACCATCCAATTAATTATAAAACATTTACCAATTAATAATCTATTTAAGATTTATCAATTGTGAATCCATTCTCGTTAACTCATGCTAATTTAATTCACACGCGTAATTCAATCCAATCATAAACCATTACTGTATAATTTCACTTTTCAATAATAACTGTTTATTCAATAATATATATATATTATTTAACTCTTTGTTTTTAATTCACGTATTCCCCAACGTCGCCCAGATTTAGGCCTAAAAAAATTGTCTGCAAAAATTTAGATTTCGCGTTAGCATTTAAATTCCTTCCCTTGAATAACGGAATATAGGTTTTTATGTTTATTGTGATCAGAGCTATCTATAATATTGACGCAATAATCATCTAAAAAACCTATAAATGGTGCCTAGAATAGTTTAATTATCTCCCATCCATTCATTCATTCGTAAAATTAATCTTCACCGTCACGTGTGTTATATTTTCGGAGGTCGCATTCCGCCTCACTCGGTTCCATTTTTTTCTCGCGAGGACTTTCATTTTTCACGAGTGACTTTTCGACACGTGCTCGTTTTCTATCCTTAGTGATCTTTACAACCTTTAAGTGTCTCCTTAGCAATTTCATAAACTTAATTATAATAAACAGTAATAAATACAAAGAGTGACCAATTTTCAATAACTTTTTCTCATTTTTTTACGTTCAAGCGCGTGAATGGAATTTGTGCATACATAAACAAACACACACACTTTTATTTTTCTATAAATAGATTATAACGGATCCCCAAGCTGCGCCCAACTTCGGGCACAGTAACAACCACGCAAGCATCCTCCCCAGCAACAACAACGACGTAGTCATCCACCTTCGCCACCCACACAAGCATTCTCCCTCATTAGCCTCCCACTCAACGCCCTTTCCCCACTACCTCTCCGATTCAGCTTCCGCCATTCGACCCACAAAATCCCATCGGCTGGTGGAAAATGGTGGAGCTCATCCTCCTGCACTAAATAATTCCTGAGGACCATAGAACAATCGTCGTAGCCCAGAAATTACCTCTAAGTATTTTTTTTCACTTTTAAGGGTATTCTGCTTGATGGGAGTAATTTTTAGTTCTTGGGGAAGGTTGAAAAGGGCGTTCATGGAGGAATTTGGGAGGTCATAAATTGAGGACCTGCGGATCCTTCTCGATACGCAGGAGATGGGGGACAGGCACCCCACGCATTTTTTGTACCAGCTCAAGGCCCTGGCACATGCCAAGGGAGCACAGCTCGAGCCACTCATAACTGATATATTCATGCGTGTGATGCCGGACCAAATTAAGCTCCTCATACTAATGCCCTCCCCATCGAACGTGGAGAATATGGCAGAGGCGGTTGACGCCCTGTATAAAATCCTTTCGTTAGCTGGGGAAATGCAGGCACCGGGTCGTTTAGCGATAAAAATAGGGGGCGTAGCACATCATACAACTCTAATGTTAAACACCACTCACATGTGTCCATTTCTCACGTTAAATCACCGGCCGAAACTCATCACAACCGGCCAGGACTCCCTCAGGATGAATCCTCCCAGGCTTCGGGTTTTTTATCCGTTCTGGAGAGGATGGAAATGGATATTCGTGCCCTAAAGGTGCGAACGGGTCTTCACCGAGATCAACATCGTGAGCAGGACGGAGGAGTCAGACGTCGTTCCTCCTGCCGAAAAAGGCAACACCAACGAGGGAACTCCAATACAAGAGGTGAAGCACACCAGTTTTATTTCAAACCTAGACCTAATTCCCCCAATCCTGACAACTCTCAGGTTAGCTGCTGGTACCATGCTAATTATGGGAGCAACGCTGCCTGCTGTGTTCAGCCTTGCAGTTTTTATCGGGCATCATCTCATGCCCACAACTTTAACCCTCACTCTGGTTGTGCTGCTCATACTGCTATATTTCTGCCTTCAGGCTTTTGCTGCTACCACCTCAAATTTGGTGCAAGAGCAGAAAATCGCTCAAGCCCATGCTCGTACCATCGAAATGCTCAATATTCATCTCAAACTGCACCTAGACTAACTTCACCACCTTCAAACCTACAAAATTATACCGGTTCCCTTACCCAATTTTCACCTTCAACAGATGTAACTTTAAACTGAATTCGCAAGTGATACGTGGGTCTTTCACCTCTGCAACCTCATCCCTTCATCGGGTCGATCCTCCATTTAGTATTCATGACCCACTCTCTGGTTTCTCCTTCCTGGTTGACACTGGCGCTCAATGCAATGTCATTCCAGCCTCTTCAGTCGAGAAAGCTTGCACTTTTTCTGATCTTCGTTAAAGCTGCCAACTCATCGGACATAAGGACTTATGGGAGGCGTATCCTCGAACTGTCTCTCGGGTTACGTCGTGTTTTCCCATGGACATTCATCATTGCCGACGTCGACATTCCAATTTTGGGCCTCGACTTCCTTTCCACGCACGAAATTCTCGTCGATTCTCGTCGCCGCAAGCTTATCGACAGAACCACGACAGTAACAGTTGCTGATTCATTCTTTCCTTCCACCAGCTCTCTCTTCTTTGTTCGTCTCCCTGCAACTGCTCCCCACTTCCAGCAACTTTTGCGGGAGTTCCCACGCCTCTGTCTGCCTCCTTCTAAGGACAGACCTATTAAGCCCAATGTGGTGCACAGAATAGAGACGGCAGGAGGGCCAGTTTTCTCACGTCCCCGTCGACTAGCCCCGGATAGACTTGCCCTAATGAAGCAAGAATTTAAGTTCATGATGGAGGCCTGGATCGCCTCTCCATCCACCTCACCATGGTCTTCACCGCTTCACATGTAGTACCTAAGTCTACTCCGGGGAAATTCAGAGCTGTAGGTGTCTACAGGCGACTAAATTCCTGTACAGTTCCGGATAGGTATCCCCTGCCTTTCTTATCAGGTTTTAACTCCGCTCCCTTCGGTTGCTCCATTTTTTCTCGGCTCGATTTGGTTCGCGCTTTCAACCAAATCCCGATTCACCCTGATGATATCCCTAAGACGGCTATAACCCCTCCATTTGGTTCCTTCGTCATGAACCAAATGCCTTACGGACTTCGTAACAGTTGTCAGACCTTCCAACGCTTCATGAATCAGGTTTTAAGAGGTCTTCCCTTCGTATTTTGTTAAATAGACGACCTCCCGATAGCAACTTCATCTTTAGAGAAGCATTTTTCTCACCTTCGCCAGATTTCTGCACGTTTAGATGAGTATGGTATCGTACTCAACACTTCTAAGTGTATCTTTGGTGTCACACAGCTCTCCTTTTTGGGACACCACATTTTCCCTGAGGGAATTCGTCCTCTCGAGGACAAAGTTGAAGTTATCCAGGCTTTTCTCCGACCTTCTTCGCTAAAGCAACTTCGTAGATTCTGTGGGTTCGTGAACTTTTATCACAGGTTCATTTCCAACATTTCCCACATTATGCAACCTCTCTACGAATTGCTTTCCAAGTCCAAGAAGAACCTTGCTCCTTCCTGGTCCATAGAAGCTTGCGAGGCTTTCTCTCGTACCGAAGAGACTATGGATTCCGCTGCCGCTCTGACCCATCCTTGCCCAGGATCTCCCATAAGCGTTGCCTCTGACGCATCCACTACTCATGCCGTTGCAACGCTACAGCGGAGGGTTGGTGACTCTTGGCAACCTCTCGCCGACTTCTCTAAGGCTATTCATCCTTCCCAATAGAGGGACAGTACTTTTCCCCTCGAATTACTGAGCATATACCTCGCCCTCAGTCACTTCCAACAATACTTGGAAGACGTGATTTTAGTGTTTTTACCGACCATAAGCCATTTATTGGTGCGCTCGCCTCTAGTAGCACCTCATCTGTGCACTCTGCAGTTGATACTCGTCACCTTGACTTCATCTTACAGAGGACAAACGATAATTTGCTACGTTCCTGGTTCTTCAAACGTCGAACCAGATGCACTCTCACATTTCAGCGATTTCGGGCACGCAACTCTCCCAAACTGCGCCCATCGATCACGCGACCATAGCACTTGCCCAGGAACAAGATGAACTTACGCAAACACTGCGTCACTCTTCTCAGCTTGTCGTTCGCGAAATCGACTTGTCGGAGAGTCCCTCCAGTGGTATCCTAGTTGACTATTCATTGCCTGACTGTCCTCGTCCACTCATTCCTCTCGCTTACCGTCAGCATATTTTTGACCAGATTCACGGTCTCTCTCATCCTGGCAGTCGAGCAACTCGCAAGCTCAACACACAACGTTATGTATGGCCAGGTGTGAATGCCGACATGGCCAAGTGGACCCGCGCATGTCGGCCTTGTCAACGTGCAAAGGTTCAACGCCACACAAAGTCCCCTCTATCTGCTTTTCCATTTCCATCGGCACGTTTTGATGCCATTCACATCGATCTGGTTGGTCCTCTGCCCCTTTCGCGTGGTATCACTTACCTCCTCACCATGATCGATCGTTTTACCTCTTGGCCAGAGGCAGTTCCTATCGCGAACATCATAGCTTCCACTGTAACTCGAGCCTTCGTCTCAACATGGGTTTCTCGTTTTGATCTCCCATCAACGATCATGACTGATCGAGGTAGCCAATTTGAATCCCACCAATGGGATGCACTCTTGTCAGTGCTTGGCTCCTTTCGTCTCCGTACCCCTAGCTACTATCCCCAGAGTAACTATAAGGTGTAACGTTTACACAGGACTCTCAAGTGAAGCTGACGCTCCACTGACCCCAACATCATTTAGGTGGACAAGCTACCCTTAATTCCCCTGGGAATTCGTGCCTCCTTGAAAGAGGATTTGAATTGCTCTGCTGCGGAACTCGTCTATGGTACGCAACTTCGTCTTCCGGGTCAATACTTTTCTTCCGCTAACTGTCCTCTTCCTTCCGACCTATATATATATATATATATATATATATATATATATATATATATATATATATATATATATATATATATATATATATATATATATATATATAACAGTATTTTAATATGTTTTCTTAATACAGGAAAATAGCAGAGTAAATGAAATTATTTAGTTACCTAATATTTACAATTTTCTTTGATTGCTTATGAACCCCGTAGTGGCAGATTTTGTATCCATTCTTGTAAACAACATCTCAATACAATATTCAAAACTGAAGACGGGATTTTACTTCGCCTTATTTAATCCTTAACTGATTATGGGCATCCTATGACATAGAACGGATATTTCCACTCCAACTTCACTATGTATTCATCAACAGGTTATGGGCCCAGGATAAACGAAAAATCGTTCGATGGTGATGCTAACAATTAGGATATATGGGAAGACTCCTTCATAGCCACACTGCGAATTCTCAATTTGCATTTAGCCTTCGACAGGTATGCTAGTGAACGCCCTGATGACTTTAATTTGACAAGGGCTAAGCAAACAGTTTATGCATGGGGATGGGGGGGCTCTTGAAGGTCGTCCCTTAATTATGGAGGAACATTGAAGGTAATCGGGAGGACAGCCCAAAAGCCTGGGAAGGGGGACGCTGGTTGCCAATAATGGTGATAGATTACCGAGTTATCGCGTAATCTTTTGGCAAAGACTCCGGTTGATACAGATGCCCCGGTTAGTTTGCGTTGCCCTTCTTATTTTCCACGAGAGTTATTAGCTGATTGCTATGGGGTGCCCTAAGCCGAGGGGTGGTCTTATTCTAGCGACGAGGCCTGTTGATTTGTCGGTATTAACATAACTCGACTTTGATTGGCTACTGCCGAACATATTGATAAGGAAGGCACTCCGGCTATTGGGTAAATTTCTCTGAGGGCTGTGGCATGTTGCCATGGAGACAGCTTCCTGACCTGGCTTCATTTGTTTAACTGTGATAGCTATCTGGTTTATTCTGGAGTCTGTCTTGATTATAATGTTTGCCTAAGATTGCTTCGACCAACTCTAACAGATATAACTGTGTTCCGTTTACTACCGTGTGACATTCTCGTAAACGGCGCTAACTTTACTTTTCTCTCTCTCTCTCTCTCTCTCTCTCTCTCTCTCTCTCTCCGTACTGTATGTGTGTAGCAACTCTCGTGTGTTTCCTATTTTGGACGTACTCGCCGGTCGCTACAGGCGTCCGCCCTTAAGTCGACGGAGTCTTTTACCTGCTGCTATTGCACCTTGACCTTTACAAAATTTGGTTTTCTACCTTTAATATGTTATTTTCTTAGGTTAACAATTGTTATGGATTCTTAAATCCTACCTTAATTGTTATACGTAGCATTCAACCTGGATTATTACTCTTTACAGCTAATTAACATTTTCAATAAGTTTGACAATATTTATACAATAATTTATTTATTTCATTCGTTACTTTGGAAGGGAGCTGTCTATTTTAATTACACATTTATAGTTCTTCCTATCATGCTACCTCGTGACGATTTTGCGCCTGAATATCACGAACTTCGCGATATGAATTTTATATAATTTCACCTTATGTACACTTTTTATTCATATTGGCACACCGTCTTATAATTTTAGGCTAATTATCATTCATTTAACACCTTGTTATTCGCCTCTCAATAATAAATATATATGTTGTCCTTAGCGAACTTAATCCTTCTTCCCACTCGCGATGAGGCCGTTCCTTTTGCGGCTCAGGGGTTTCGGTCCCCCTTCCAGTTGCGGGTTTCATTTCTCCAGCAGGGTCGGATCTCGGCCTCTTTTGGGCTGCCCGGGACACCGGGATACTCTGATCGCCGTCCCGAGAGTCCTCAATTGCCTGGGTTAATCGTGCCGGTTTCAACCAGTCAATTTAGACGGTGTCCATCCTTACGTCCGGGAAGGATGGACACCTTACTGCCGCGTTCAATAACCATGAAGGGGCCCACATAAGGCGCCTCAAGAGGTCTTCGAACACGGTCTATTCGCACCTACACGTGTGATGCTTCCATCAGGCCAGGTGGTATGTAAGGCTTTGGCACCGAGTGAATATTGCTCGTGGATATTCGTCTAAAATCAATTTGGCCAATTGTCGTGGCCAAGTCCTTGACGAACTTGCATTGTTCTTTCGACAAGCTTGGTGATACCAGTGGCTTCGGGCATAGTAGTGTCGTGCCAGTTACCGCTGTGGATGGGGAAAATCCCGACTCATTCGGTAGGGCGCGAATGCCTAGCAACACCACCGAGAGTGCCATCAGCCAATCCTGTTTCCGGGCCATTGTGGCCGTTTTAAAGGTCCTATGGATCCTTTCCATCATCCCGTTCGTGGAGGGTCTGTAGCTCGTCGTTCGGAGTCGATGAAACCAACGAGAGCTGACAATTCTTTGAACAGATTCGATTCAAATTGTGCACCTCTATCGGCAATCACGTATAACGGGACACCAAATCTGGATATCCATCCTTCCAGCAGGGCAAAAGCAATCGTGGCGGCACTCATGTTCGGGATAGGGATCGCTTCCACCCACCTCGAGGCCCGATCGATGCAAGTTAACACGTAACGGCACTGTGAGGGGAAATATTGTCCGGGTAGGGTACATGTCGGAAATGGTCCCACTATGTCCACGTGTATCGTCTCAAACCTCTCTGACTGTGTTTCTATTGGTAGAATTGGGGACTTCGTATGGCACGATATTTTAGCTGCCTGGCAAGACATACATCCTTTAGCCCATGAACGCATATCCCTATCGATGTTCGGCCAAAAATATCGGGCTTTAATTAACCTCAGGGAGGCTCGAACACCTGGGTGTGATATATTGTTCAGTTGATCGAATATCGTTTCCTGCACTCTTTTGGTACAAATGGTCTAGGAGCTCGTGTTGTATTTTCCCACCATAATTGTATATCTCCATTAAAGGGGAAAGGTTTTAATTTTTCTTTGATACCTTTTGCTTCGTCGTCCTGTGATTGTGCGGCTGCTAGCTCTTGAAGTTCAAGGGAATCAATTTGCACTGATTTGACGTCCCTTGACATGCAATCTGCAACTATGTTGTCTTGGCCGCGTATGTATGCCATGTCGTTGACATACTCTAAAATGGAAGTCCAATAACGCTGCTGTCTGTCATTTTTTGCACTTAAAGGTGACGAAAATACCGATACTAATGACTTATGGTCGGTGCACAGCGTCGTATTGCGCCCCTCTATTATGTGCATAAAATGCATAACAGCCAAGTATGCGGCGAGAAGCTCACGGTCGTAGGTCGAATACGCCTTTTGTGTTTCTGAGAGCTTATTTGAAAAGAAAGCTATGGGCTTCGCGACGCCGGTCACCATTTTGTGGAGAGCAGCACCTGCCTCGTATTGGCAGAAGTCCGTCACCAATTGCAGCGGTTAATTGTCCGGAAGAGGGTGATGGAGTGTGATTGCTTCTTCTAAAGCCTTCTTTGTTAATTCGAACGCTCTCTCCTCGATTTCGCTCCAATCGATGTTCTTCGACTTGGGGTATACACGCAACAACTCATTTGCCCGCACTTGACCTCGAACTTAATTCAGTTACGAGTATAACTTATAATTTAAAACTTAAATAAATTAATTTCTGTAAAGTGCAATAAGCTATAATTCAATAATAATTCTATTTTTAGTTTTTGGTGACTTCAATATCCTGACGTTACTCAATCTTCCTGCTTCAAGGCCTTATTATCGGGAAACCAACCGTTGCGCATTCTCCTCGCTAATCGCAATTCCTCGCGATTACTTAACTCCCGAAATACCGGTGTTCTACCCTAGTGTGATCTATCTCCATCCTCGGGGCTATTTGACCCCGTCGCTAGTGTAAGACCGCCCCTCGGCTTAGGGCACCCCATATCATTCACAAATTACTATCGTGGGAAGTAAGGAAGTGCAACGCAAACTAACTGGGAATCTGTATCAAAACGGAGTCCTTGCCAAAAGATTACACGATAACTCGGTAATTTATCACCCTTACTGGCAACCAGCGTCCCCATTCTCAAGGCTCTTGGGTTGTCCTCACGATTACTTTCAAGGTTCCCCAATAATTTGCGACCATCTTTTATAAGCCCCCATAGTTGTGTAGCGTGCGAGAACTTCAGGCGAGCGGCTTAGATGCTTTGCTTGAATGAGTCTTTTTTGGAACTCAGGATGGCCGAGTGGTTTAGGACTCTCACTAACGCCAGTCCCGCGACGCGGGAAGGGCGGTCGAAACTCGTTTCGCTACTTTTCTTTATTTATTTTTCTTTGCACCCGCTTGTTACTCTAAGCTATCTACAGTTGTACATCACACATTGAAAAATATAAACCGAAATTTGAAACTTTTCAAGAATCATTTAAACCCCAGGATTATTGCATAGAATTAGCAGATTATCAGAGGCAGCAGGGAGCTGTACAAGGAATCGGCAATGTAAATGATGTTTTCATGGATAAACATGGGAATGCTTAAAATATTTTACTAAAGGATGCCTTATACATTCCAGGTTTTAAACAAGGTATATATTATCATAAGAACTGTGCGTTGTGACTTTGCCGAACTATGAATTTCGAAGTCGCAAAGTCGAAAGTCGCAAACGTTTTAAAAAAGTCGGACTAAGCAAAGTCGCACCGCCAATTTTCCGTGACTTTGAACAAGAAAAAAACCGACTTTTTTTGAAAGAAATTGCCGTGGCTGTTTTAAACCAATTTTAAAGCCTGATTTGGCTAAAAATGTCAAATTTGAGTTGGTAACAGCTAACTAGATTTTATCTGAGTTTTAACTTTCCTTTCACGATAAATTAAATTCTTCACATTATATGAGACTCACCTTACATGGAACTACCTAAACGTACCCCCAAATAGTTTGTCACTCTGAATTTTATTATAAGAACACCATACAATGGCTTCGCCACTCCCCCTTACTGGGGGAACTTGCGCTTCGCTACTAAGATGAAAATTTAAAATCTAAAAAAAAAGCAGCCATGGTTAAATTTTTATCAATTTTCTGAACATCGCCAATTATAATACTTTTAAAAAGGAACTCTAAACTATTTTCCCCCTTTCCAAAAATCACTTTGCTAAAATATAGTTATAAATAAAATAAAAAAGCAGCCTTACTTAAATTTTAATAAATTTTCTGAACTTCACTAATTGTAATTCATTTTCTTTTAAAACATTTTAAAGCATCGGATAATCATATTTATTTTTTTCTGAACTAAACTATTTTGAATTCTTAGAAATTACCTTGATAAAAATTTAAAATATACTTGAGTCATAACCAAACTAAGATGAAATTATTATTCAAATACTCGAAAAAATGCCGTTCTTAAATTATAGAGTTAGTGATGAGGATGATGAGGATGATTAGTGATGATGATAAGAAATGGAAGGACCACTTAAAGCCACTTTTCTGGCGTGAACCAAGTTTTAAACCTGTCTTGTCAGTTAAAAACGTTCAAGAACGTGTTATGCCTTGTGGCGTTCATCGTGCGAATTAATCTCATTTTCTCGTATTTTAATGCGTGCTTACACTTCTCTTGTGGCTAAGATGAAAAAAAAAATACTGTGAAGTGTAAGAAGTAATTAAAATCTAACAGCATTCTACCTTTAACAGGCCTAAAATTAAACAATATAAGTAAAAATTGGACCATCGTACGTAGACTAGGCCTTGGTTCTAAATTTAAAGATCATATTGATTTAGCCTATTAAACTCACATGGTTTTATATTTCTTTAGATCCATTAGGCCACCCGATGAGCTTAGAAAATATCGATTGTTTAGTAACTTACACCGGTAAAGGTTAAGAGTGATGTGCTTCGCCGATCTGAATCTCTTATCAGGAACACGATCACCAGCCAGGAAGATAAGGGCCATCATCAAGCCCAGGGAGGAGGAACAGCAGCAGCGTCAGCCTGGTCAGCCAGAAATGCAGGAACCCCAGGACTTGGACGCTCGCCTCTTCAACAAGTTGTTTGCTAGAGGCTTGGTCAACCAGCAGCAGGATATGAAGGAGGTCCTGAGGAAGTCCATGGAGGATTGGGTGCCCTTTAAAGGCTGGCTGGCCTGGTCCCTCTTCCCATACCAGCACAAGGAGGTGTGGGTGAACTTATTCATTAAGTACAATACCATTCTCCCCAGCTCTGCAGCTGGGGAGAGGCTATTCAGCACGGCCGGGGACGTCCTTAGGGCCAAAAGGTCCTCCCTGGATGAAGTCAACTTTGAGGAGCTTGTGTTCCTAAAAGGGAACATGGATCTCCTGGAGGAGAAGATGGGCCAGAAGGACATGGAGGAGGAGGAAGAGGAGGATGACCTGTAGATATTAGTTTAGGCTGTGTTTTAACTAAAAGAAAAAGTATATCTGTTTTTTGCCTTATAAAAGCATGTTTCTGTTATCGCGCTAAAGTTTACTTTGTAATTTAACAAAGTCACACCGGGAAAAAAAGTCGCAGTCGCAAAGTCGCACTGTGACGGGGCGGGGGCAGAAATAGAGTCGCAAAGTCGAAGCCACACCAGATCCGGCGGTAAAATCAAAGTCGCACCTGAAAAAATTAAAGTCACGTCCAGCTATGATTACACTGGTCTGCATGATTTTTTTTATTGACTGTATGACATCTTTTTCAAAATATATATAAAAAATGGTGATTTACTTTGTTTTTATTCATCTCTATCACATCACGCTGTCAAATTATACGGAGGCGTTACTTTTCTCTTTTTGTATAGTGTCGAGGTATACTTTTGTCGAAGAATGCTATTTTTGTTGTTATAAGGAAGAACCGTCTCAAACACGTAAGGACTTAGTGAAACGCACACGAGTTATCCCAAAATAAACATATATTTTAAAGTTAACAATTTACTACACAAAAAACATAAACCATCGAGGTACTACGAATTTAAGTACACAATAATGACTTCAATAAGTTTTTAAGTAAGGCTTTTTAACTTGACCTTATAATGTTGGTTAACTCCCTACTCACTTCAATATAAAAGAAATAGGCTAATTGTCTCTACTGGAGTTTAAATACCTTGGTTGCTCTGGCGGTGGGTTTGAGTCTGTCCTTGAACTCAATGAGCCCAGACACCTCAGGAATCCGGTGGGTTCTTTGACGCGTGCCTCGACCAGATTGTTGGCGGTGGACGGGATGACTTGGCAGTCACAAGGGACTTTGGGCGAGTGTGGCAGATAGGGAGGGGGGCACACGGTATTCGGGGAGGGTCTTCTTCAAGTGCGAGAACTATCACGGTGCTTTAGGATGCACAAGGATAGGCGGTGTCTTTGTGACGAGAGTAAGTTGAACTTGGTTCTTAAACCAAGTTAACTTAAAGTTCGGTGTGACCACCAGGTAACGGGCTCGAGGGGGGGCTCTTCTTCGAGGCTAAATTGTCGTGGATGATGTTGATAATACTTCCATGTGATATTCCAAGTTCTCGCTCGATTTCTTCGACCTTCACCCATCGATTTTCGAGGATCATCCTCTCCACACGGGCCACATTGTCCTCGTTAGTCACGTCTGACGGGCGTCCTGGACGGGGGTCATCTTCAAGGGACTCACAACCATGGTGGAACTCCCTATTCGAGCGAGCAATGGTTGCATATGAAGGGGCAGTGTCGGTGTATACTGCAACCATGCGTTCATGGGTCTCTTTTGCATTCTTGCCTTCCTCGGTCAAAAATTTGATCACTGCGCGGTGCTCAACTTTCTTCATTGTGGAAAAATTTGTGACTGACGATCTGCGATCAGCTACTGCTTCTTAAATAGACGAAGCAGGAGCGTGTGGCTGCAGGCCCTGACTTGTAATAAATTGTCCTAACACCCCCACAAACAGCTACCCCCCTTCCTCTGTTTTGCCTTACCGATTCGCAAAACTTATTGACCGCCCCTCGTATGTATGTTATGAAATTCACTAGATCAGATTTGAGTTTTGTAATGACAAAGTTATCACCTTTTATGTCAAAGCCTACATAGGCCTATTTAAATGCAGCTAAGCAAGTTCTTAGATATTTAAAGGGAACTATTCACAATGTTATAACTTTTTGTAAGTCAATAAAACTTTTGCAGTTATTAGGATTGTGTGATTCTGATTGGGTATCTTCCGAGGACAGAAATAGTATATCTGTTTATTGTTTTTCATTGTATGAACATGTATAGCGCATGTGATGATTGGTTTAATGACAAACTTGCCTAGATAGCAGCCATTAAACCTTGCTATATGAATTAAAGATAAAAATGCTTTGAAAGAGAAAACGTGAGAGAGGATAACTATTGTAATTCAGCCGGGAAGATTTCAAAATTACTGACGCACAAATTTAACAAGATTTTTTGAACTAACAAATAATGGAATATGGCTTAATTATTGAATTTGATAATACGGTTATTTAAATTGATATTATGGCCAATAAATATAATGTGTATTTTAATGAAATAAGATATATATATATATATATATATATATATATATATATATATATATATATATATATATATATATATATATATATATATATATATATATATATATATATATATATATAGGGGTGGATAAAATAATGGAAACACCATGTAATTTCCGAAAACTTTATTTTAATAAGGGGTAGGACCACATTTGGCAGTAATTACAGATTGAATTCTGCGCGGGATCGACTCGTACAAAGTTTGAATAGTTTCCAGGAAAATTTTCATCCATTCAGCAGCTAAAGCATTCTCCAATTCTTTCAATGATGATGGTGGGGGATATCGACTCCGTACTTGTTTTTCTAAAATTCACCATAAATGTTCAATGATGTTGAGATCTGGGGATTGTGGTGGCCAGATAAGGTGTTCTACTTCACTAGAATGTTCCTTGTGCCATTCAGCTACAACTTTAGCAGTATGAATAGGAGCATTATCATCTTGAAAGATGGCATTTTTATTCGGAAACAATTCCTGAAGCATATGATGGATCTGATCAGATAAAATACTCAAATAGTCCTGACTGTTGATTCTACCATGAAGGAAGACTATTGGGCTGGTGGATTTCCAAGATATGGCCCCCTTCCCAGATCATTACAGAGCCTCCTCCATGTTTAACAGTTGGGAGCAAGTAGTGTGGATCAAATGCATCTTTTGGCTGTCTCCAAACGTATACACGGCCTGAGGTGGGAAATAAGGTAAAGGAGGACTCGTCAGAGAATTTGACCCTTCTCCACTGCTCTTCTGTCCAAATCCGATGGTCTCTACACCACTCTAAACGCTTTCGAACGTTTGATTCTGAGAGTGGTGGTTTTCGGATTGCAGCCCTCCCGTGGAATCCAGCTTTATATAACTCTAGGCGAACAGTTTTTGTTGAGACTGGGTTTCAGACGTGATCATTGAGTCCTGCAGTAATTCTGGTAGCTGTAGTTTTATGTTCTTTTGTAACAATCCGTGTAAGAGTCCTACGATCCCTACCGGACAGTTTTGGTTTCCTTCCTGAGTTTTGCTTTGAGGAAGACGTTTTTCCTTTGTTTTTATACTCTGTCATTACTTTTGACACTGTGCCTCTCGATACGCCAACCAGTTTAGCCGTTTTAGTGAGGGTAGCACCTGCCATCCGAGCTCCGACAATCAGACCTCTTTGGAAATCAGATAGATCGCTCATTTTTATAAGTTTTAATAACCTTATTTGGATAATATCTGCAAAAAAACAACAATATTAGCACAAGATGATGTACTTTTATTATCAACCAACAAGCATAAACATAGGCAAGGCTTAGACAGTTTAATCAATCTTCCAAATCATACTATTATAATACTAGGTGTTTCCATTATTTTGCCTCCCCCCCTGTATATATATATATATATATATATATATATATATATATATATATATATATATATATATATATATATATCGGTGTATGTTGGGAGCAGCTTTTCATCTATACATGTTTTGTTAAATACGAGGGTATATTTTAATTTTATCAATTTTATTTTGGAACGTTCCAACTGGCAAATGCATTTTTTTTTTTGTATTTGATTGGATATTAAAGTTCAGTTGAAGATCCATTTTATTTTTTATTTACAACTAATTTTAGTTTTGGTCGTGAGCTTTCGCTTATCTTGATGCATATTCAGGCGGAAGTCTTCATTATTGTTGGGGCTGCGTTGATTTTGTGTTTTTCCATTGGTTTTGCCTCCTTTACCGGTGAGGTAGCTCATTGCTGGTCGTGAGCAGCGAAGAATGAAAGTGATAGGTGAGAGAAGCAGGGGAATAGAGTAGATAGCATGAGAGTTTATATATATATATATATATATATATATATATATATATATATATATATATTAAACTCGAGTCCGCACTCGCGCAGGGCAGCTTGTGCAACTCTGGCCTTTTGGACTTTGACGACGTTGAAGTCGATCATGTGGCGTGAGGTTTCTAGGGACCCGACAGACAGAGACCTTGGTCATGGCCAAATTGTCGTGGATGATGTTGATAACACTTCCATGTGATATTCCAAGTCCTCGCTCGATTTCTTCGACCTTCACCCGTCGATTTTCGAGGATTATCCTCTCCACACGGGCCACATTATCCTCGTTGGTCACGTCTGACGGGCGTCCTGGACGGGGATCATCTTCAAGGGACTCACGACCATGGCGACACTCCCTATTCCAGCGACCAATGGTTGCATAGGAAGGGCTGGTGACGGTGTACACTCCAACCATGCGTTCATGGATCTCTTTTGCATTCTTGCCTTTCTTGGTCAAAAATTTGATCACTGCGCGGTGCTCAACCTTCTCCATTATAGAAAAATTTGTGACTGACGATCTGCGGTCAGCTACTGCTTCTTAAATAGACGAGGCAGGAACGTGCGTCTGCAAGTCCTGACTTGTCATAACTTGTCCTAACACCCCCATAAACAGCCATCCCCCTTCCTCTGTTTTCCCTTACCGATTCGCAAAACTTATTAACCACCCCTTGTATATTCACTCTTTGGAAATATAGGGATAGTGGTAGATGATAGATGGTGAAAGTGAGGGTAGGGTTGCCCTTGTTTGAGGGGCATCGCAGCCGTTTTTATTTCTTTACTTATTTATTTTTTCTTTTTGTTTTGTTATTGTAGTTTGACTTTGTATTCGTTCTCCTTTAGTGTTCTTCTCTGTATTTGTCTTTTTGTTTTAAACTCTAGTATTGGCGCGATGTTGAGCATTTGAGCCTTTACTAGTGCTCAAAGATAGTTCGTCACTTCGCGTTTTTGTTTTGCTGTGTTTGCTTTTCGTATTTACTTGTACGTTTGGTGTCTGTCTCTTAGTTGTATGTTTTGTGCTTTGTGATTTTTATGTTCATGTGTATAAGTGTGCTATATTCTCCTCGGAGCAGTGTTTCGTACTTGGGAAACGCCGATTTCGAGCTACCTTCCCGCGTAATCTGGCATGGATGTTAATACTGCCGCCAGTTCTTCTTAGTTCTGGAATGATATCATTGGCCATTGTAGACCAGACTTTTTTGGCCAGTTTCTGCGTAGCGACATTAATGGGTTCCAGACGTTGTCTGCGGTGCAGTACCCTCTGCCGAAGTTGCTCTCTTCGTCTGGTTTTATTGATGTAGAGGTATGTAGAGTTCTGCACTCACCGGAGCATCCTCATAGTGGTCTTGTTTGCCGCTTGAGTCACTACTGCAGGGTAGATGAGCTTAGCCCGGATGAACATCAGGTATAATTTTCTGATGTTCGCCGAGCTAAGATCACGGAACCTATATAGCTTTGGGATTTCTCTCCTAGCCATATTCTGCCTTTCCTTGTAGTGACTCTAGTATCCGTGGTCGGAGATCTTTGGGCCCAGGATGGTGCCTTCGGCGGAGTAGCCGTATCTCCTCCCATCTATTATAATGGGCCACGTTGACTCTCGGCTCAGCGGGAGGATTTTAAATTTCCTTCTATTTGTCGGATTTTCCACTTCTTCTCATATTGATTGATGTTAGAGATCTCTGCAATTGTGTTGATTGCCTGATCCATCGCTTTCCTGACCCTACAGGGGATGATATGCGTGACGTCGTCTGCGTATTGCAGATACATCGTGTCCCGGTGTAAAGGAGTAGGGAGGTCGATGGTGAAGACCAGGTAAAGCAAAGGATTTAGGCAACTCCCCTGGGAAACGCCTGCTTTGAGCTCGAATTTTGCTCCTTTGTGCTCTTCTATCATGATACGCGCCTTTCTGTCCATGATAAAGTCACAAAGGATCCTTTCCAGGACCGGGTTTAGCTGGAGACCTAGGATCTTGTATTGTAGTCCACTCAGCCAAACCTTGTCGAAGGCCTTCTGCACGTCCCTCATCACGATGTCAACATATTGACCCTTTGCTCAGCAGTCCGCGATCTTTTCAGTTAGGAGCGCCAGGGCCATTTCCGTGCCCCTCTTTGGTCTGAACCCATGTTTTTGTGGGTTGTGCGCTCCTAACTCATCTAGCTGATTGTGTATCTTTTCGGCTATAATCTTCTCAAAGATCTTGCCGGGAAATTCTAGAAGAGAGATTGGGCGATAGTTGGCCACTTGGTCTGGGGGCTTGTTTCCCCTTCGGGATAAAGATGATTTTAGCCACCTTCTACCAGTCATGGAAGGAGCCTTTATTCAGGGATGCATTCATGGTGTTCACCATGCCCTAAATAATTTGCCGTGGGGCATTCACCAGGTTGTTCTTGGTGAGCCCAGACCAGCCGGGTGCCCTTTGTTTGAAGGACCTAATGGTGTTCATGGTCTCTTCAACCGTGATAGGGCGCCCGTGGTCAACCATCTCTCTTTCTCTGGATACTTGCGGTTGTGGGTGGGTCCTATGTAACATATGATATATTTATTCGAAAGAGTACAAGTATTTTATACATTAGATAAATAAATAAATTTATAAATTTATACAATGTAAAAAAATATATATATAGTAAAAAGTGTTGAAAGAGATAAAAATTATAGCTGAGGAGAGGAAAGATTTAGTCGAAGGCAAAGATACATAAAGAGGTTTCTCCTGGAGAAATAAAACGCAGGAGCTCAGTTTTTTGTTAATTTACTACATTTACGTTTAAGTTGTACCCACTAATGGGTAGATTTATTTACATTATTATTTACATTAATATTGGTCTATCGATTTAAGACTTACTTCTTTACACTCGTTTAAGTTTTTGTTTGTTTAGCTTTTACTTATATCTAATTTCATCATTTGGATTTCACTGACAATTCTACATAATTATTTACATTATTATTTATTATTTACATTAATATTGGTGTCTTACTTCTTTACACTCGTTTAAGTTTTTATTTGTTAGCTTTCATTTTAATCTAATTTCATCATTTGGATTACACTGACAGTTTTAACATTACTTTATTACTTGTTGTTCTATATTTATTACACTGTACTCATTATGTTTTTATGATTTACTGAATTATGCTTTCAGCTCACTTCGTTTTTACACTGTTTGATACGTTTTAATTTTATTATTTCTTATATACACTGGAACTTGCGTAGAGTTTACGTTCACTTACGTGACGTGTTTAAACACTTGCTTATTTGGTTTTCGCCAAATTATTTATTTGACACTGCTATCTATTCGCGTATTTATTTACCACTTTTATCATTTTTGCTTTATTATTTGTTTAACACTTGACACTTTTAACTGTTAACTAATTGATGAGGTCATCATCCTCTGACAATATGGTACAGAATATATTCATTTTCTCTCTATCGATAAGCGTACAAAAATTGGCCAATCATGGCACAGGAAAATTTTAAACCCTTCAGACGGATTTTCTCTCTATCGATAAGCGTAGTAAATTGACCAATCATAGCACAGGAAAATTTTAAAGGGAAAACTATATGTTACAAAAACGTATATAACGGGGGGATTTTTATATCTAGATTTTAGGTAAAGGAGGCAATGGCAAAGGTAAGTCGGGGAACGGCACATAAAAAAATTTAGAAGGAAAAACTATGCGTTAAAAAACCGTATATAACGGGGAGGGGGAGATTTTATATCTAAATTTTAGGTAAAGGGGGGCAAGGATAAAGGGAAGACGGGAAACGGGGAAACTATGCGCTACAAACGGAATTAAGTGTTGGTGAGTGCTTCTTCTAATGACGCTCAACTCGGCGACATCGAGATGTTGGGAGTATGGTCTCTGGCTGGAGCTGCACGTTGATTGCCGATTTACTTGCTTGTATAATTACGGCTTCGGCCATTCTTAACCATAGTTGATCTTTCAAACTAATGATTATCGAGGTGTTCTTAGTTAGCTCCTCACGTTTCAAGACAGTTCCATGAGAGTGAACGTGCCTTTTGATCGCTCCGTCTTGAAGGTGAGGTGTCAAGCGCCTTGCGATGGTTGTGGAGGTTACGCCAATGTACTAAGAGTTACAGTGTTCGCAGTCACCGACTTGGCACGAAATTTGTACAGGACGTTGGTCTCCTGGAGCTCACCTATAGGCGCAAGGCAGCTATTCTTCATTATGCAGCGGCTCGTTTTTTGGTTTTGTAGAATATAATTAGGTTAATATTTGTATTCGTGTCGATTGGTGTCACGTTCCGATGTAGGATGGTTTTTAGAGCCTTTCATGTATCTTTGTCCATATGTAATTTGCTCGTTCTTCTAGCGTCTTATTTATGGGATGAATTTCGGCTGTTTCTAATATGTAGCGTATTTTCTTCCTCTCTCTTCTTCTAGTGTTAGTAATAAGGTATGCCGCTTTGTTTGGGATTCTCTGTATTTTTTTCTTATTAGACTTCGATATGACGTTCAGAGGACCGAATCGACAAACGCTTTGTACAGCGTTCTTTTCTTTTTTTGGTTCAAATTCCCTAGGGTGTAGAGCAATCTCAAGCCTGATTTCGTCGATACGATCCTGGATTTCACGTGGCTTCTGTATCCACTACTTTCCAACTGTAGGCCCAGTACTTTCCCCTCATTTGAATATTGATACTTTGTACCTTTTTATGATTATTTGTGTCTTTTTTTATTCTTCGTATAGGGATTATTTTGAACTTGTTGATATTTGTTTTTATTTTCCAACATTTTTCATAATCGTTTATGTTTTTTTATTTCTCGTGCTCTTATACGAGCCTGCCATCTGTGGTTTGTATAGCTTGTCGGAATTATTTGGCCTATATCGGCTGCATATTGTATATTTATACTGTTAGGTGAGGTTGGGGCAGGTAGGTCGGCGGTAAAGATGGAATACAAGGTGGGACTTAGGTACTACCCTTGAGGGACTCCTGTTTGTAGGTCGAAAGTGGGGCTTTCTTGTACTTCAATGCTTATCTGTGCGTTTCTATTCGATAGATAGTCGGCTATGATTCTTTTCATTTTAACTCTGAGGTTGAGCTGTAGGAGTTTATATTTTAGTCCTTCGACCCATACCTTGTGGAAGGCCTTTTCTACGTCGCGAAGAACTACATCGACGTATCATTTTTTGGCCGTGGATTGAGCTATTATTTCTGCGATTATTGCTAGGGCTATTGTGGAGTCTCTTCCCTCCCTGAAGCCGAACTGTGGTTTGTTGTGTTTTTCGTTTTTTTCGAGGAAGGTGTCCAATCTTTCATTTATTATATTTTCAAAGACCTTTCCTTGGAAGTTTAGCGAGAAGATTGGCTGGAACTCGAGACTATGTTTTTTGGTTTACCCGGTTTCTGCAGGAATAACATCCTCGCTAATTTGAACTTCTCAGGGAAGGCGCCTATGTTTAGGTAGGCATTAAATAGCTCTTTTCTGCTATTCAGAATATTTTATGCGTCCTTCTCATAATTGTATTTCGTTAGACCTGTTGTTCCTGGTGTTTTTTTTTTGTTTGAATAATTTGATTGTACTTTTGACTTCTTCGGTCGTAATTGTGGCTCCCAGGCCTATTTGTTTGTTTCTGTTGTTTTCGACTTTTAACGCCGGGGTTAGTCTGTGGATGTTGGCTTCTATAGACTCGTTGACTCTTCTTTCTGTTGTTCTGTCATAGTTTATGTTATCTTCATCTTTAATTGTATAGATTTTGCTCCAATGAGCTCTGAAATTCTCTTCTATTGCTGCGTTGGGCCTTATGTATTCGTTATTTTGATATATTATTTTGATCGGCTTTCTTAGCAGTTTGCCTTTTATCGCTTTTATTAGCCTCCATGCTACTTTGGGGTCTTCCCTTGTAGCTGTTTTATCTATTAGTTCTTCTCATATTTTTTCTTGTTGCTCTTCTATTAAGAAAATCCTTTCTTTCTCCATGAGCTTCATTGCTCTCTGCCGAGTTGTTCCGTAGTCACTTATTTTTTGATACTTTATTATGATGTTCTTTGCTTTTCTTCTCATTTCTGTTGTCCATTTAGGATGTGGTAAGGTCTTATATTTTGTCAGTGATACGGCCTGTTTGTCGGCCTCTATCATTGTATCAATCAGAATGTCCATTATGTTACTTAGTTCTTCTAATTTTTTGCCATTAAAATCTGGTTGTTGATATATCTCTAATATTTGGGTGTATTTTTGCCAGTCTGCCCTCTTATATGATTTCCTTCGTGTTATGGGAATCATCATGGGGTTCTGGTTGATCGTCACCAGGATTCCTATGTGGTCGCTGCAGGATATTGGGATTGTCTCCATGTAGACGTTTTACGGGAAGTTTAGAAATGTTTAAACTATATCCGGCCTGGTGGCGGATCTTTCCCTAATGAACGTCGGGAAGTCTGGGCCTACCCTTTGGATTATTTCCCTGTCCAACAGTAATTCTATATTTTGTCCTGCATTGTTCGACCTTTGATAGCCTGATTCCCGTAAACGGGCGTTCAGGTCTCCGGATAATATAGTAGGATTGTTGCTGTATATTTCCATTATTGAATGAATTAGGATATAGGCGCGGCAGAATGGCTGGTAGGCCGCAGCAACTGTGAGAGGGGAATATTCTATCTCCAGTGTCACGGCCACGTAGGCGGCCTCGTCGACTTCTCGTTCCTGAGTATAGTAGAGGTTTATTCTTATTGCGATTGCCGCGCCATCGTACCTTTCTCCTGTTGGATTCTTTTTAAATATATTATAGTTAGTGATTTTCATACGCACATCGTCTGCTACCCCATGTTCCGAGAAACATATGATGCGCGCGTCTATTTGTCTGAATATGTCTCAATATTTTATGTCCTTGGTCTTCCATCCATCGGTGTTCAGGTGTAAGATTTTTAGTTTTCTGTTTTGTATTGGCTGTTGTAGAATGCCCCCCCTCCCTTTTTGTTCTAAGAGTGCTAAGAGTGCTAATATATTGATATCTTAATATCTTAAAGAATAGAGCCGTTGGAAACACGTAAGGATATAGAGAAACGCACAATAATTCCCCAAAGAAACTTATATTTTTTAACTCTAATAAATGAATACACAAAATTTAAACATTAACCACAGCAATACTCCGATTATTATAATAAACAAGAATTAATTAACTTAGTTTGACCCTCTAAAATTGGTTAATTTCTCCACACACAGTAATATATAAGATTTAGGCTTACGGACTCTACTGGAGTTTAAATCCCTCAGGAATGTTATTGTCTCACGACGCGTGCCCCTTGGCCAGATCTAGGTGGGCAGGATCACGATGTCCTTTTGGCGAGGGTTGCAGCTGGGGGGTCCACACGGTATTCCGGGGGGTGGAGGATCTTCAAGGACGAGAACAATTACGGTGCTTTATGCGGTACCAAGGTAGTCGTGGTCTCTCTGGCGAGAGGGAGTCGAACTTGGTTCTTAAACCAAGTTAACTTGGAGTGCGGTGTGACCACCGAGTAACGAGCTCGAGGGGGAGCTTTTCTCCTTCGTTAATTAATTCCTCATGGGCGAGGACTAAACTCGAGGAGGGTCTTCTTCAAGGGCGAGGATCGATGAGGGGGGGTTTCTCTGACGAGAATAAGTTACTTAAAGTTCGGTTTGGTAACCATGAACTAGCTCGAGGATGAGCTTCTTCTTAGTTCCAGTCTTCTTCAAGGGCGAGTATAACGGAGGGGGATTTCTCTGACGAGAATAAGTTGAACTTGGTTCCTCAACCAAGTTAACTTATGAGTTCGGTGTGGCCCCCAAGTAACGGGCTTAAGGGGAGGCCTTTTCCTTCTTTTTTTCTTAATTCCTCAAGGACGAGGAATACCCCTGGTGTTTAAGATTCACCAGGATATGAGGAGTCTCTCTGGCGAGAGTAAGTTGAACTTATCGTTTGGTTTGATAACCAGGGACTAGCTCGAGGATGAGCTGCTTCTTAGCCCCTTAAGGTAGGTAGCCCTGCCTCTCTTGCAGGGTACTTCTTGGTCTGGCGAGCCAAGCAATCTACCTCTCCAGTCTCGGTAGCCCGATCTTAATTCGGGGACTTCGTCACCTAGATACTGACGTATACTACCCCGATTTTCCTCAGTGTTCGTTATTTATAAGTTGTCACCACATTGGGGGAGTGCTAAGGGGGGGGGAGGCTTGATGGCGGGCCCAGAAGGGTTCTTATGCCAAACGGTTTTTCCCACCAAGTCTTACATCAGCTCCTCGTTAGCCTTCGAGCTTGGGAGAAACACGTCTCCAATTTCTTATTTGACGTGAAATTGAATCTCACTCTCCTGGGGCATATCTTGCATTTTAACCTTTAGGTCTTTCATAGCGCCGAGTGGTGCGGCGCTGTGGTTACGCGCTTGCCCCGATGGTGCCTGTGGTCGGATGTCTTTGCGGTAACCGCCTCGTGACTCCACCACGAGGAAAGGGGGAGGGGCAATTCCCCTACATTGGCCATTATTTTAGTTTTGCTTTTTTTTGTCTTCTCCTTTGAACTTTGTTATTTTCCGTTTGTGAGTTTGCCGAATGTTTCCTTTTTAAGTGGTCTTATATCATTGGGGAAGAACCTGATGCGGTCTTCTTATATAAGTTTTTCAATTGCGTTTTCGTCATGGTCGGTTACATAGGTCCATTTGCAGGTGCTTTTTTCTAGCCCTTTTCTGATGTCACCGGGTCTAGCCCCCTTTGGTAAGGGGTAGGCCGCATGCACAAAGATTCTAAGTTTGAAATCTTTGGCTTCGTACCTGCAGACTTCTTCATTTTCGGTATCTTTTGAAGATTCCGAGTCTGTTGTTTCTTCCGTGTCTTGTCTTTGTTTTTTATGTTTCTTTTTCTTCCTTTGGCTTTAGATTCTTTGTCAGATTGTTCGGTTTCGTCTTTCTCTTCTGCGGTCTCTACTGTTTCTTCAGCGCCTTTTTTCTTCCATTGCGGCTCCCACTTCGAGCATATCCTTCACCTAAAAAGTCTTTCCAGCCGTGACTCTGTATATGAGAGCTGATGGAGGGTTTGGCGGAAACCACATTTTCCTTACTTCATTCTTTTCGAGGGAAAGGTTGAGTGTGTCCGTGAAGGTTCCCGGTTGGGGAATATTATGAACTTGCGCGAACATAATACAAGCCAAAATATCTAACTCGGTTCCTTCATTCACATTTATGTTTATTTTTTGTTCCCCTGCTTGTTTTATTTTAATTACTGTTGCCTTGGCCACTTGTGCGTATGTTTTTTTGTTTATTTTTTCTTTTGCTTGTGTCTGTTCTCTTTCCTTTTTTATATTATTTCTCTCCGTTTCGGGCAGTTAACGGCCATTGTTCTATGTGGATCTTGGCAGTTTATGCACTTTTTAGTTGATTCCCTGCATTCTCGGAAGTTATGACCTTCGCTCCCGCATTCTGAGCAAACTTTCTTATTTTTTTTAAGGCATTCTCTGGTGACGTGTTCTTCCAGTGAATAGCATTGGAAGCAGGTTTGCACGTTTGTGAATTTCTCCGTGTGAATGTTCTCTGGTGGAATTCTCATTCCAAAGGCTAGGACAACGTTTTTGCATCACCCTGTTGGCCATTTCAGTCGCTGTGCAAATCACCTTAAAAACGTGGGTGTGGTGCCCAAATTTAATTATTTCCGCTATTTTTAGATGCTGATTTTCTTTCTCGATCTCTTCCTTTAGCTCCTCCTTGGTATGTGAGCCCACATAAAGGTCGACTTTTCTGCATATGGAGGAGCGGTTAGCCTGGAGCTGTGGCGGTAATTATGGTTGTAGGCCTATCTTTCTTAGTATGTTTTTTCCTTCTGGCGCTACTAGCCTTTCCACGACTTCCTGTTTGTGACACAGGACTACGTAGCCATTTGGGACATCTATGAGCTTGGTGACTGCGATCTTTATCTCTGTGTATAGATCTCTGATGAGGACCCCTCTCTACGCTTTTGGTCCCCCAGACTCTGTTCTCAAAGGAGGTCTTCTATACTCCATAGTGTTAGTTTTGTAATATGTGTGGGTCCTCCCGCCCCGTAGGCCAAGGCCCCACTGATTAAGCTGTCAAGGGTGTGGATGATTATGAGGAATGGGTGGAACCAGGTGGGCTCCTCTCGAAGGGCAAATAGGGACGGACTTTTGTTAGCTAGCGCGGAATTAACCATCGCTAGCCAGGGGTGCCGCCTCCCAGAGGGAATTAAAAACCGCGGCTGCGTCCTACCATACACCCTGACGGTTGCGTGTCCCTCAATGATCTTGGATCCCATCTTCCCCCACACACACAGGCGGAGTTGTCATACTCCCCTGCAGAAGTTGCAGCCCGGCCCATTGTCCGGGAGGGCCTCTGGTACGGGTTTCTGGCAGTGGGCTAGTCCTCAAACCTCCCTCCATCTGTACCCCCAATTATGCAAAAGCTACTACTTTGCATAGTTGGGACGAGGTCGCGGTGACAGCTTTCATCAGCGAGGGCACTTGGCCCCGGGGCGGGGGGGGGGGGAGAGTGGGGAATTATGCAGTCATATTATTAAACATTTACTGGCCTAAAAGTATTAAGTTCTCTGCTTTTCCAGTATCTCCCTAAAGGGAGGATTTTTGGTGTGGGAGGCGAAACGGTGTGTGAGTCGATAGATGAAAGTTAAGATGAAAGGCGATTAATGGTTCTTCCGTTGCCAATATTATCTTTTTCTTACTTACTTCTTAGTGTAGCAGCTCTTCGGTGAAGAAGTATTGGCAAATAGTTATCCGAGCTTCCAGTTTTATGAGTGAAAATAAATTTCTCCGTCGATGATACACGGAAATTTCCTCTTGGTCTTGCCTCCTGTATCTGCTTTACCAAGCTTAATGCCAGTGTTCTGTCGGCTATCCAAGAGGCGAATTAATGAAATTGATTTTCCTTCTTTGGTACTTTTATAGGTCAATGTCGGAGTGCCTTGTTCCTTTAGCAGAAAAGGTATAGTATTCGCTCGGAACTGGTACGTTGGGTGTTAAGTTTGGGGCCCATCTCTTTAATGAGAAGATCCTCCAGTATCTTTATGCGGCGAAGGTCAGGGTTTCTTTTGAGTATGGTATTGTTTTCGACCAGAGTTGTTCTTGTAATTTGTGCGTTATGCTTTTCTTTCTAGTGTGTTTTCATTTCCCCTTCTTGCAACTGCATCGTTAGGCGCCGGCTGATGGTAGTAGTGGTCATGCCTATATATTGATTATTTGGATGAGGTTTACAGTCCTCATGGCGCATTGGAATTTGTATACCACATTTGTAACCTTTAAGATCGATTGCTTTTAGCGGAGGTTGTCTTTCATTAATAGGTTGCTTACTTTTGTATTTTTATAATAAATTAGTAAGGATAACTTGTTATTTTCGTTGATAGTGTTACTTTTTATGATATCTTGTAGTATTCTTTCGTCTGTTTTGTAAGCATCCGTCATTTGGTTCTTGTAGTAGAGTGGTATTAGTTTTTTATTTTTCTCTTCCCTCCTTTACCTCAAACTTGGAGTTGAGAATTTTCTTTTCTAATTTGTCGAATTCTCTGTTTGAGTAGCCATTATTGATCTGTTTTGACTTTCGAAATTCTTCATCAAGTGCGGTCCTCGATGAGCAGTTCTTGATGGCTCTTCTTCTGTTCTTCTGTATAAGTTCATTACCGATTTTTTATAGTTCTCGGTGCATTCACTTTTGGCGTTAAGACATCGACCGAAATCTGTCCCTTTTCGATAGACGTTGGTAGTATATTTTCTGTCGCTGTTTTGTTTTACGTCTACGTCCAGGAAGGGAATACGGCCACTTACACTTCAATCATATACCAACTTGAAGACGGAATGGGATTCTAAGGTCCTTTTGAGTTGTAGTAATTGGTATTCATCATTAATTGTGAGGTATATGTCATCAACGAATCTGTTGTAAATTTGGGGTGGGTTCGTTATTTTAGTTAAGAGCCTTTCTTCTAGGTTTCCAATGTAGAAGTTCGTGAACGTAGGGCCTAGTGGTGATCCCATCGCTACTCCGTCAATTTGATGGTAAAGTTTGCCATCTGAGGCTTCAAAATGGAGCTTCGGTTGTACATTTTATTAAAAGTTGTTTTAATATTTGGGGTTCCATTCGTGGTGGAGGCAGGTCGGGGTTTTCGTAAACGCACTTTATAATTATTTTGATTGTTTCCTCTATTGGCACATTAGTGAAAAGGCTCTCGACATCAAACCAGATACAAAAACTGCATTCATTCGCCAGTTGGAACGTTTCAAAATAAAATTGATAAAATCAAAATACAACCTGGTCTTTAGCAAAACACACACACATATATTTATATATATATATATATATATATATATATATATATATATATATATATATATATATATATATTGAATATATATATATATATATATATATATATATATATATATATATATATATATATATATATATATATATATATTGAATATATATATATATATATATATATATATATATATATATATATATATATATATATATATATATATATATATATATATATATATTGAATATAGGGAAATGGCTGATGATTATAATGTTAAGAGGAATAAGATATAAAATATGATTTAAATAAAATATAGTCACGAATTAAGTTACGCCACAACCTAAGTAATATATATATATATATATATATATATATATATATATATATATATATATATATAAAATGGGGAAATTATATAAAATATAGTACAGCCACGCCGTTTTTGAAGTGGAACTTGCCGGAGCGCTAATGAAATAAAAGTGTACGTAAAAATGCGCTCGGATCTTCGAGAAACGGGAAAGTCTACTTGTATTCTGATTGGTTAATTTCGAATTGGGTTGTACAAGGGTTTTGATTGGTTGGTGGTGGTGGTTGGGAGGAGTCGTACTTTGATTTTGAGGTAACCGTATTGGTATCAAAGGTCATACAAAATGGATTTTGGGGAGAGATGCATAATTTTCTCAGACGATAAATTGCCAACTGCCTCTTTACGAACTTTGTAGGAGCTTGCAAAGATGTCAGCTGCTACAATACTCCCCCCAACAGAGTTACCCATCCCGTTAAAAAAAGTATTACGCTAATCCAGATATCTTCGAGGCCTTCTGACAGTGCGACCAGACAGTGTGAAGACGCCGATGGGTCTGGATACGATTGCTGGGAATAACACAAAATGCATGTGAGGCACTGTCACGAGCAAGAGTGGGCGGATTGATGGTGATCCATTTGGCTGACCTCTCCGAGCTGGCATCTGGCGATAGCATGGCGCTCTGTGCCTGGCTTGATGATTGCGGGGTGACCAGAGGTGGAGGAATGGTCTCCTGACTGGACAGCTCTCACGACGATATTTCCTGTAACAAAAGAGGAGGCAGCAGCAATCGGTAAGGAGATGGAGATATGGGGAAGGTAGAGGAGATTTGGTTTGAAATTAGATAATGATGAGGTAGGGGAATCACTAGACCATTATTAGAGATAATAGAAGAGGAAAATGAGGTCTGCTGAGAATGAACAGCATCAATAAAGGCAGGTTTCAAGCGATCCAGAGAAACCGTATCCTGCTTGGCGCCAAACTGCAGTACATATAATTTTGGCTTCCTAGAGATGACGAGAAAGGACCTGTCATAAACGGGTTACAATGAAGAGCGGGTAGAATCACGACGGAAAAGACATGGGAACAAGTTGACATTTCTTTCGGCACGAAAGGTCTCTGATTAGCAAACACTCTAGGGGTGGTAGGCTTAACCTCAGCCATTGCCTGTACAAAATCGTGTACATAAGAAGCAGGATTGAGGTGAAAACGTAGAGGTAGGTCAGAAGAAGAAAAGAATTGACCAGAAAAACGAAGTTGAGTACTAGAGACGAGTTCCCCTGCAGAGCAGGCCAAGTCCTCTTTCAAGGATGAACGAATACCCAGGACAACCAAGGGTAGCTTGTCCACCCAAGTGATGTTCGGATTGGTTCAGCGTAAGCTTGCCTTATGGGTCCTGTCCAACCGTTCCACTTTGGCGTTGCTTTGCGGGTAGTAGCTAGTGGTACGTAGACGAAGGGATCCAAGCACTGCCATGAGTGCATCCCATTAGTGGGATTCAAATTGGCTGCCACGATCAGTCATGATCGTTGAGGGAACACCAAAACGAGCAACCCATGTTAAGACGAAGGCTTGAGTGACTGTGGAAGCTCTGATGTCCGAGATAAGAACTGCTTCTGGCCAACGAGTAAGACAATCGATCATGGTGAGAAGATAAATGCAACCACGAGCGTAAGGAAGAGGACCTACTAGATCGACGTGAACGGCGTCAAAACGCAACGAAGGAAGAGGAAAAGAGAACAGAGGAGCTTTTGTGTAGCGATAGACTCTGTCGCTCGCGCTGGCATAACAGGCATGAGCGAGTCCATTTTGCCACGTCGGCATTCATACCTGGCCAAACGAAGCGTTGGGCAACGAGCTTGTGTGTGGTATTGACACCGTGAAGAGAGATAGAGAGAGAGAGAGAGAGAGAGAGAGAGAGAGAGAGAGAGAGAGAGAGAGAGAGAGAGAGACAGTGAATTTGGTCGAAAATGTGCCGACGGTAAGCGAGAGGAATGAGAGGGCGAGGACAGTTAGGTAATGGATAGTCAACCAGGGTGCGCCTGGAAGGACTGTCTGGAAAATCGATCTCACGAACGACGAATTAAGAAGAGTGACTCAGCGTTTGCGTGTCTTCATCTTATTCCTGGGCAAGCGCTATTGCGGCATGATCTATGGGCGAAATGTGAATGAGTTGCGTGTCCAAAATCACTGAAATGTGAGAGAGCGCATCTGGTACGACGTTTGAAAAACCAGGAACATAGTGAATATCGTTCGTCAACTGTAGGATAAAGTCAAGATGACGAGTGTCAACTGCAGTGTGTACTAACAAAGTACTACGAGAAGAACAAGCACCGACCAAAAGCTTATGGTAAAGTCACGTCCTTCCAAGTATTGTCGGAAGTGACAGATTGCGAGGTATATTCCAATGACCTCTCGAGAGAACGTACTATACTTCTTTTGAGAGTCTGAAAAACAGCGAGAGAAGAAAGCAAAAAATTGCCATTAGTCACCAACTTTCTCCAGCAATGTTGCACCTACGTGGGTTGAAGATGCGTCGGAGACAACGCTAATCGGAACTCCTGGAGAAGGATGAACCAATTCCGCAGCTCGAGCAATAGCATCTTTGGTGCGAGAGAACGAATATCACGCTTCAGCAGACCATTCAAGAGGAGGGTTCTTTTTGGTCTTGGTGAACAGAGAGTTGATAGGTTGCATGACCATGTGGTAGAAATTAACAGAAACGCCTAAGTTGCTTGCGTGATGTGGGCCGAGAAAAGTTGAGCATCACGGTAACTTTAGCTTCGAGTATGCTAATCCCTCTACTCGACACATGGTGACACAAGAGAGTTGGGGGACACCAAAAAGACACTTAAAGTGTTGAGTACGATACCATACTCTTTAAGTCGAGCGAAAACCTGACGAAGGTTAGACAGATGCTCCTCTAAAGACGAAGATGCTATAAGGAGGTCGTCTATGTAGCATAACACGAAAGGCAGACCTCTCAGAACCTGATCCATAAAACGTTTGAAGGTCTGACCAAAATACAAAATACAACCTGGTCTTTAGCAAAACATATATATATATATATATATATATATATATATATATATATATATATATATATATATATATATATATATTGAATATAGGGAAATGGCCGATGATTATAATGTTGAGAGGAATAAGATATAAAATATGATTTAAATAAAATATAGTCACGAATTAAGTTACGCCACAACCTAAGCAATATATATATATATATATATATATATATATATATATATATATATATATATATATATATATATATATATATATATATATAAAATGGGGGAATTATATAAAATATAGTATAGTACAGCCACGCCGTTTTTGAAGTGGAACTTGCCGGAGCGCAAGGCATCCTGTTCATGACGAAGGAACCAAATGACGTGGTGATAGCCGTCTTTGGGATGCCATCTGGATGAATAGAGATATTGTTGAAAGCACGAACCAGATCGACTCGAGAAAAGATCGAACAACTAAAAAGAGCAGAATTGAAAACACACAGAGGATATCTATCGGGGGATAGTACAGGTATTTAGATGCCTGTAATCACCTACAGCTCTGTACTCACCGGGGGTAGATTTGGATACAATATGAAGCGGAGATGCCCAAGGAGAAGTAGAGGGGCTAGCTATGCCAGCTTCCACCATGAAGGTGAACTCCTGCTTCATTAAGGCGACTTTATCTGGGGCTAATCGACGGGGGCGGAAAAATGCAGGCCTTCCAGTCGTCTTTATCTTGTGAACCACATTGTGTTTAATAGGCCTGTATTTAGAGGATGCTATGATAATTGCAGGAAATTCCTGTATCAGGCACTTAAACTGTGGATTGGCTGAAGGAAACTGGATAGAGAGAAGAGAACTCAGCGACGGGAAAAATGAACCCAAAACGGCGAGCATTGTAGTGCGATCGATAAGCTTGCGGTTACGAGAGTCGACCAAAAGGTCATGGGCAGAGAGAAAATCGAGGCCCAGAATAGGAACGTCGATCTCGACAACAATAAAGGTCCATCGAAAAACTCTACGGAGGCTGAGAGCCAACTGAAGGATGCGCCTTCCATAAGTCCTTATATGAGAGAAATTAGCGGCTTTAAGGACAAGATCAGATGAGGAACCAGCTTTATCGTCCAGAGACGCTGGAATAACACGACATTGAGCACCAGTGTCAACTAAAGATGAGAAACCAGAGAGTGGGTCATAAATGCAAAATGGTGGATCGACCTGAGATGAAGGAACGGCAGATATGATAGACCCATTGATCGCTTGCGTTCTCAGTTTAAATTAGTTGAAAAGTTTGAATTAGAATAAGAAGAGTGAGTTGGGCATTTGTTTGAGGAGAGTGAATAGATTGTTGAGGTGAAATTGGTGGAATAGCGTTAGATTGAGGAAATACTGGTTGTAAATATGTGCAGGGCTTTATACATTTTATGACTTGTGCATCATATTTGTTGTAGTACCAGCACCAATTAGTTGGTTGGATGAAAGTAACATTATGGTTAGAAGGACAAATTTGAGAAGAGTGACCATTTGATTGAGAATGAGAATAGGATGATAGGTAGTATTGACAAGGCTGTGTACAGTGTACAGCTTTGCTACTATATTTCTTATGGTACCAGCATAGACTCCTAATTTGGAAGTGAAAGAATTTAGGAGTAGAGGGAGAGGCGGAAGTATGAGCAGGAAAATGCTGTGCCTCACCTCTTGTGCTGGAATGCCCTCTCTGGCTTCGTCTTCGAAAGGACGAACGGCGCCTGTCGCTCCGTCCACCCTTGTGACCGTTCAGTCGCTCGGTCCCACATTCGAGTTTTAATTTTTGCAGCTCTCCCTCTATCCTCTGCAAAGCGGCAGCCAAGTCCGGTGATGAATGTGAAAAGGAGGCGTTACACGGGTCCTACCTATTGCCAGAAGGCGTCGTTGGTAACCGAACCTACGAAATAGATGGATTAAAGGGAGGAATGGGACATTGTGGGACAGTCCCCCCAGTTTACGTAAGGATTTAGATATATTATCTCTGCTTCTTTGGCAATCATGATGAGGGGCCTAATGTGGTCAGGTATCCCACGCATGAAAATCTCCGTTAGGAGCGAGTCGAAAAGCTCTGACTGAGCGCCCTTTGCCCTGATCAATTCTTTGAGATGCTCAAGGAACCGCGTGGGACGCCTATGACCCATTTGTTGAGTATTTAGCAGTTTCCTTAAGTCTTCAACCTGGGATCTCCTAAATTTAAGCTTGAAAGCTTGCCTCAACTCCCCCCATGCACCGTTTCTCCCACTTTCTAACAAAATTCCCCCAAACAAAGTAAAGATATATATTGGGACTTTTTGCGTAATGCTTATTATGCGCTCTTGATTGGTTATGGCTTGATGTGCCATTAAAACCTCGCATATTTCGAACGACGTGATCGGATCGGTCGCACCTAAAGTGTGAAGATTGATTGCAGTGTGGTTGGCGCCTTGGGCACGAACATCCTGGTTTATAGCTACATGATGACCAATTGCCACGGGTGACGCATATGTTGTCGTGGAAGTTGAGGAGACCTGGCTCGCTAGCGTGGTCGAGGCAGTTGATATAAACGTCGTGGCTTAACTATTCATGGCTAATGGATGTGTACTTTTGAAACTTCTGGTTAAGAAAAAATTTGAGGAGGTTGAAGTAAGATGAAAACAAATTTACAGTTAAAACAAGAGAAAGGTGGAGCGGAAGCCGCGCCGGAGTCAGGGAGAGAGAAGCGGCTGAGTTCGTGGTGCTGGGCGTAATCTCACGTGGAAACACTAATATAATTTTTACGTAACTAGACGTTAAATTATATTATACTTAATTGAAAAAAGAGAAAGTCTAGGGAATCAACTATAGCTTATGTGATGCTTGGTTTAATGACAAACTTGCCTAGATAGCAGCCATTAAACCTTGCCATATGAATTTAAAAATAAAAATGCGTTGAAAGAGAAAACGTGAGAGAGGATAACTAATTCAGCCTGGAAGGTTTCAACAGTAATGACGCATAAATTTATCAAGATTTATTGAACTAACAAATAATGGAATATGGCTTAATTATTGAATTGAATAATACAGTTATTTAATTGGATATTATGGCCAATAAATATAATGTGTATTTTAAGGAAATTAAATATACTGGAGGCTCTTCTTATTAAAGAGATGGGCCCCAAACTTAACACCCAACGTACCAGTTCCGAGCGAATACTATACCTTTTCTGCTAAAGGAACAAGGTACTCTGACTTTGACCTATAAAAGTACCAAAGAAGGAAAATCAATTTCATTAATTCGCCTCTTGGATAGCCGACAGAACACTGGCATTAAGCTTGGTAAAGCAGATACAGGAGGCAAGACCAAGAGGAAATTTCCGTGTATCATCGACGGAGAAATTTATTTTCACTCATAAAACTGGAAGCTCGGATAACTATTTGCCAATACTTTTTCACCGAAGAGCTGCTACACTAAGAAGTAAGTAAGAAAAAGATAATATTGGCAACGGAAGAACCATTAATCGCCTTTCATCTTAACTTTCATCTATCGACTCACACACCGTTTCGCCTCCCACACCAAAAATCCTCCCTTTAGGGAGATACTGAAAAAAGAGAGAACTTAATACTTTTAGGCCAGTAAATGTTTAATAATATGACTGCATAATTTTCCTCTCCCCCCGCCCCGGGGCCAAGTGCCCTCGCTGATGAAAGCTGTCACCGCGACCTCGTCCCAACTATGCAAAGTAGTAGCTTTTGCATAATTGGGGGTACAGATGAAGGGAGGTTTGAGGACTAGCCCACTGCCAGAAACCCGTACCAGAGGCCCTCCCGGACAATGGGCCGGGCTGCAACTTCTGCAGGGGAGTATGACAACTCCGCCTGTGTGTGTGGGGGAAGATGGGATCCAAGATCATTGAGGGACACGCAACCGTCAGAGTGTATGGTAGGACGCAGCCATGGTTTTTAATTCCCTCGAGGAGGCGGCACCCCCGGCTAGCGATGGTTAATTCCGCGCTAGCTAACAAAAGTCCGTCACTATTTGCCCTTCGAGAGGAGCCCAACCGGTTCCACCCATTCCTCATAATCATCCACACCCTTGACAGCTTAATCAGTGGGGCCTTGGCCTACGGGGCGGGAGGACCCACACATATTACAAAACTAACACTATGGAGTATAGAAGACCCCCTTTGAGAACAGAGCCTAGAGGACCAAAAGCGTAGAGAGGGGTCCTCATCAGAGATCTATACACAGAGATAAAGATCGCGGTCACCAAGCTCATAGATGTCCCAAATGGCTACGTAGTCCTGTACCACAAATAGGAAGTCATGGAAAGGCTAGTAGCGCCAGAAGGAAACGAGTTAGATATTTTGGCTTGTATTATGTTCACGCAAGTTCATAATCTTCCCTAACCGGGAACCTTCACGCACACACTCAACCTTTCCCTCGAAAAGAATGAAGTAAGGAAAATGTGGTTTCCGCCAAACCCTCCATCAGCTCTCATATACAGAGTCACGGCTGGAAAGACTTTTTAGGTGAAGGATATGCTCGAAGTGGGAGCCGCAATGGAAGAAAAAAGGCGCTGAAGAAACAGTGGGGCCCGCAGAAGAGAAAGACGAAACCGAACAATCTGACAAAGAATCTAAAGCCAAAGGAAGAAAAAGAAATAAAAAAAAAACAAAGACAAGACACGGAAGAAACGACAGACTCGGAATCTTCAAAAGATCCTGAAAATGAAGAAGGCTCCAGGTACGAAGCCAAAGATTTCAAACTTAGAATCTTTGTGCATGAGACCTACCCCTTACCAAAGGGGGCAAGACCGGGTGACATCAGAAAAGGGCTAGAAAAAAGCACCTGCAAATGGACCTATGTAACCGACCATGACGAAAACGCAATTGAAAAACTTATATAAGAAGACCGCATCAGGTTCTTCCCCAATGATATAAGACCACTTAAAAAGGAAACATTCGGCAAACTCACAAACGGAAAATAACAAAGTTCAAAGGAGAAGACAAAAAAAAGCAAAACTAAAATAATGGCCAATACAAACAGAAAACTAAAAATCTTACACCTGAACACCGATGGATGGAAGACCAAGGACATAAAATATTGAGACATATTCAGACAAATAGACGCGCGCATCATATGTATCTCGGAACATGGGGTAGCAGACGATGTACGTATGGAAATCACTAACTATAATATATTTAAAAAGAATCCAACAGGAGAAAGGTACGATGGCGCGGCAATCGCAATAAGAATAAACCTCTACTATACTCAGGGACGAGAAGTCGACGAGGCTGCCTACGTGGCCGTGACACTGGAGATAGAATATTCCCCTCTCACAGTTGCTGCGGCCTACCAGCCATTCTGCCGCGCCTATATCCTAATTCATTCAATAATGGAAATATACAGCAACAATCCTACTATATTATCCGGAGACCTGAACTCCCGTTTACGGGAATCAGGCTATCAAAGGTCGAACAATGCAGGACAAAATATAGAATTACTGTTGGACAGGGAAATAATCCAAAGGGTAGGCCCAGACTTCCCGACGTTCATTAGGGGAAGATCCGCCACCAGGCCGGATATAGTTTTATCATTTCTAAACTTCCCGTACAACGTCTACATGGAGACAATCCCAATATCCTGCAGCGACCACATAGGAATCCTGGTGACGATCAACCAGAACCCCATGATGATTCCCATAACACGAAGGAAATCATATAAGAGGGCAGACTGGCAAAAATACACCCAAATATTAAAGATATATCAACAACCAGATTTTAATGGCAAAAAATTAGAAGAACTAAGTAACATAATGGACATTCTGATTGATACAATGATAGAGGCCGACAAACAGGCCGTATCACTGACAAAATATAAGACCTTACCACATCCTAAATGGACAACAGAAATGAGAAGAAAAGCAAAGAACATCATAATAAAGTATCAAAAAATAAGTGACTACGGAACAACTCGGCAGAGAGCAATGAAGCTCATGGAGAAAGAAAGGATTTTCTTAATAGAAGAGCAACAAGAAAAAATATGAGAAGAACTAATAGATAAAACAGCTACAAGGGAAGACCCAAAAGTAGCATGGAGGCTAATAAAAGCGATAAAAGGCAGACCGCTAAGAAAGCCGATCAAAATAATATATCAAAATAACGAATACATAAGGCTCAACGCAGCAATAGAAGAGAATTTCAGAGCTCATTGGAGCAAAATCTATACAATTGAAGATAAAGATAACATAAACTATGACCGAACAACAGAAAGAAGAGTAAATGAGTCTATAGAAGCCAATATCCACAGACTAACCCCGGCGTTAAAAGTCGAAAACAACAGAAACGAACAAATAGACCTGGGAGCCACAATTACGACCGAATAAGTCAAAAGGACCATCAAATCGTTCAAACAAAAAAAAACCACCAGGAACAACAGGTCTAACGAAATTCAATTATGAGAAGGCCACATAAAATATTCTGAATAGCAGAAAAGAGCTATTTAATGTCTACCTAAACATAGGCGCCTTCCCTGAGAAGTTTAAATTAGCAAGGATGTTATTCCTGCAGAAACCGGGTAAACCAAAAAACATTGTCTCGAGTTCCAGCCAATCTTCTCGCTAAACTTCCAAGGAAAGGTCTTTGAAAATATAATAAATGAAAGATTGGACACCTTCCTCGAAGAAAACGAAAACTCTACAAACAACAGTTCAGCTTCAGGAAGGGAAGAGACTCCACAATGGCCCTAGCAATAATTACAGAAAAAATAGCTCAATCCACAGCCAAAAAAGGATACGATATAACGATGAAGTCCTTGGCGATGTAGAAAAGGCCTTCGACAAGGTATGGGTCGAAGGACTAAAATATAAACTCCTACAGCTCAACCTCGGCGTTAAAATGGAAAGAATCATAGCCGACTATAAATCGAATAGAAACGCACAGATAAGCATTGAAAGACAAGAAAGCCCCCCCTTTCGACCTCCAAACAGGAGTCCCTCAAGGGGAGTGTCTAAGTCCCACCTTGTATTCCATCTTTACCGCCGACCTACCTGCCCCAACCTCACCTAACAGTATAAATATACAATATGCAGCCGATATAAGCCAAATAATTCCGACAAGCTATACAAACCACAGATGGCAGGCTCGTATAAGAGCACGAGAAATAAAAAACATAAACGATTATGAAAAACGTTGGCAAATAAAAACAAATATCAACAAGTTCAAAATAATCCCTATACGAAGAATAAAAAAAGACACAAATAATCATAAAAAGGTACAAAGTATCAATATTCAAATGAGGGGAAAGTACTGGGCCTACAGTTGGAAAGTAGTGGATACAGAAGCCACGTGAAATCCAGGATCGTATCGACGAAATCAGGCTTGAGATTGCTCTACACCCTAGGGAATTTGAACCAAAAAAAGAAAAGAACGCTGTACAAAGCGTTTGTCGATTCGGTCCTCTGAACGTCATATCGAAGTCTAATAAGAAAAAAATACAGAGAATCCCAAACAAAGCGGCATACCTTATTACTAACACTAGAAGAAGAGAGAGGAAGAAAATACGCTACATATTAGAAACAGCCGAAATTCATCCCATAAATAAGACGCTAGAAGAACGAGCAAATTACATATGGACAAAGATACATGAAAGGCTCTAAAAACCATCCTACATCGGAACGTGACACCAATCGACACGAATACAAATATTAACCTAATTATATTCTACAAAACCAAAAAACGAGCCGCTGCATAATGAAGAATAGCTGCCTTGCGCCTATAGGTGAGCTCCAGGAGACCAACGTCCTGTACAAATTTCGTGCCAAGTCGGTGACTGCGAACACTGTAACTCTTAGTACATTGGCGTAACCTCCACAACCATCGCAAGGCGCTTGACACCTCACCTTCAAGACGGAGCGATCAAAAGGCACGTTCACTCTCATGGAACTGTCTTGAAACGCGATGAGCTAACTAAGAACACCTCGATAATCATTAGTTTGAAAGATCAACTATGGTTAAGAATGGCCGAAGCCGTAATTATACAAGCAAGTAAACCGGCAATCAACGTGCAGCTCCAGCCAGAGACCCTACTCCCAACATCTTGACGTAGCCGAGTTAAGCGCCATTAGAAGAAGCACGTACCGACATTTATTACGTTATTAACGCATAGTTTCCCCGTTTCCCGTCTTCCCTTTATCCTTTATCCCCTTTACCTAAAATTTACATATAAAATCTCCCCCTCCCCGTTATGTACGGTTTTGTAACGCATAGTTTTCCCTTCTAAATTTATCTCATGTGCCGTTCCCCGACTTTCCTTTGCCATTGCCTCCTTTACCTAAAATCTAGATATAAAAATCTCCACATTAAATACGTTTTTGTAACATATAGTTTTCCCTTTAAATTTTTCCTGTGTCATGATTGGCCAATTTATGTACGCTTATTGATAGAAAGAAAATGAATATATACTGTACCATATTGTCAAAATTATAAGGCTGGGCGAATATTCGACTGAGTAGCATTGCCTTACTACCTTTTGAAGAGCGTTGTAATCTCACGCATGCTTAAGAACTACAGACTTTTGAGCCTCGCCATCTAAGAACGCGACTGTCCTGGGAGTCATTAGGGTCCCAGTTGATCTGCAAAGATTTTCATACAATCTTTTCGCTGCGAGTGATGAAGTAAAATGATGGCCTAAACACCTTATTGCTCACGTCCACCGCCCGGTGTGGGAACCTGCTCGGATGACTGCCCTTCATTAATTTCGTCTTAACTATGTCGGCCGCTTGGACTGACATAATTAAGGGCTTGCGTGGAAACTGGTTTGAGGCCTATCCCACAGCGGAAGAACAAGTCAGAAATTTTCTCGAATCTGGGGCAAAACTGCGAGTCCCGGAAGGAGGAGAAATCCTCATCGCCCGGGGGACCCGGCCAGAATCCTAGAGGGAAATACTTTCGTCTCTATGTAGTTGGATGCAGTTTTGGCGTACGTATCCGTGAGGGAGTGGCACAAACTTAGCGGTCGTTGATTCGGCCGCTATGCATTAAGTCCACCAAGCTCAACCCTCTGAGGTCCCCACTCGAGAACCATCCCCCACCCATCATAACCCATCATCCCGACACCATCCGAGCGGAAAAACAACAGGAAACTGGACGGGAGCGCTCTTCTCATATCGTATTCAAGTCCAACCCTTGACTCTACCTCCTTTGCCACTTCTGACATCACTTTTTTCACCCATAACAAAAGTAACTACACATTTTCTTACAGAGAAAGAAAATAACAGCAAGAAAGAAGAAAGAAGACGCCCACGACGATGGAGGCCTTCCCTAAGAGGGTCCCCCTACGGACCATAGCTGGAAAAAGGACCCCTGAGAAGAA